>CM072525.1:11643949-11703949 GCA_036898135.1 Oncomelania hupensis | reverse complement strand
TTGAAGCCAGACAGACTCTTTGAGAATAAGTCTGTCTTCTTAATAATGCACTTGCCTCACAAGCAGTTTGATGCCCGGAATGAAGTCTTCTCGTTCCAGTGCAGCGGAGAGAGAAGGAGGCCGCGGTGGTTTGTCCGGAAAATATATTGATATCAACACCAACAGAATGGTAGACGCCAGCGCCTCTGCACACACGCAATGGTTGGGGTCATTACATTACATTACATTATTATTGCTTTAGGTCCAGCGGACTCTTCCGAGCCAAATCAAGACCGGACAACCCCCGATCCACATAAAAGATCTGCTGAAACAACCCTAGTGGTAAAACCGAAAGCTCTCCACCAGCCAATCACTTTACAATAAAGACATCCCACGCAGGGGACGCTGAGGCTTCACCCCAACTTATCGAACCTCCGTTTACAAAAAACAAAATAGAATACAAACATCATTATAAATTATCAACAAAACACATACATATAAAATGCCTACATTGCTAAATAATAACATCATAGGAAGCCCTAGTGACCACCTGGCAGAAAGCGCCCAATATTCCCAAGCTGATCCAACAGACCTCATACACAAACAAGGGGTCTTGTCCCGGAAGAGGTTTCAAGAAAAAAGGTAGGAGACTGGTCTAGCAAAGAAGACGATAGTATAGCAGATTGATAGAAAAGAGCAGGAATGAGAAAGAGCAAATGAGAAAGACAGCGACAGTGGGAATTTAAAGCACTAAATTTCCAGAAAGTGGGGATACTATTTATACTGAAACCCCCGGCACCCCAACGGGGGTTGGTTGGGGTCAACACGAATACAAATGCTGAACACAATGTGGCAGCTGAAGGGTCCAGAGAGGCCTGGTATTAAACTTTCAAATTTGGCTTGCGGTGTTGTGCTGAAAATAAATTGTGTTCGCGGTGCAGTTGCCCACGCAGATTTCAATGGATCGCCGATGACAAAGAGAAGAAAGCGTTTCTTGGTACAAGAGTTGGTCAGATTTGGGAACCGCTGCGGTGGAAAGAGCAGCCTGGTGTGAGACTACAGCTGGCTTTAGAATAGAGGAGACAACAACAACAACAACAACAATAACACTACTATTACTACTACTACAAATAATAATAATAATAATAATAATAATAATAATAATAATAATAATAATAATAATAATAAGAAGAAGAAGAAGAAGAAGAAGAAGAAGAAGAAGAAGAAGAAGAAGAAGAAGACAAAAATAATAATAATAATAATAATAATAATAATAATAATAATAATAATAATAATAATAATAATAATAATAATAATAATAATAATAATAACAATAACAACAACAATCATCATTATTATTATTATTATTATTATTATTATTATTATTATTATTATTATTATTATTATTATTATTATTATTATTATTGTCATCGGTTCTGCTCCTTCTTATCTATCTGACCTTGTCTCCCTTTACACTCCATCTCGTTCCCTTCGCTCATCCACTGACTGTCGTCTTCTCCGTCAGGGCCGTTACAAAAGAAAATCTAATGGTTTTCGCTCTTTTGCTGTCCACGGCCCTCACCTATGGAATTCTCTCCCCTTTCATGTTAGACATTCTACCTCCTGCGAATCGTTCAAATCCCACCTTAAAACGTATCTTTTCTCAAAAGTCTTTCAGCAGTATCTGTAGTTGTAAAAGGGGTTTGGAGGAGTGGGGGGTTAAGTAGTAATTTAGTATGTTTTTGTCATATTGATTTACACAGCAGTAGTATGTACGCGTGAAAGAGTAACTTGTCTTATAATTATAGTATATGTATAGTGTGTATATGTGTTTGCGTAAGAAAGTGTGCGTGTATAGCGCTTAGATCCTTAGGGTAGGCGCTTTATAAATGCTAGTTATTATTATTATTATTATTATTATTATTATTATTATTATTATTATTATTATTATTATTATTATTATTATTATTATTATTATTATACAGGATGCTATCACGCGCTTTTTTCTTCAATTATAAGATGGAATTCAAACAGATTCCTTTAGAAAGATTCATTTATAAATGTGTGAGTGTGTGTGTGTTTGTGTGTGTGTGTGAGAGAGAGAGTGTGTCTGTGTGAGTGAATGTGAATGTTTCTCTCTCACTCTCTTTTTCTCTGTGTGCGTGTGTGTGTTTGTGTGTGTGTCAGTGCAATATCGGCCTTTGATCTGTTATATTTTTCGTAATTGATGCGCGAGAATGTCTGACAGTAATAATGTAGTGCACATTTACATCCACAGTGTGCAAGAACAATTTCTTTACCCTGTTTGTATTTGAACGCTTGTTATTTGTTTTGGCCCCATAACGCGATTTGTCTTTAGCACCACAATGTAATTCCTCATTTAGATAATAACGTGTTCGTATTCGTAGATCGCCGATTTGAAGAGATCCCTATTACAGAAGATGGTAAGAGAAATCAATGTTTTGTTTTTTTTTAATTATATATTCTTCTTACAAAAAAATTATATATTCTTCTTACAGGAATCCACTTTCTGTAAGGAATCTTTGTAAGGCTGTTACTACTCAGCCTTATCCCCATCTCCAACACCATCCCTGTTGCTGCAGCTGCGATGTTAAACAATGAGGTTGTTCTGTCTTAGAGGCAGTTGGCAGGTTCACATAGATCAGTTGTCATGGGAGTGAAGAGAGAGGGGTGGTGGGATGGGTGAGGTGAGGAGGGAGGATGGGGGAGGGGGGAAACGTTGCTGCGCGTCAAGCGGTTGGTTGGCGCCTGTGGTACGCAGCTTGAGTCAGATCCTGGTTTTCCAGCCACTGCCTTTGCAGCACCTATGATCTTTATAAGAACAACGTATATTCCATTTTGTTGGCGTCGTGTAACATACTCACGGTAGTTCATATAGGTGTATATGCCCTCTCTCTGTGCCGAGTAGTCTGTGGTGCTGTTGTCTGTGGCCATCAACATCCCTAGGCCGCTCTTTTGCCTGCAACGTTAAAACAAAATAATACCGTGTTTTCATTTTTTATTCCTTGTTTTCGTTGTTATATTAATCAAGCCAAGTCAACCAATATGTATTACCCTTAATGGAAAGAATGCATACAGCAGACTTCCTCTCAGCAAATAGGAAAATGTTTTCAAACAAGTAAATATAATACATAAAAATCACTAGATAAGCAGCACTAAAAAAAATCCTGTTCTAACATTTATCCACTATGTTATTCAACTATTCTTCTAACATCCACCGCCACACACACAAACACAAACACACACACACACGCACACACACACACAAACACAGTCACTCCCAGCTCCCTCATTGGTAATACATATAATACCCGCATAAAAAAATTTACAGAAATTTTCATTTTAACTGACAGACATCGTTCACAAATAATTAAAACAACGTTTACATTTATCATAAAAGAATTGAAGTTATGAAAATAAATATCATTTAAAATTATAAATTAATTTAATAATAAATCTACTAATAGGCCTTAAAATATGAGCTGCCGTACATCAAACAAAATTATACAGCTTAACATGTCAAACTGCCAATTTGTGCACGAGTTGTAACATTTTTAAAGTGTAGTGTAATACAAACTTAGAAACAATGTAAACTTGCAATGACAAATTATACACGTTAATTATAATAAGAAGTATACAAGTTAAATACAAACGTTATATGAACGTTAATGCAAACTTAAAACAAGAAAACTGTTAATCATTACATTGCATTACATGATTATTGCTTTAGGTCCAGAGGACTCTTCCGAGCCAAATCAGGACCGGTGTTAATCACCAACTTCAAACTTTAGACGAACTGTAAACATGAATTCCGAAAGCTAGGGATAAATCAAGTTACAGACTCATTCAAAGGCAGAGCCTGTATTCCGATTTCAAACTTTGTGTTGAGTAGGTAGACGTCCTCATAGATGGAAAGCGTATCATGATAGCAGAAGAAGAAGAAGAAGAAGAAGAAGAACAACAACAACAACAACAACAACAACAACAACAACAACAACAACAACAACAACAACAACATAGGGAATCTAAGACTTTAGCACGATTAGGCTATACACCGTTCTTGGAGGCAATTCGTCAATAGAACGACGGATATGAATGGCGGTAAATACCACCATATACAAATATTAATACTCACCCCGCAATGTTGGAAGAGCCGTTGTTGGGGGTTGCTGAGGGGGTGGGAGGCCCCGGTACTAAGTGGGGACCTGCAGGCAAACACACCCAATACCAGTGACATCCAGCGAATTCAAGAGAATATGAACATTTATTAATTCAATTCAACGTTTTTTGCTCAATAATAATTACTAGGCAGCATGCAGGAATTGGGGAAGGTCGCTACTTTGTCATTTTGACCACGACAGACGACACTCATAAAAAGTGTTTTTTTTGTTTTTGGTTTTTTGGTTGTTGTTGGATTTTTTTTTGTTTTGTTTGTCTGTTGATAAATAATGTATTAAGAATGCTATAGTTTATGTTTGGGGTAAATGAAAAAGAATTGAGAAGGTGACTGTTTATTTAACTATGGGTATTACTGTACTTATTGGAAAACTAAGGGATTTTGAAATATTGAGTTACACACTGGAAGTGTAAATTTTGTAGACCTTTCTTTGTGTCCTCTTGTTGGTTGTTTTTTTCATCACATGAAAGTTGTTTTTATATTGCCATTCATGCTTGTTTCATGTATTTCCCCAATCCCCCCATTTTCCCCCCTTTTTGGCTAAAAAGCCCCCCTGGGCGTATAGCCTTTCGTTGTATAGATTGTTAAAATTATGTGTCTTGAATTAAAAAACTCTTGAACTCTTGATTTTGCTGCTAGTGTGTTGCTTCTTGTCATGAGAGAGGACGACGATGAACTTACCAAGAACGAAGGAAGTAGCGCTTCCCATGTAACCGATAAAGGTGGTGATGGCGGTCGCGGTGGCTCGTTGGTTTGGCGGAAACCATAGGTTAGAAAACAGCGCCTGGGCACCTTGCGCGACAGGTCCGGCCATGCCGTTCAACAGCTGACCCCCGTAGACGCACCTGAAAAAAAAGTATAGGTTTTGTTAGTGGGTTCACTGAATCACTTATTGATTGATTCATTCATTCATTTATACAGAATGTATCTTTTCTTTTACCCAACCAACAAGTGACAACAACGAAAACACACACACACACAAACACACCCACCCGAACACACACACACACACACACACACAAATCATACACACACAAATCACACACACACACCAACACACACACACAAACAAACACACACACACACACCTCATTACATCTAAATACATCGATTACACACCATAGACCATCATTATCTATTTATAATGAAAATTTCACTGTAATTCAAACATTTAAATATTTATGGCGATACATACTCCTACGTCGAAATTGTTATTGATTTTCTTTAGTGGTTTGAGTGTTTTGCTCTGTAGTTGTTTTGTAACAAGCACTGATTGTAAAAGAAGAAGAAGAAGAAGAAGAAGAAGAAGAAGAAGAAGAAGAAGAAGAAGAAGAAGAAGATGATGGTGATGATGATGATGATGATGATGATGATGATGATGATGATGATGATGATGATGATGATGATGATGATGATGATGATGATGATGACGACGACGACGACGGCGAAGAAGAAGAAGAAGAAGAAGAAGAAGAAGAAGAAGAAGAAGAAGAAGAAGAAGAAGAAGAAGAAGAAGAAGAAGAAGAAGAAATTTAAGCAAACAGGCCACCGGCTGT
The DNA here is from genome assembly GCA_036898135.1 of Oncomelania hupensis. Classification (NCBI taxonomy): domain Eukaryota; kingdom Metazoa; phylum Mollusca; class Gastropoda; order Littorinimorpha; family Pomatiopsidae; genus Oncomelania; species Oncomelania hupensis. The sequence continues at coordinate 11,698,216 of CM072525.1, read as the reverse complement.
GGACTTTTGAAGAGTCTAAGACTCGACGAGCTGCCAATAATTGTTATTGTTGGTTTTTTTTCTTTCTACTGGACCCTAAAGAAGAAGAAGAAGAAGAAGAAGAAGAAGAAGAAGAAGAAGAAGAAGAAGAAGAAGAAGAAGAAGAAGAAGAAGAAGAAGAAGAAGAAGAAGAACAACAACAACAACAACAACAACAACAACAACAACGACAACAACAACCAAAAACATCATTTAAAAAGAAGAAGGAGACAAAGAAAAAGTGCAAGAGCAAGAAGAACAAGAAGATTACAAAGCGCCCATATCCTCCGCTACAACAGCATGTTCGCTGCGGCTCAAACAACGCCAAATTTAAGCAAACATGCCACCGGCTGTAGAACTTTGAAGAATCTAAGACTCGACGAGCTGCCAATAATTATTATTGTTTTTGTTTTTGTTCTTTCTACTGGACCCTAAGCTTCACCACCTCTGACGTTTGTTATCAGCTTACTTACCAAAGGACGTAGTCGGACGAGACGAACGGTAGCAGGCAGCGCAGGCCTGATCCCAGAGCCATGAAGGCGCAGGTCAGCACTGTGGCCCATCTTAAGCCTTTGTAGTCCATCAACCACGCCAGCGGGATGCACAGCGCGGCGAACGGGACGTTCCCCATCCACACCGTCATCGCGATGTTGGAGTCGTCCCAGCCGAACGCCAACTCAGCGGATTGGGAGATGGGACCCCAGGCCGACCACTGCATGGTCTGCAGTAGCGCCACCATGGAGATGAGCAAGAGGAGGTACCATCTTCTGCTGTACACCTCCGTCACGTCCGGGTCATCACCACCTTCGCGCAGTAGCAGCGAAGTTTCGTCGTCGCTGCTGCAGATGTTCCCGGACGACACCTCGATGAAGGTGCGCAGCTCTCCAGGTGTGCTGTGGGGGCGTAGAAGTGGGGTATAGCAGGCGGGTTGAGGGGGTACCGTCACACTCTGACATCGCTGGACTGGGGAGTGGTCGCCTCCTCTTAGAGAGCCTGAACGAGGTCTGCCTATCATGGTGGTGCCGATACTGTTGGTGAATTTTGTTTTTAAAGTCTTCTACTAATGTATAATCACTTCTAAGTTCACGATGATCGTACAATGATCCGTTCACAGGGTCGATAATGTCGATCTAGGCTTTTAATTGTTTGATTTTCTCTAGGCAATTATCCACACAAAATCTCAACGCTGTACTGTTAAGTTTACTTGATTAAATGTCTTCACGCAAGAGAATCACATTAAGGGTTTTAATTTTATTTATTTATTTTAAATCTCAAATATGCGCTGTCAGCCACAAATCACCTCAACCACTTGACAGCAGTAACTCAGCACATTGACTTTGAACATCTACACCCACCAATGGCAATAAGGCAGATGGGCGAACAACCGTCACTTGTAAGTAACTCCGGTAAAGGACACTTTGAAAAAGGCAAATTGTTGGCACTGTTGTTTACACGCTTTCATGGACAAGTTGATAAATCAACCTTTCCTTTTAATTAAAAAAACGTCGACAGTCTTGAATAATTAGCACCACCGGATAGTTGTTACAAAGGTTTATTGGAAGACTGCTATCAAGTTTAGTAAGATAAAAGTTCCTTAAGGTGTCTTTTTGTGTGGAAGACTAGCAGAATTCACTTTGGCACCCAGAAGGGTTGTATTCTATAGCGCGCTGTTACTTCACTATTTCGTTGTAGCTCAGATGAAGGCAATGGAGAATAAATGTCCTAATGGGTTAGATGTAAAGCTTAAATCATATATAACACAACCCGTGAGGCAACCGAGAGTGATTATTTTTCTATTGTTGATGTAGCTGCTGATCGTTTTAAAAAAGGTTCCTAATCTATGAAACACTCGAGATCTTGAAATACCACAGGAAACTGTTGTGATTTTGATTGTGCGACTTCAGTCTTGACCGCAGTTAGTGCTTGCAAAACAAAAGAAAGCACTGTTCAGAATTGATTCTAAGACAGTCACTTCATTCGGAACAATTTTTTTTTTAATTCTGATAGTGGCTGCTGTTCAATTTTTATTATAATCAAGAAAGCACTGGGAACTGGCTGGAATCTCCCAACCCTTGTCTAATAATGAGTTGCTTAGTTTCATCCAGGACGTAGCTGGTTGCACACTAGTATTTTGTAGAGACACCGGTAATTATTCACAAAGAACGTCGCTGAGTGCACACACAAAAAGTGAAATTGTCAATAAACAAATCTACAAATTTGGTTCCAGACGTAAAACGAGTCGTCGGTTTAGTTGTTGTAGTTGCTTGGTGGTTGTTTTTGTTTGGTTGTTGTTGTTGTTTTTTTTTAAATAAAGAGTGTACAAAACTTGCACAAAATTATATAGTTAGTGACGTAGGCTCGCGAAAAGAAATTGGTTCTAGGCGGGAGAAAGTCATGTGATTGCTGAAATATCGTTTCATCGCCAGAGACAGTCTTTGTAACAGGTTACTGTCCAGCACCCGATCGTCACACGTGACGGTTACTGCGCTCCACTCCACTCTCCCGCCCACCATGCTCGCCGCACGCCCGTTCAGCATTCGCCCAGAGAGCTCTGCCATGACCTTACACTCGGCGCGTGCATATCGGAAAAAGTTGTGATCGCCTGAGGAATATTTTGTTTTAAAAGTTGACTGGGAAGAACAGTTCGTAGGCTATGACGGTGAATCTGTTTTGTTGTTGTTGTTGCTGCTATTTTCTTGGTTTATTGTTTGTTCCAGCTGTGTTGCCTTCAACCTGAAATAAAAAGAGAATCATTATAATTACAATATCTTAGTCTCCCTCGTCGAAGACGTCAATGTCATTAGATCATCGAGGAGCCATTATAAATGGATCCATGGAGGCTAGAGTTACATGTATCATCATCATCATCATCATCGTCTTCATCATCATCACCATCATCATCGTCGTCGTCGTCCTCATCATCATCATCGTCCTCCTCATCATCATCGTCCTCCTCATCGTCGCCATCCTCCTCATCAGAATCGTCATAGTCGTCGTCGTCGTCATTATCATCATCATCATCATTGTCATCATCAATCAATCAATCATCACCATCATTAGCAGCAGTGCTCAGCAATATGAACTATTACCGCAAGCATCAGATCATTAACAACAACGTTCTACAACTACTGCTACAACAACATCAATGATCATAATCACTATCATCAACAGAATCATCAACTTTTGAACAGCAAAATTATCCACTTCACGGTCATCATCATCATCATCATCATCATCATCATCGTCACCATAATTGTCATCCTTAACAGCAACACCGCCAACAACAACATCATCATCAACCACAACGGCATCTTCATGAGTATCATTATCGATATCAAAACAATATTACAATAGTAATTAATATTAATACAACATTAGCTTTTTTTTCATTGGCATTTTCACTGTCTCCGCCAGCACCAAGAACACTAACAACAACACCAGCAACAGCCGCAACAGCAACAACAGTTCCCCAGCTATGGCTTGAGAGCTAATCACTTAAATATTACCAATTATAAACCTTTTTCTCCTAGAATAATCGTAGCAGCATCGAACAAGACTTGACAATCTCTTTCTAATGCAAACGCAGCAAAGGCTTGAATTGACCAGTTTAACTAGTGAAGTATTTACAGGTATTAATTATCTTGATTGTTGATACTTATGATAATTATAGTCTGGTTGGGGCCGGGTAGGATAGCATCAAATGTCATCGACGTTACCTCATTCTCAATCTTGCACCAAATGCGCGGTTTTCGTGATGCGAGATCGACGGTGAATAAAGCGTGGCTACGAAAAATATAATGATTTATTTATTTATTTATTTATATGTATTAGTCAGTTCATTCATTAATTCAATCAAGTCATTTTTTTTATTTAGCGTGTGTGTGTGTGTATGTGTGTGTAATTGTTTACACAGTGTTAATTGGACAAACCAGTGAACATTCTACATAACTTGTTTTGACAGACCTACTAGTTTTGACGTCAAACCAATGATCCGTTAGGGTTAGGTCTGTGTTACGGTAAGGTTTAGGGTAAGGGGTAGGGCTAGGGTTAGGGTTAGCTATAAAACACTTAAAAGTACTTAAAAAGGGGGACGTAATATGACCCATTGTCAACACAACGTATGTGGCGTTTCAGGACAGTCATAATAACACCGTGAAAACAAGTGTGAGTGTGTGTGTGTGTGTGCGGGGGTGCGTTTGTGTGTGTGTGTGTGCGTGTGTGTGTGTGCACGTGTATTTATGTCAAAGTGGGGACTCGACTGTGTTGATTTAGTCATAAATGGGGTCTTTTGCTAGGACCCCACTTTTTTTCAGGGCCCCACTTTTTCAAAGTGCTCGCAAGTGCTCTTTAAGTGCATGCAAGTGCAGTTGTAGTGCATGGAAGTGCAGTTGTAGTGCATGTGTACTTAAAGTTCACTTCGCGAAGTGCAGTTGTAGTGCATGTGCACTTAAAGTACACTTGGCCAAGTGTAGTTGTAGTGCATGTGCACTACAACTACACCAGGTCAAGTGTAGTTGTAGTGCACATGCACTACAAGTACACTTGACCTGGTGTAGTTGTAGTGCATCTTCCAGACGGGTAGGATAAGGAACTTTCCTCGACGATTAGGGTAAGGCAGTGCCTCGACGATTAGGGTAAGGCAGTGCCTCGACGATTAGGGTAAGGCAGTGCCTCGAAAAGGGTTAGGGTCAGGGCTAGTTGCAGCGCTGCAACTAGCCCTGACCCTAACCCTTTTCGAGGCACTGCCTTACCCTAATCGTCGAGGCACTGCCTTACCCTAATCGTCGAGGAAAGTTCCTTATCCTAGCTGTGTTTTTGAACAAACTTCGTCCTCTATAGGCGAGGAATTAGGTCAAACTTCTTGCGAAAAGGGTGCTTTTTTGAACAAACTTGACCTACTTCGTCTCTTAGGAGAGAGGAATTAGGTCAAACTTCTGGCAAAAAGGTGTCTTTTTTGAAGAAATTTGCCTCTTAGGCGGCGAATTAGGTCAAAGGACCCCATTTAAACATGAATACACGAATGTGTGTGTGCGTGTGTGTGGGCACACTTAAACAGTGTTACCTGGACAAATCAGTGAACATCTACATAACTTGTATTGACATGCCTACTTGTTTTGACGTCAGAACAATCATCCGTTAGGGTTAGGGCTGGGTTAGGGTTAGGGTTAGGGTTCGAACACTGCAAAGTACTTAAAAATTGGGACGAAATCTGACCCATTGTCAGCACAACGTATATGGCCGTTTCGGGACAGTCATGATAATACTGTGTAACCTCGGCTGTGTGTGTGGGGGGCGGGGGGAAGGGAGGGGAGGAGGGGGGTGTTTGTGTGTGTAGTTGTTAAGAATAAAGTTAAAAGTATGTATGTATTATTTCTATTTGTTTTAAAACTGTTTCTGTTTTTATTCGCTGCGATGCTGTGCGCTGTATAAATTGTCCATTGTGAGTAATACAGGTTTGTTAATTAAATGTTATTGATTAGTTATGTTAGTTATTAGATGATTGTTATTAGTGTTAGTTAAATCAGGTTTGTTGTTTGATTGATTGTTTGTTAACTTGACTATGTTGCACGGATTTATATCAATCAGTTCACTGCAATCGATAACGCCGCTGTTAGACAATGCGTACGCACTTCACGGAACTTTCATCGTACTTTCTCCTTTAAACCGCTCCTTCAGCCTCTCTGTGAGCTTAGAAAATATATTTATACTTTAACTCCTATCAAGTCCAATCCAATTAGGGCTATGATAACAGCAACATTATGACACTGGTATGCCTGATAACATTGACAATACGGTGTATACCGAGTCGTGCTGTAAAAATGTCATTCGACTGCCAAAAAGAAGGACAAGTAAACGTAGTCGTAATGAACCATTGCCTAAACAAGACTGGCTGGCACAGAAACTGTGACCTCAGCTGCTAACCCAAGTTTAAGTAAATATCATATGCCTAAAAGCTTAGAACATCAACTAGTGTAGATAATTATATTGTAAGATAGTTATCAGCATGCTTTGGTAGTCCTTAGGAACTTCGACTATCACAATAACACTGTGATTAATAGGGGAACGCTGTAGTGTTAGATAAGTGTTAGGGTTCAGAACAACAATCGGTGTGCGTCAAAGATGCCTACTTTCTCCAACACTCTTTAACATCTTCCTAGAGCGCATCATGTCAGATGCCCTTGCAGATCACGAAGGCACAGTAAGCATAGAGCAATCTCCAACCTCCGTTTTGCGGATGACATTGATGGATTGGCTGGAGGAGAACAAGAACTTGAACAGCTTGTACCAAGGCTTGACACCACCTCCAGAGCCTATGAAATAGAAATAGGTGCTGAGAGGACCAAAATGATGACCAACAACACTAATGGCATCAACACGGACATTAAAGTCCAAGGCCAATCCCTCAACATAATGCATAGCTTCAAATATTTAGGAAGTCCTCCCCAGGATCGCACAAACAACTGCTGCTCTGACAAGGTTGAAGCCCATATGGAAAGACAGGACCATCAGTCTACATTCCAAGGTAAGGCTGCTGCGCTCCCTTGTCATCTCCATCTTCCTATACGCTTACGAAACATGGACTCTCACAGCAGATCTACAACGATGAATAAAAAGCGTGGAAATGAGGTGCTACAGCAGACTTCTCGGCATTTCCTATACCCAGCACATCACCAACAACAAAGCCCGACAGACCATCACACAAGCTACTGGACAACATGAGACATGCTCACAGTGGTGAAGAAACGGAAACTCCGATGGTACATGTATGGCCACGTCACCAAAGCATGAGGCCTTGCAAAAACCATCCTGCAAGGCACGGTGCAAGGAAGCAGAAGAAGAGGGAGTCAGAAAAAGAGGTGGGAGACAGACCATCACACAAGCCATTGGACAACACGATGACCTGCTCACAGTGGTGAAGAAACGGAAACTCCGATGGTATGAAAATGTCGCCAGCGCATCAGGCCTCGCAAAGACCATCCTTCAAGACACGGCGTAAGGAGGCAAAAGAAGAGGAAGACAGAAAATGAGGTGGGAGGACAACATTCGAGAATGGACTGGCTTGACACTGAGCGAAGCCATGAGGGTTGCTGAGGACAGAGAAAGGTGGAGTACGCTGGTTAAACGATCATCTGTGATGCCCCAACGACCATTGAGTTACGGGATAGGATAGGATAGGATAGGATAGTAATGTTAGTGGTTTGGGTACACGCTAGCAGTGTTTCATGTTCAGCAGCGTCGGGGAGGTTGGGGAGTGGTATTAGGATGGGGGACCCTGCTTACGATCAGACAACCACCAAACCACACACAAACAAAAAAGTTTGAAACAAGCGCACGACACACCACCAGCCCACCCAGCTGTGAATGGGCAGCTGGAGCTGTTTAGAACCGGGGAAGGTAAAACAGCGGGAGAGAAGAAATAGGCACCGCCCTCACTAAGCTGACCCCGAGGAAAGGGAGGTCCCAAATGCTTCCCTCTACAAAGACCGACAGGTTACCTCGAAACCTTTACCCATTCGCACTTTAATTTCTCCAATCATCTCTGAATAATAACATAAACATATCGAAAGCTTAAAACAAGGTGCTGACTCCGTCGGTACTATATCTCCGTGAGTGAAGGAATGAATGAACGTTGAAGTTTTACGTCTTCACCCACCATTGGCGATAAGGCAGACTGGGAGGATACTCATCCCAGAGGAAAAGGAGGGTAAGCGACCTTACTCAGCACTGAGCCACATGAGCAAACATACTGTTAACATGGACAATAACAACAGCAACAACAAAAAAAAGCCTACTTTTTATTTAACCCACCCCGGTGTCACATCCTTCAAGTTCCGGGTATCCTAGTTTATCCGAGCGCATTTGCCCATGCGCCAGGTCATGTCGGGCCGGCTTTTTCACGAAGTTCTTAGGCGTCATAACCTTAACCCTAACCCAAACCCTAACCCTAACCCTAAACTCTTAACTCTAACCCTAACCCTAACCCTTACGAAGACTATGATAGCACTGTGCGCATGCGTCGAATTTTGTAACGCGTCGACCAATCAGAATGCTCCCATTCGCTCCCAGCCCAGCTAAGATACTAGGAACTGTGGCGATGTCACACCGGGATTCGAACCTGGGTCGTCGGTGTGCCAGGCGAAACTTCTACCACTTGAGCAACGGCGATGGGTCAAAACGTATTATTACAAAAATGATTACCTGGCTGGTGGAGAGAGCGCATAAATATGATTTTATCTGATATATCAAATTTTATTCATCAGATTAACATAAGTCGTACTGATAAATTTGATTTGATTTTATCTGATACAGTACAGTACAGATCTGATCTACAGTATTATGAACAATGAACAAGCAGTTAAAGCGACGACGAAACAAGCAAAGAATTGCGCATCTATTCACCCCTATACCAAGAGGGGAAAACACTGCTGGATGTTTGGTTAGTTTAGTTAGTTAGTTAGTAAGAAATGTTTGTCGGAAGTTTAGTTAGAGGACTTTTACAATTTATTTATTAGCATGTTGGCCATAGGCCCATATGCGCACAGGCACGCGCCCCATGTGCGAACACATAAATCAATAACACGTATCCTGTATGCATCGGCCACTGTTATCATTACCAAAATCTTAAGTAAACGCTAAGGAAAAACTAACAAAACAAACAAATATATTTAAAAGAAACATTAATGGAACATAATTTAGAATGCAAAATAAGACAAAAGAAAGTGTCAATAGAAATGCCATTGTGGAATCAAATTGTGTGGGTGGGTGGTGAGGGGTTGAGGGGTGGGGAGAGGGTGGCTGCACAAACTGTTATCATTATAAATAAATTATATATCTAGTCTTATAAATGTCCCCACAAACAAAGTATATTTGTGTTTTTTTTTGTACGGTCATTTGGGAACACAGTTTGGTATCTGGGAACATGCGAATGTCTCCAGATCCAAGGTAGCTTTGAAAACGCAAGAAAAAGTAAGTTTCGCATCCTCTAGGCGACGAATTAGGTCACGCTGTATTTGTTTCTAGGTCAACTGTCTGTTACGAACCATTTGAGAATGTTGACGCCGGATAGTGTCCTCACTTGGTTTCATACAATTTAAGAATCCAAGAAGGCAAATGGGGTTTTGGGACGGAAAAAGCCCATTTTTGTTGAGAAAAGGGTTAGGGCAAGGGCTAGGAATAAATCTACAACTAACCCTTACCCGAACCCTTGTAGCAATATTCCGCTCTTTCCGTCACCTTTAAACAGTGTTTTAGCATGTTCTCAGAAACAAGGAGTTTTCTCTCTCTCTCTCTCTCTCTCTCTCTCTCTCTCTCTCTCTCTCTCTCTCTCTCTCTCTCTCTCTGTATATATATATATATATATATATATATATATATATATATATATATATATATATATATATATATATATATATATATATATATATATATATATATATATATATATATACACGCACACACACACAAACTCGCTCTCTCACACATACACACTCACTCTCTCTCTCACACACACACACTCAGTCCCTCTCCCTCTCACACACACACACACTCACACATTCTCTCTCTCTCACACACACACACACATACCAATAGAAATTAGTCAACACTTGTACCAAGTAAATGCAGCGATCAGTAGTTTTAAAGAAAAAAATACGAGTGGAAATAGTATTCAATTACTTTAACGATTTTATCAACATTTTACGCCTGGAAAATGCGTGAAATACAAATTTACTCAAGAGAGAGAGAGAGAGAGAGAGAGAGAGAGAGAGAGAGAGAGAGAGAGGGAGAGAGAGAGAGAGATAGAACGTGAGAGAGAGAGAAAGAGAGAGAGAGAGAGAGAGTAGAGAGGGAAAGAGAGACACAGACAAACAAAGACAGAGAAACAGACAGACAACGCCAGAGAGGAAGAACATGGAGAGACAGAGAGAGGCAGACATACGGAGAGAGAAAGAGAGAGAAAAAGATAGAGAGAAGAGAGAGACAGAGAGAAACAAAGAAAGACAGCGCCCGAGAGAGAGACAGAGACAAGGAGAAACAAAAACAGACAGCGCCAGAGAGAGAGAGAGAGAGAGAGAGAGAGAGAGAGAGAGAGAGAGAGAGAGAGAGAGAGAGAGAGAGAGAGAAACATACAGAGATAGACAAACAGGCAGACAGACAATCATGCTAGCATTCAGATAAAGAAAAAAAGTTAGAAAATACACTAATACATCAAATAGAAAACAGAAAACTGCAGCCATGCAGGTACAAACTAACTCCGATAGAACAGCAAGACTACCAGACACTAGAAGATTGAATGACAAAAGGACAAATAAAACACAGCAGATTAAATAAGATTCTCTATACATACATTTCGGTAAAAGCTTCTTCGGGAGTTACAAACAAAAATCGAACGCAGCCAAACAAAACCTGTCTAGGCGGTAAAGTACGATAATTCACTATCGCTTGGAAGTCGTACTGTAAATCGGTTGTGGTTCTTTGTTTCTGGTTCGGTCTTGTCAGTAGGCCTCCTACACACGATAATGTGAAGGGATAATACCGTACGTTGTACACTTCAGTAGAATATCACATAACAGTTAAAGGTGCTGTGTTGTAGGTAGGCGATAGGCCTATGCAACGTATGTAACCAGCACGTGATGAGTTCATGTGACATCTACAATCGTCACGCGTGTCCAAAATGAAGTACACCGCTGTTTTATTTCAGACGTGTCCAGCACTTGCATGTGTCACGCTTTGTATGTCAATAAACGCTTTCTCCCTTCCATAATTAATGGTATTCGATGCAGTCGATCAAAAAAATTGAAAACAAAATATATAGTTCGATTTCCTTCCATCTTTTACTAGCGATCTCCCTGACCGTACGCACACCGCATGTTTGGAGTGGTAGATAGCAATAGACAGTCAAGGTAGATAGATATAGACAGTAATGGTAGATATATATATCATATCGTCACGCTCATAACATAAATGCCTAACTCAGACTTAGGCAGTTGTGCAGTAGGGGTAAAAACAAAGCCCTGGGAAGACAAGCCATCTGTGCTAGAGAGTACAAGTCTCTATCTAAATCGTAACGGTCGCCACAGCTTCGTATGCCAAATTGCCTATCTCATTCCTGACATAGGCATTTTGCAACCAATATGGCGGCGCCCAGACGCATTGAACAATTTTGGGCTGAAAAAGCAACAGAGATGTTGCAAAACATACTTCAATCAGAAGACGAAGGTAAGTAATCAATTTTAGAACTTGTTATTCTTAGGTGTTGTAGGAAAATGGCTATAAATGCTGTTCCAAGCATCATCTTCAATGTGAAGCGATTGATATCGGCAATTTGCAAATTAAGACAGAGCTGAGATAGGCATTTTGTCTTAAACGGCAGACTGACTGTAGAAAAACGTTAAATAAAGTTAAAATACTTGGCTATTTACCATTTAGCATTGCTAACCATTGTTCTCGTTTTATGTTACATAAAATATCGAGCATTTTTATTTATAGATGCGTCTGTATATGCGTGTGTCCATAGATCCCCACGACTGTGACGATGAAGCGCGGGAAGCTACCAGCCTGAGTCCTCCTCGTCAAGCGAGGAAGACGACATTACATTACATTACATTATATGGTTACTGCTTTAGGTCCAGCAGACTCTTCCGAGCCAAATCAGGACCAGAGAAGTGAAAGAGGACTCACCCCTGATCCGCTTAAAAGATCTGCCGAAACAACCCTAGTGGTAACACTGAAGGCAATCTACCAGCCGGTCACTTTACAATAAAGACATCCCACGCAGGGGATGCTGACGCTATACTCTAATTTATCGAACCTCCGTTTACAAAACAAAATAGAATACAAGCATCATTATAAAATATCAACAAAACCCATACATATAAAATGCCTACATTGGCAAATAATATCATAGGAAGCCCCAGTGACCATTTGGCAGAAAGCATCCAATATTCCCAAGCTGATCCAACAGACCTCACACACAAATGAGTAGTTTTGTCCCGGAAGAGTTGTCCAAGAGACAAGTGCATGGGCAGGAAATAGGAATCAAAGTGTTTAGGGCCAGTGGGAATTCGAGCTTTTCCCTCTCAGACTTGAGCTGCTTAGCTCAACTACCGCTTACCCATCTGCAACTTCACACTTTGCCACAACTGGAAGATCACCCAGAGGAAGTTATTGCCACTTTATGTGAAATAAAAATGTTGCAGGTGCTTCACGTTGAGCGTCTAACATGGTTTAGCCCCGGTCAAGTGGAACAGATATTAGTGTCTTGTAAGAACTTGAAACGTTCCATTTCACACTAAGATGGAAATGGCAGCCCTGAATAGACCTCTACAAAGCACACAGAGACGTCCTGTCCGGAAAAGACTTTCTATGCCTGGGTGCAGGTAGAAGTGGAGGGGAGAGGGAGTGCTCTATGATGCATTGAGTCAAGTTCAAAGTAATACTTCACTGCTGCAAGTGAATTACCTTTTGTATGGATCACATACAAATAATTGTTTGTTTTGCAAGCTCACAGAAGTTAATTAAGCAAGTTTAATAATTACCTTTAAGAGGAGAGCGAGTGTTCCATGATGCTTTGAGTTAATTAAATACATGAATAACATTTTACAAGGGTAAAAGTAAGGGAAGGGGGAGTGTGATAAGATGCCAACAGTCAAGTACACACTTTACTGCACCTTTAGTTTGGATCACATTAACAATAATTATTTGTGTTTAATTTTTTTTATTTTGCAAGCACACAGAAGATGTGTTTGTGTATTATGTCTTTTTATGAGGAGAGGATGTGTTCTATGATGCCTTTAGTCAAGTACAAAGTAATAGACAATGGCTCCCGACAGGAAGTCCTCTCTTCTGCAACTGCTGCCCTGGCGAGGTTGAAGCCAATTTGGAAAGACAGGACCATCAGTTTACATTCCAAGGTAAGACTGCTGAGCTCTCTTGTCATCTCCATCTTCCTATACGCTTGCAAGACATTGACCCTCACAGCAGATCTACAACGAAGAATACCAAGCATGAAGATGAGGTGCTACAGAAGATTTCTGGGCATTTCCTACACCAGCACATCACCATCGACGAAGTCACAAGCAAGCCATTGGACAACCCGTTATCCAATGTATGTTGTCCTATCCTATCCCGCAACTCGAAAATCGTTGGGGCACCACAGATGATCGTTTAACCAGCGTACTCCATCTTTCTTTGTCCTCAGCAACCCTCATGGCTTCGCTGAGTGTCAAGCCAGTCCATTCTCCAATGTTGTCCTCCCACCCCTTTTTCGGTCTCCCTCTTCTTCTGCCTCCTGAGAGGGTCCATGTTTGGCAAGAGTATAGGAAGATGGAGATGACAGGGGAGCGCAGCAACCTTACCTTGGAGTGTATACTGACGGTACTGTCTTTCCAAAAGGGGCTTCAACCTTGTCAGGGCAGCAGTTATTTGTGCTATCCTGGAGAGGACTTCCTTTCGGGACCCATTGTCTGATACAATTGCTCATAAATATTTGAAACTGTGCACCGTGTTGAGGGATTGGCCTTTGATGTCCGTGTTGATACCATTGGTGTTGTTGGGTCATCATTTTGGTCTTCTCTGCAATTATTCCCATCCCATAGCCTCTGTACGAACTGTTCAAGTTCTTGTTCCTCTCCAGCCAATCCATCAATGTCATCTGCAAAACGGAGGTTGGAGATTGCTCTATCCCATGTGCTGATTATGCCTTCATGATCTGCAAGGGCATCTGACATAATGCGCTCTAGGAAGAGGTTGAAGAGTGTTGGGGAGAGTAGGCATCCTTGACGCACGCCGATTGTTGTTCTGAACCAGTTTCCAATGGCGCTGATGTGGAGTACCGCACTTGTGATTAGGGCTTATGTTGTACACTCTCACGGTTGCCAACAGAGCTGCATGCCAGACTCGCTCAAACGCATTCTTGAAATCTACAAATACATGATATAGATGTTGCTGGTGCTGTAGGTATTACTCGCAGATTATTCCGAGGTAGAAAATCTGCTCGGTGGTACTTCGAATTCTTTACCCTGCCCAGAATCCTGCTTGCTCTTCAGCTATTATTTGTTCAGCTTGGGGTTTCAACCTGTTGAACATTATTTTTAAGAGGACTTTGCTGCGATGGTTGATTAGGCTGATGGTGCTCCTGAAAATTACCCTTTTTGGGAAAAGCAATGATAAGCGATTGGGTCTATGATGTAAGCCACTCCCCACTCTGCCAGATCTTGTTACAGATAAGGGCGAGAGCGTCAATCATCGCTTCCCCTCCTGCTTGAAGCAATTCTGCGGGTATGTTGTCCACTCCCGCTGACCTCCTCTTCTTCAGCGAATACACTGCTGCCTCAACTTCTTCTCGCAGAATTGGGAGGATTTCTTCTTCTTCTATGTTCTGGGAACATGCTAGAACTGATGGGTCTCCGTTTGGTGTGTGGCTGTAAATGTCAGAGCAGTACTCTGTCCATCTATCCAAGACTTCTTGTTCTTCTGTAACGCCATGCAAGACTTGATTTGGATCGCAGTCCATGGGCTGTTTAACACTTGCCGCTTCAAAGTTGTGTAGGCCTTCTTGCTGTTGTTCTTATTCAGACTGTTCTCTATTTCCTGGTATTGATCTTCTATTCAATTCTCGTTTGCTGTGCGCATTCCTTTTTGTATGTAACTGTTGGTTTTTCGGTTAACATCAGCTCCCTGTTAGGTGTTATTTTTCTTTTTATCTATCTTCGTTTGTCACACAGGTCCAAAAGTTCAGGTGTCATCCATGGATTCTTCTTTGGGCGGTGTTTGCCAAGGGTCTCAGTGGCGGCATCTGTCAATGCAGAGTAAAAGGTGGTGATCATGGTGTGGACACATACATCACCAGCTCCCCAAATGAGCATTGGTGCAAATTTTCCTCCAGTTGTGGCTTGGAATATTTCTGCCATCTCCGGGTCTGCAGTTTGTCCAAGTCGAACTTCAGTCTGGTGCACTTTGCTTTGTTTACTCTCTTCAAGTGTAGCCAGAAAGGCATCATCACGAGATCGTAGTCACTTCCGATGTCTGCTCCTGAAAAAGTGCGTGTCTTGCCAATGTTGACGCTTGATCTAAAGCGTTTCTTGACCAAGATGTAGTTAATCTGATTGTGATGCTCCACACTGGGACTGTGCCAGGTCCATCGTCTGGATTTTTTGTGGGGACAAAGCGTGTTTGCCAGTATCAGATTGTTGTATCTTGCAAACTCCAAAATTCTTATTCCTCTGTCATTTGTCTCGTTCTTGCAGTGGGGTCCAAATGTGTCTCCCCAGTTATGGTAGGCATCTTGCCCAACCTTGGCATTCCAGTCGCCTTGCACTACGATTATGTCTTTTCTCGGCACTTCGTCAAGGACAACCTGCACTTGCTTATAGAAATCTTCAACTTCGCTATCGTCATAGTCTGATGTCTTAGGTCATAGAACATTCCTCGGTTTAGAAGAATCGCCTAGCTATTACAAGACAGATCTGGACATTTCGAAGAATAATAAACAAATCCTATCCGTAAACTCCAAAATCGCTGGGGCACCACAGATGATCGTTTAACCAGCGTACGCCATCTTTCTCTGTTCTCAGCAACCCTCATCTATATCATGTGTTTGTAGACTTCAAGAATGCGTTTGACCGAATCTGGCATGCAGCTCTGTGGGTAACTATGAGAGTGTACAACATCAGCTCTAAAATTATTGAAGTCATCAAAAGCCTGTATGACGTACAAGGCTACCAGTGCAGTCCTCCAAATCGGGAATAAACAAATAATTCCGGATAATTGTCAACAATATCGACCGACGAAAATTATCAACATTATACAAAGCTTCTTCTAGCAACAGCGAAAATCAAATGAAGGCAAATACATGCAATCATTGCAAGCTTTGCAAAATAAAAAGATTCTTATTTAACTTACACAGTGTAGCTGTGACTCGCGAGTACTTCCAACAAGTACTATCCTATCCTATCCCATAACTCGAAAGTCGTTGGGGCACCACAGATGATCGTTTAACCTGCCTACTCCATCTTTCTCTGTTCTCAGCAACCCTAGTGGCGTCGCTCAGTGTCAAGCCAGTCCATTCTCGAATGTTGTCCTACCACCTCATTTTTTTGTCTTCCTCTTCTTTTGCCTCCTTACGCCGTGGTTTGCAGGATGGTCTTTGCGAGGCCTGATGCTCTGGCGACGTGACGTGGGCATACCATCGGCGTTTCCGTTTCTTCACCACTGTGAGCAGGTCATCGTGTTGTCCAATGGCTTGTGTGCTGGTCTGTCGGACCTTTGTCGTTGGTGATGTGCTGGGTATAGGAAATGCCCGGAAGTCTTCTGTAGCACCTAATCTCCATGTTTTGTATTCTTTGTTGTAGGTCTGCTGTGAGGGTCCATGTTTCACTAGCGTAAACCAACAAGTACCAGTAACAGGCAAACGTAAACCTCAGCTTGTCTCCGCTACGCATGCGCAGTGTGTAGTCTTCAAAATGCCTAATAGTCACGTGAGGGAGTGATTCCGATCGTCTGATTTATAGTTATTGTTAAATGAAAAGTTACACTCTGGAGAGGGCGGTCTTCACAGAAATGGTGAAAGACTGCTCTCTCTCCCCCAAGCGAAAGCACTTGAAGATCTAAGACCGAATAGATCGAGAGGCGGGATGGCGTCGATCTGCTTCTCTTTCGTGGCTAAGCCCTGTCCAGTCCGGCTATCAACTTGGGTGGGCCTGCTGAACGACCTTGAGAACGAAACAGAGTACTAAACGTCCCTGTCCATCCAGGTAGACGGGTGCTGTTATAATATTATAGAACCTACTATTATTATTGTAAATTATGATAACTATACTGATTAGAACTTAGAACCGGGGAAAGAAAGGCAGTGAGAGAGAAAGGATTTTGGTCACCGCTCTCAGAAAACTGGCCCAGAGAAAAGAAGGCCCCAAACACAACCATCCTTCAAATGGAGCTGAAGCGCAGCTGTCGAGAACCGAAATCAAGACGGTGTAGATAGTAATAATTACGTTCGGAATGCCAAGGCTTTGTGTGACCCAAGGAACAAGAACTTTTAAGTAGGAGAAGGAGGAAAAGAAGAAGAAGAAGAAGAAGAAGAAGAAGAAGAAGAAGAAGAAGAAGAAGAAGAACAACAACAACAACAACAACAACAACAACAACAACAACAACAACAACAACAACAACAACATGTCAAAAAATCCGTCCATTAATTTCAGAGAAAAATGAGTGTAGGCGACGGACGGACAGAGCCAACACCAACGAAAACAACAACAACGACGACGACGACGACGACGACACGAAACTACTCTTCAGAGTGTAATTTATAAACGGTGACGCATCGAGTACGGACGAACTATCCACTCAAAGCACCAACACACAACCAGTCGACCAGCCAATCACATACATGCACCGTCCTACATTCCGACCCAGATCACAGAACCCGTTATAAAGTTTAGGTAAAATAAGCCATTCAAAAGGTACACCAACATGCAGGCACTTAGAAACAGACGGGTAGAGTAGACACTCAAGGACAAATAGAGAGGGGGATAGAGGAGGCGAGGGGAATGGAGATGAACGGGAAAGAGGAGACGGGAAGGGAAGGAGGGGGGTAGGGAAGGAGGGATCCCTGGGGAGAGAAAGAGAGAGCGAGAGAGAGCGAGAGAAAGAGAGCGAGAAAGAGAGAGAGATTTCGGCACATAACACGATCATCCAAATGTACGCTTTCGGTAGATATGTGTAAACATTATTAATATTAAACAGTAAATAGATCTATATAATTATATCGAACCTGTAGTATTGTTCAACATATCTGAAAAGCTCATTTTTACACAAAACATCTGTATTGCAATTTGTTGATAAGCTAACCCTGTACCCTAGATTATTCTTTTCGGGGGTTTGCTGTCTAGTTATCAAATCACAAAACACGTCAATACGACGTAGACTCGTGACCTCTATCAAAATTATGGCGTGATGCATGTGATAACAATAGTGCAAGCATACACGTACTTCTATGGATGGATATTCAATAATGAGTCTACTATATACTTACATTATGTGCTCACACTACACTGATAACGCCACTTGCGTAATAATGCTATTTCAGTGCAAAGAGGACGAAATAAAACTGCTTACACACGGTCATGTAGTGCTCAATTTTAAATCGGATCAAAGTGTTCCCTCGAGTCCGTCTTTATGTAGAACGAGAAAAAAAAAAGAAAAAAAAATATGTGATAATAAATATGAATGACACAGCAAAATAAAACACGCATACACAAACACACACACACACACATACGCACGAATTAACACACACATACGATTGCCTCACTAGGACGCACGCACGCACGCGCGCGCGCTCGTACACACACACAATCCACACGCACGATTGCGTCTCTAGTACGCATGACTCTCAAGATTGTTGGGCGTAATATTGAATGGACTCCGCTCCTATATTACTGCGCATACCTACAATGTAAGACGGAATTTAAAGATCAAAGATTGTGACCTAGATCTACCAATTACGATGTAGGCCTACTGTACAATGACAGCCCTATGGTATTAAAAATAGTGGGATTGTCCCTACACCGGACTGACTAAACCCTGTTCAAACTCAAACGACGTAGGTCAAACCTTATAGGCCATTTGGTTTAAACATGTGTTTTGTTAATGGAAAAAGATGACAAAGAAATATATTTTATTGTGTACAGGAATGGTACCAAGCAAGCTTATACAATAAGCCTGCCCTGCTCAAGTAATTAAACATAATATATGACAGATAGCAAATATTATAAAGTTATTAAAGTGATAATAAAACATATCCAATGATATAAAGAAGTAAACCAAAACCAATCAATAGTGTTTAATTAAGGTGGAAGAATACATTGATGCCCTTATAGGTCGTTTCATTCCACCCTTGCGGTCTTAAGTATTCGTGTGTATCCCTCTCTCCCCAACACCTTCACCCCCACCCACACACTCCCCTTGTCTTGCTATACTGCTCCCTGGGCCTGGTGTAATGCGTTGTTGTGCGTGTAACAAATGAAAAGGACAAAGTTCCAAATTACCATAACTTAACAAAAGATTCAACACCGGTTTGCCCCTATTGGGGGTGTGGAGGATAGTAAAATATGCGAACCTTATTCCTAACTCAGACTCAATTATAAGTCAAAGCGCGGCAATCTGTAACCAACATACACGCTCACACACATGTTACAGACGTTCCTACATAACTAAATACAACAAACACGCATTCTTCACACAAACATGTGGCTTAAAAGCAAGTCGTTATTAGAAGACTGGAAGGGGAAAGGAAAATAAAATGCCCGAGTGTTTAAATGTTAGTTTATCCTTGTGAGCGCGCACGCGCGTGCGTGTGTGTGTATGTGCGTGTGTGAGTGTGCGTGCGAGTTCTTAGAGCAAGCTTTAAGTTTGGTTATGTGCTATAGCTTAACATTATTATTATTATTATTATTATTATTATTATTATTATAATTATTATTATTATACAATGTTTCTGTTTTGAAATTTAAGGTGGGCTGCATTCAATACCATTAAGGAAGATACTATTAATTACTAAGCGCAAATTTCCTCTTCGTTTTTTGTTTTTAAATTGAGCGCTGTATAATTTGCCATTATCATAACTACTAAGTACTAGCAAAAATGGTAGTCCCTTAGTTAACAAGGGTATTCTATCAAGGATCATTTGATCAAAACCGTACCAATGAGAGCTAGAGTTTTACTTTTTTTTGCGTGGCTTAATCTTTTTTTTCCGACGGGACAACACTCACGGTGAATGTGAATTTGAAAAGAATATGTGACATTGAAACACTGTGTAATGTTGAGACCCTTTAAATGATCTCGCAAACTTGATTGAAATCCCTAGTTTACTGGACTTCGTTTCTGCCCGATTGAGCAGTACGACAGTAGCATGTTGTTGTTGTTGTTGTTGTTGTTGTTTGCAGATTATAGTCACACGACACTTTCGCATATAGGTGACTACTGGACCGATTGATACTGACACCAGCGGGCCAGTTGTTGGTAAAGGGGAAAAAATATGATCACACGCTGACCAATCCGGGATTCGAACCAGCGACCTTTCGGTTACCAGCAAGACGCTCTTACCAACTGAGCTACCCGGCCCCTTAGCACGATATTGACGCTGTTGTCTTGTATACTATAGCGCGGTCCTAACTCCAACTAATATGTGTCTCTAACGGACACAAGTTTCAAACTTGCCACTAGACATTTCAATTACGAGTCACTGGAACGGCATTTCAGCCTGGTAAAATAACTCTGGGATTAATTAGTTAAGAGGTGTAGACATAACGCGACTAACACTTCAGCCAACGAACGACTAGAATGTAGGCCTATGTGCTAGCTCTAACCAAATGCCCGTAGGCCTATTCGCTGCGCACGGGCAGACATTTTCATCGATTCTGAAAATAGAAAGCTTGTGTAGCAAACATAAACCAAGGGGGGGGGGGGGGGGGGGGGAGGGGGAAGCTCTGGTTGTAGAAAACTAATGCAAGAAGCCTCAGAAGGCCAGACAGAACTAACATGCCAAAAGAGATAATACATACCAAATGAACAGATTCTGTCTATGTCTATGTCTGTCGGTTTCTCTTCTTCTTCTTCTTCTTCTTCTTCAGGAATTACTAGCCAACTCAATACTATCTTCATTCATCACCAAAAATCAAACGACAAAGACTATTATTCTAACCAAAAACGCTCCATCAGTCTAAGTGATTAACCTTAACCTAAACCAAACTAAAACTGGGCAGATCGTTAGTCATCAATGGGCTAGGGATACAGTTAAACCAGGTGTTTTTTTAATTATGGAAAGGTAGATTGTTATGTTAAGGTTCTACCAAACTAGGTTGTAGGCTAGGCCTACACAATTTTCGCTTTAAAGAAAAAAATCAAAGCACACGCCTGCGGAATTCTACACCAGCTGCGATCGACGCATGTTTAGGAGTGATCGCAAAGGTTGGAAAACACTTGAGAGCTTGCGTAGTAAATATGTCGGTTCCATATTTTATTGATATAATACTCCTGATCAGAGGTTCAAATTATAGTCTTGTTTTGCTAAAAACCAAGAAAATAATTCTAACAACACGCCTGCTACTACAACAGCTGCGCTTCAAAACATAGAGCTTATGAATGAGCGAGACAAAGCCATCGAACAACCAACCCTCGAGAGCGAGAGTGAGAGAGAGAGAGAGAGAGAGAGAGAGAGAGAGAGAGAGAGAGAGAGAGAGAGAGAACAGTTGTATTTATCCCCCCATATTTTACGAGATTCTCAAAACCTGTCAGATACAAGACCAATATTATTCAATAATAAACAGTTCGCTTACCTCTCATGTTCTTGGGTAGAGTGAAGTATAATAGCAAGCACATCGCCCACAAATAATTTTCTTGACAAGCCGGAGAGTGGAAAAGGTGCTCTCAGTCACACGTTTGACACTGCAGTGAGGGCATTAAATGTGGGTAGGTCAACGAGGTGAGCTGACTGTGCAACCACCGCTACACACTTCGTAAAAACATCGTGGTGGTAATTTTTTTTGCATGAAGATATTCTTCTGACAAACTTCATTCAGACGTCTTCTCATGCTTTAGAAAATCAGTCCCTTGATTTTCAGCAAGCCCAGCTGAAACACTGACGAACTGAGAACACAGCCAAATGGCTATCTGTATCTATGGCACACATCCACAAATGCAAACCACTGGCAGCAGAGAAGGGGAAATAACTCTTTTCTATCATCCCCTCATTCCACGGAGGACAGCCACTAATAGGGATTTTATCCATCAACTCCATTCCCATCTCTTCAGGCGAGAGCCACCTTAATCAATTATATTGTAAACAAACTTTTTTTTCTCCCGTGAAAACATCATGGCCAGTCAGCGCTCCGACGTTATGAATCCTCCGAGGTCGAGGGTGTGTTCCTTTTCTTGAACGTGGACCTATGTCCCACCGCCAAACTCAGTGGTAGAGCATTCGTTTGGGACACCGATGGCCTAGGCTCGAATCTCATGGTGGGAAAGTTGAAAGTGTATTTTTTTCTTCTTCCCCCCCCTCCCTCCCCCCCCCTGTGTGGGTGCCGGGAGTTTCAGTATAAATAGTATCCCCACTTTCTGAAATTTTGTGCTTTAAATTCCCACTGTCGCTGTCTTTCTCCTTTGTAAGTTCTTTCTCATTCCTACTCTGTTCTGTCAATCTACTATACTATCTTCTTCTTCGCCAGACCGGTCACCTACCTTTTTTCCTGAAAACTCTTCCGGGACAAAACTCCTCATTTGTGTGACGTGTGAGGTCTGTTGGATCAGCTTGGGAATATTGGACACTTTCTGCCAAATGGTCACTGGGGCTTTTTATGTTATTATTTGGCAATGTAGGCATCTTATATGTATGTGTTTTGTTGATAATTTATAAGATGTTTGTATTGTATTTTGGTTTTGTAAACGGGGGTTCGATAAATTAGAGTATAGCCTTAGCGTCCCCTGCATGGATGTCTTTATTGTAAAGTGACGGCTGGTGGAGTGCCTTCAGTGTTACCATTAGGGTTGTTTCGGCAGATCTTTAAAGCAGATCGGGGGTGAGTGTCATGAACTGGCTAGTCTTAACTCTGCTTGTTGACTATTTAGCCATGTGTAGTCTTTGTAACAGTAGAGAAGTTAGACTATTACACAGCAGCAATTAAATTACACAGCAGACCACACACCGCGAGCCCAACCCACATCGCAGTGACTCAGCACTTGAGCTTTGAATCGGACCGTTTTAACCAATCAGAGCAGGCTCAGTGGGTAGAGCAGTATTGACTGTGTCAGAGCCTAACACAGTTTGAATCAGTCGTGTGTGAGACGAGGAAGAAGTAACATCTACTTAGATAGCTAGCAGAGAACTATCTTCACTCATAGACCAGGAAGCAGGACTTTAGAATCTTAGAATTCTCTCAAGTCACAACGGGCCTGAACTTGTCAAACAGGTAAATGAGCACCCTTCTGTTTCATCGTGATATATTTATATTATTGTTGAAATTATGTTTGTGGAATTTGCTATGCATAAATGTGAATTGTTAATCCGAATTTGCCGTACCACGTGGAAGAGCCGAGCACGAGGCGAAACACGACCGGTTGCGCCGCCGTGTTGTATCCCGTACGGAACCACTGTTGTTTAACTTATATGTATGGTTGCAGACCAGTGGCTGTACCACTGAATGTTTATATTATTATTAATTCTGTATGTGTATAGTTAGACACGATTTATATTTATGTATGTATAGGAATTTAGAGTGAGATTCCAGTGGAACCCGGAAGTAGCAGAATGTTCGTCGCTTATGTATAGAGATGTGGAGCTATCACTGAGGGCTACTTTGGCTTTCAGTGAGACGCTCTGCACAAACCGATTATTCAGGGTTGTGCAGAATTTCGTCTCTTATATTACAGACGAGCAGGCGAGCTATCCCGAGCTATCCTGTGCACCCCACTCCACAGAAACGACCAGTTGGTTGAGGAGACTCTACCGCACAAGACGGAAAGAGCTGCCTTGAAAGACACCCTGTCAGACCCCACAGCGTGGCAAGGGAACCCAACTACACAACTACAAAGGTGTACCAGAAGCTACCTCACAGAAGGACTTCGACCGCACCATAAGAAAGTTAAGTGTACCCCCAGAAGTGCACTTAAACTGATCATAACAGGACCACAGTAGTCCAACTCTTCAGAAACTGTAAAACGGACCACAGTAGTCCAAATCTACATGAAATATTATAGCAAGTGCCCGAGGAAGATATAACAGCTGCCTAGACTATCAGCGATCGAACTATTAGCAGTGACTGAGACTTTTTAAGTTAGATTAGTACTTAGAGAATCTTGTATAGAGTAGAAGAAATAAATGTGTGATTTTAACTGTTATCAAGTGGCTGGACTACATATGATTCATAGCCGTGTGAAAGCTAGTGTGACAGTAATCTTTTACCATTTTTCTATCTATTTCTGTATCCCAACCTTAACACAGAACGAGCTAAACAAATAAATTTATTAAAGTAATTCATAGGGTGACTTACTAGCAGTTCCCACCGAATAAACGTGAGGGTCCATAATTCCATTGTGCAGAGCCCATAAACCCCACGTGACACTTTAATTGGCGAGCCTGCCAGGATCTGTGTATAATAGGAATTGGGTATAACCGGACCTAAGTACAATAAAATTAGATAACAGTAGAAGTAGAATAACTTAGAATAGTGTAAGGGTATAACACTGATCAGTTGGGTGCACTATTCTTTAGTTAAAAACTTTTTTGCTTCAAATATTTTTGTGCCTGTATGTTGCATTGTTCTTTTGCAGGTTTTGCTTAAATAACTGTTGTATGCCATTTGACTCTTGTTTTATTCTATTATTGATTACGAATTTGATTGTCTTTGCATTGTTGTTATTGACTTGCAATATTGCTAGTGTTTTGGTATTCCACGTGATTCAGAGGGTGTTCATAGACACGTTTGGCAATGTCGGACCCAGTGGCCTTGAGATTGCGTTTCAAGGAATTGGGAGAAGCCTTACACTTAGCAGGGGGAGACCTAATTGCGTATATCAATGCCGAGGTAGAGAAGCAGGAGGCTAAGGCAGAGAGAGCAGCCGAGAGAGAGGCAAAGAAATTAGAAGCAGAGCAGAAGAAGCTAGAGTTAGAAGCAGCAAGGGAGCAAAAGAAACTGGAACTAGAAGCAGAGCAGAAGAAACTAGCGTTAGAAGCAGAGCAGAAGAAACTAGCATTAGAAGCAGAACAGAAGAAGGTAGCAGCAGAGAGAGAAGCAGAAATTAGGAGGTGGGATTATGAGCGGGCAGAAAAAGAAAAAGAGAGGGAAGAAAAGGAAAAAGAAAGACAGCATGAGTTAGAGCTGAGGAGATTGGGATCAGGAGCTTCAAGTTCTTCCTCAACCCCTCCCCACTCAGATCAGCTAGAGGTAGCATCCAACCCTGTACAAGGAATGTCATTTCCACTGGGGACATTCAATGAGAGAGAGGAAGGTCTAGATCTCTATCTGACTAGGTTCGAGCGTCTAGCAACAGAGTATAAATTAGATCCCACCCATTGGTCTTTTAAGCTTAGTCAAGGGCTTAGAGGAAAGGCTTATGACATCTACAGTAAGCTACCGACTGACAGAGTGACTGACTATCACAAGGTAAAAGAGGCACTCCTAACGGATTCGAACTGACAGGAGAATGCTACCGGCAAAAGTTCCGCACCAATCGGAGAGTGAAAGGAGAGAGCTATGCGCAGTTCGCGGATCGGTTGTCCACAACGCTGGATAAGTGGATTAGCCAGTCAGCCACGGCTAAGACGTATGATGGACTGACAGAACTGTTAGTATGGGAACAGCTACGGGAAACCATGACCCCCGAGCTGAGGACATTCTCAGTAGAGCAGGGCGCGGAAAGACTAGAAGATCTGGTCAAGGTCGCAGATAGGTACGTGGCCGCCCACGGAGAAGCCAAGAGCTTCAGGCGAGACCTAAAGCCTAACGGGAAAGAGGCACAGAAACGAAGCCCTACCCGGGAAGAGCGCACCGCGAATAAGCCGAATAACCCCAGACCCGGGCAGAATAAAGGACCCAACACGGAATTCGGGAAAAGAGGTCCCGCAGAACAGAGACGGTATTGTTCGTTCTGCAACAGAAACAATCACTCCACCGCAGAATGTTTCAAGTTGGCCGCACAACGTAGGGAAGAGCGCGAAAGCCTGCCAGCGCACAGAGTTCTAACTCAAAGCAGCGGTAACAAGCCACACACGATCGGAGATCACCCATCGGTGACAGACACGGTCAAGGTCAACGGAAAAGAAGCGAACTGTCTGTATGACACAGGTCTATCATACGACGCGATAGTTAGCGAATCTCTTGTATCGCGCGCGGACTTGACAGACAAGACAGTCGAACTACAAGGAGCAGACTTGACGAAACCGACGACTACTTGCCCAATAGCTTGGATCGAAGTAGAGAGTAGGTACGTCACAGGACGAATCCAAGCAGCTGTTTTACAGAAACCCCTGTATGATCTAGTGCTAGGATGTAGGTATGTGTTCTTAGGCACGCCCCCTAAAACTGTAGAGATAGCTGCAGTGCAAACCAGGGCCCAAGCTAAAACCCAACCACCCCAGCCCGAGTTCGCTCCGAACCCAGGACTCGAAGAGATCAAAACAGCACAGAAAGAAGACACCTCGTTAGCGAAGTGCTTCCAGAAGCTACCCAAGGCGCACACACCCCCGCACAAGGGAGACTTCTACATGGAAGAGGGAGTTCTACATCGACAAGGAGATGGAGATCACACCCAACTAGTACTACCAGCCACCCTTCGAGCCCAAGTACTAGAACTAGGCCACAGCATGCCACTCAGCGGACACATGGGAATTGGAGTCACAGTGCAGAGAATCAGCGCACACTACTATTGGCCAGGAATCACGGAGGATGTCAAGCGCTACGTGAAATCTTGCCACCAATGTCAACGATATTCCCCGCGACATCACACCGCACCAGTTACCTTAGGACCATCAGTAGTAGTCGGCGTGCCATTCCAGCAAGTCTCAGTAGACATAGTAGGACCACTGCCCATGACCAAGAAGAGGAACAGATTTCTACTCACACTCGTCGACGCATGTACGATGTGGTGCGAAGCAGTCCCGTTGCCAGCGATCGACACCAAGAAGATCGCAGATGCACTCATCGCCATCTTTACCAGAGTCGGATTCCCGGACAGCATTAGAACGGACAACGGATCTCAGTTCACCGGCCGCCTGATGCAAGACGTGTTCGAGTTGATACAAGTTCATCACATTCGCACACCACCATATCACCCCGCCAGCAACGGACAAGTAGAAAGACTGAATGGAACCCTTCTCACCATACTCAGGAAAGTCGCAGACGACAATCCAGAAGCGTGGGACACCTACGTGAATGCGGCACTGTTCGCATACCGAGAAACGCCCCATGCAGCCACAGGCTACACCCCGTCAACCTTGCTATTCGGCAGACCTCTAGCAGGACCGCTAGAAGCCCTACGCAGAAGTTGGACGGAGGCCAAGATAGACGACACACCAAGAGGTGCCACCAAGTACGTCGCAGACCTGCAGGAAACCCTCAAAGCAACGTGGAAGAAAGCTGGTGAAGCACTGAAGAAGGCAAGAGCCCGTCAGGCGAAGTACTACAACCGCCACGCGAAGGACAGAGAACTGCAAGTCGGCGATCAAGTGCTACTCTTACTTCCAAGTGGAACCAACAAGCTGGACATCGCTTGGAGAGGACCGTACCGGGTGACTGCCAAGAAATCCAAGACAGTCTACCAAGTAGAGGTGAACGGGAGAGCCCGATACCACCACATCAATCTCCTCAAGAAGTACACGGACCGACCAGCGACTCCCAGCACTCACAACTTGTTAGCCATCGCCATCGCGGAAGAAGGAGAAAGCATGGAGACCAATGCAGTAGAGTATCCCCTGCACTCCAAAGAAACCTACAAAGACGTGATACTCAACGGAGACCTAGCCGCTAAACAGCAACAGCAAGTACGACAGGTCATTCGACAACATCAGACTGTGCTCACAGACCGACCAGGGAGGACAGACCTCGTCGAAGTAACCTTAACGGTGACCGACCCAACACCCGTCCGCCAGAAGCTCTACCCGATGCCACTGTCGCAGCAGCGAGCCATCAAGGAAGAGATAGACACCTTACTGGCAGCCGGAATCATCTCACAGTCTACCTCACCTTACAGCGCAGGCACGGTATTGTTGCGAAAACCCAACGGAGAGCATCGACTGTGCATCGACTTCAGACTGCTGAATGCCGTAACGCAATTCCAGCCAGAGCCACTCCCGGACCAGACAGACCTATTTGCCAAGCTACAGCGAGCGAAGTACTTCTCACGCATCGACCTCAGCAAAGGATACAACCAGATACCAGTGCAACCGCAAGTCCGAAAGTACCTAGCGTTCAGCACTATGGAAGGACACTTCGAATTCAACGTGCTTCCATTCGGACTCCACAATGCACCCAGCATCTTCAGCGCAATGATGCCGAAACTCCTGGCACCCCTGAGCAGCGAGCACCTACACTCGTTTATGGACGACATCCTCATCGCAACACCTACGTGGGAGGAACATGTCACGCTCCTACAACAACTACTCGCACGCCTCAGAGACACAGGATTGACGGCAAGACCCACCAAATGTCAGATTGGATTCACAGAACTAGAATTTCTGGGACACACCATCAGTCAAGGAAGCCTGCGACCGGTAGAGAAGACAGTGAAACGCCTACTCGACGCTCCTAGGCCCAAGACAAAGAAGGAAGTGCAGTCATTTCTAGGACTCTGCGGCTTCTACCAGAAGTTCATCCCCAACTACAACAGCATCGCCGTGCCACTGACAAAATGGAACCCGGAAAATCGCCCCGGACAAAGTAGTTTGGACAGCCGAATGCGAGACAGCATTCCAAACACTCAAGGACAGAATGACATCGGCGCCAGTACTCTACCTACCCGATTTGACTCAGCCATTCGTTCTTCGCACCGACGCAAGCGACTTAGGCCTCGGAGCAGTACTGCTACAGCGCGACCCCAAGAATGCAGAGACGCTATTCCCTGTCGCCTACGCCAGCAGAAAATTGAGACCCGCCGAGACCCACTACGCCACGTCGGAGAAAGAATGCCTTGGACTAGTCTGGGCCATACAGAAGTTTCAACTCTACCTGTATGGGACCCACTTCACAGTTCAGGTGGACCACCAACCACTATCGTTCCTGGCAGCCTCCAAGTCTTTGAACTCTCGCCTGATGAGATGGGCACTCACCCTTCAAGCGTACTCATTCCAAATCGAGTACATCCCCGGCAAAGAGAACCACGGAGCCGACTACCTCAGTCGCCATCTCGTGGAGGACACAGCAGCTGTCGCCCACCCAACACAACTAAGGGCCACAGCACCAGAATTCGTCCCCGTCCAGTAAAACCCTGTCACTAGTGTCCGTAGCTACCTGGCACAGCATTGCAGCTCAGGTAGAGCAACTTACTTAGTTGGTAAATAGGACCCTAGGATAGTGCAGTGTTAAACTAGGCTCTGTAGTAGAAAAAGGTCGAATCCAGTAGTCATCGCCTTTTTTCAGTTGAGGGAGCCTGTCATGAACTGGCTAGTCTTAACTCTGCTTGTTGACTATTTAGCCATGTGTAGTCTTTGTAACAGTAGAGAAGTTAGACTATTACACAGCAGCAATTAAATTACACAGCAGACCACACACCGCGAGCCCAACCCACATCGCAGTGACTCAGCACTTGAGCTTTGAATCGGACCGTTTTAACCACACGGTAGCTCAAGTCTTCTATAAAGTCGGCTCTTAGGCTGAGGCAGGAGCAAGAGCACTGTGCTATTTTTGGCTGCTGGCACCACCCTGCACTAGCCTGCGATAAGACAAGCACGCTGCCGCTGTAGCAGACGAAACATCTCCTGCACACGCTGGCCGGTCTGTACCATGTGTAAATTCTGAATGTGAAATCGGACAAGTGTGCATTTATTGATCGGGAATTTCTATTAGCAAGAATCACAGGAAAAAATTTGGTGAAGTTAAAACGCTAATGTTTCAACTATATTGTGGACTAGTTTCGTGGATTTTGTTGAGGTACTTAATTTTTTGTGAATTTTTTTTTCCTTTTCTTGCAGACAAAGGAAACCCCTGCGCGGGAAAAATTAGTAGGAAATCATAGCAAGCGCGAAGTTTTTAGTCTGATAGTGTGGTGTTGGTAATTGCTCAGAATTTGTATTAACAAGAACTCTTGGGAGGCATTTGGTGATGTTTGCCCGTTATTGTTTCAAGTATATTGTAGAGAAGTGTCGTGGATTTAGCTGAGTTACTTTTTTTTTGGTGAATTTATTTTTCCTTTCCTAGACTTGCAGTGATTGCAAACTACACTAAATTTCAAGTACTTTGACGAACTTGGATTATTCTGTTTTCGAGTTGGGATAGTCAAGGTATTAGTGACTCTGTGTGTGTGGTTTTTTGTGTGAAGAAACTTTAATATGTGTTCTTCAAGTTGACATGATCTTTGAAAACTATTCGTTGCTGGATTGTGTTTTTAGTGAGTTTTTGGACTGTGGTACGTTAGTGGCAAATTGTGTGCAACAGGCGCTCAATTATTTCCTTAGAGTTTACTGTTAGCCCACGCCCAGCTAGTTTTGTCTTTAATTCATGACTGTGGAAGATCTAGTTTATGTTGTGCACTGGAAAGTTTCAGTTAGCTTTTAATTTATTGTATATATATTAAAATGGATAGTGGATCTCATATAGCTCATACCGAACAGTATCACATAGATAAGTTAAACTCATTATGCAGATTGTGTGGAGAAAAATCGAAAAGGCGGAAAGAAAACATACAAAAAAATAGATTCTGTAAAACCGTGGCATCTGAACTTTTGGAAATCTATGGTTTGCAGTATTCTGTTGAAACTGATGGTATAATATATCCGAATACATTATGCCTCACATGTCGACAGCGCACACGAAAAATCAAATCAAAGTCTGATTCAAGTTTGTTGCGTCATATAGCTGCAAAGCGTATCGAGGGTTCACAGCATTTGTGGTCAGTTTACAATCCCAGTATACAGGTGAGTGACTGTGCAGTTTGTAGTCAGTATAAATATGTGAACAGGAACGCAATGGAAAGACGCATAAAGAAGAAACCTGAAAAATATGGATGCGCTAAAATTAAAACGGCTACGCATAACTCGACTGTCACTTCCACTAACACCTCCACCTCCACCTCCATCTCCACTAGCACTGTCACTAGTTTTCAGCCAACAGTCACATCTACTCCCATACGAGTCAAGGTAAAAAGGCGACTTCTAGACTTCTTGGAAAAAAAGGGAGTGACATCTGATAGAGAAAGACAAGAAACAGATAGAGACACATCCAACTCATCTGTCACGACCACACAGCAGTGTCCGACACCTGAGCAACACACAAACACAGCAGACTCGGCATCACAAACGGACAGTGAGCAAACACAATCAAACTCAATCCGACCTCTTAAGCAGCTATCAGCGCCACTCACAAGAGAAGAAGAGGCCTATTTAACATGTTTGGTTCAGATCAAAATGAGTCAATCAGATGACAGACGAACCGTTATTTGTAAAACCAAAGGAACGTCCATTGTTTTGAAGAAGATAGTAAAAGCTAAAAAGACATCTTCATTAGCAAGCAGCCCTTTAAGAAAAAAAAGGGCAGCTGAGATCAATAAACTCAGAAAAGACATTTCAGGATCCACACATGAAGACTTGGAGAAACAACAGGGGACAGAACTGAAAGTTCAAGCCACACAGAGAAAGACACAAATTCTTACACACGCCAAATGTATTGCACCAATTATCTCTGCAAAACAAGCAGCACGTATGAGGTCACAACTTAATTTGCCATGGAATAAGCAGAAAAAACTTAGGCAGTTGAACAGATCACATGGGATTTCAATGGCAAGTGAGCATAGAGAAAGAGAATTTCAAAAGGGGGCAATGTGTGGTGAGATCGTTGTAGAAGATAAACAAATCAAAAGTACTAATAAATCAGGGAAGTGTGAAGAAAAGGAAGAGCCTGTGGCGTTGATCACAGACATAACCCAATTCGTGTTAAATTTGCTGGAAAAGTATCATGAAAAGAAAATGCTAGACTGGCATGATGGCAACATCCCAACAGATGAAGTATGGATAAAACTAGGTGGAGACCACGGGGGGGAAAGCTTCAAGATGGTTTTGCAAGTTCTTAATGTAGAAAGCCCCAATGCTAAAGACAATGCACACATGATTGTTTTGGCTGAATGTAAAGACACCAATGAAAATCTTGCATCCATTCTAGGCCCATTAAAAGGAGAAATTGAGAGGCTGAAATTGGGAGTTTGGAGGGACAAACAGCTTAGGGTCTTTATGTTTGGTGATCTGGACTTTTTGCTTAAGATGTATGGTATTTCAGGGCCATCAAGCACACATTGTTGTTTATGGTGTAAATCGTCAAGAGAACAAATGCAGTCATATCCAGGAAATGAAGCGATGCCAGAAAGACACATAGGCAGTTTGAAGAGAGATTACAGAAACTATGAAAAACAAGGCTGCCACAAATCAGATGCAAAGCTATACTTTAATGTAACACGAGACCCCATTTGGAACATAGAAATAGACCATGTATGTCCACCCTACCTGCACATTCTTCTGGGTGTAGTCAAGAAACATCATGACGCACTTCTAGTTCAGTGTCACAGTCTAGACAAACAACTTGCAGATGAACTATCAAAACAGAAACCAGCAGATCTTCCAGATAAAATGGTTAACACAAGCAGCGAATTTCAAAGTTGTGTCAAAAACATGCATACGATGCGAAACCGAGGTGATAAAATAAACTATAGTCAATTAGAATTTGAATCATATGAAGGACCAGTTGCTGCTGCTGTTGAAGCTGTCCTACAGAAACACAATATCAGGAGACAGGCCTACCACAGCGGCGCCATGATTGGCAATCATTGTAACAAGTATATGCAGAAGGAGGTCATCAATGATATTGTCGACAGCATCCCAAATGCAGCAGTGCCACTGTCATCGGTGGCAGATATCCATACCAAAGCATGGCAAATTCGTACAGATTTTTTAAGACTCAACATGCAATATTCAATAGTACACGAGCTGGTTGCACATAACAAATCAATCCAAGAAACTGAAATCCCTGAAATTGAGGAAGCTATTGAGCTGTACATGTCTACATTCCGAGACAAGTTTAGCTGTGAAAAAGGTGTAAATGTCACACTCAAGCAACACATCTTAGAAACGCACATCACAGAGTGGGTAAGGAGGTGGGGAATGGGAATGGCGTTCCATGGCGAACAAGCTGGCGAGCAAGTCCATGCTGTTGTTAATTTGCTGAAAAGACGAGCATGGAGCATAAAAAATAAAAAAGAAAGACTGCATCATCTTATGCAAGAGCAGCTGACACAAACAGCCCCAGACATCATTGTCACACCAGAAAAGAAGGCAAAATAAATCTTCTCACTTGAACTGTAACGAAAAGTTACGGTTTCAAACTTGACAAAATAGCATCAGTCATCATTTTATTTAACGGCAGTACATGTGGTGGCGGTAGTTTCACAAATGAGATAACAGAAAACTAATTGTAGGCGTTCCGTGACTAACAGACATTATCATGGGTTCATCAGCAACAACAGCCGGAGTTGTAGTACTACTAGCAATTCGCAATTAGCACCTTTTACTTGTAGTGAGGTATGTGTGCATTATATAAATTCTCGTATTAGTAGTAATAGTAGATGGGGGTAGTAGTAGTGGTAATAGTTGTAGTGAATGTTGTAGCAGAAGTTGTTTGTCGTAGTGAGGTATGGAATATGAAAATGGATAAAACATCTGTATCTGCATTCTGATGGAGAAATTCGCCATATGTTTTGGAATGTCCTCAACCATGCTTACTGCACTGTCTTGTATCTATCAAAACAATTAGAAAACACAGACAACTGCATTTCTGAACTGCCTGACCTGGCTGGAACACTAGCTGCTTTGAATGAATGTCAGTCGTCAATTGATCAACTGGCTTCAGTAAGTCTCTCAAGACTATTTTCTACCTGCATAATTATAGTAGCGTGTATACATTCGAACTTTTTAAACATATGATGGCCACTCTCTCATTCCTTCTCAAGCGCAATGGATACCTGCACTAGCACTTCATCATCACCGGCACCACCAGCGTAATTGTGAGTACTATTTATTTATTCACACAAACAAGACACGAGCAAAACACCTTCTTAGAAACACTTTTTGTCTGTCTGTGTATTTGTTCGTATTTTTCTCACATGCACATAAAATGCTAATGCATGATCGATTTTGCTTATTATTGGTCTTTGTCCTGCATGGATCGTGAAGTGATTGTAAACTTTGTATGTGTTTTGTTTTCAATAGGCCTAATCAGTATTTCTTTAATTTCTTTATCATCTTTGTGGCGTTTGTGAATTCCTCATTATTATATTTTATCCGTTTTCTGATTTATTCTACTTGTAACTTTATGTGTTTATCATGTTCAAGCGTGCCTTGTATCATCCGCAGGCTTGTTTTTTCTTCTTTAAAAAAAAGAAAAAGAAAACTGCATGTGTGCCTGCTTGCAAGAGTTTACTTTTGTCTAGTTATTTGTCAAGGATTCTGTATTATTTTTTCTGGCCTTTCCGTACTTTTTCCATCGTTTCTCCATATCCCTCTTTCTTCCTTTCTCCCCCTCTCTTCATTCCGTTCCCTTCCTCTCCTTCCCTTTCTTTCTTCCTTTCTCTCCCTTCCTCTCTCTCCCTTTTTATTCCCTTCTCTTCCCCTCTTTCTTCCTTTCTCTCCCTCTTTTTCGTTCTTTCCCCTCCCCTTCTTTTTCTTATCGTACTTGTTGCTAGCTAGGCCTCGCGCTAGCGAGAAAGCGATGTAGTTATATCCTATATGCGCGTGCCTGTACTTTTGGGAAGGGAGAGATCGCTATGCTTAGGACATTTCAACAGCGAATATATTTATAGCTAGGAACCTAGATGCTCCCTCCGAGCTGCTGTGACCAATCAGAGCAGGCTCAGTGGGTAGAGCAGTATTGACTGTGTCAGAGCCTAACACAGTTTGAATCAGTCGTGTGTGAGACGAGGAAGAAGTAACATCTA
Source organism: Oncomelania hupensis (assembly GCA_036898135.1). Classification (NCBI taxonomy): domain Eukaryota; kingdom Metazoa; phylum Mollusca; class Gastropoda; order Littorinimorpha; family Pomatiopsidae; genus Oncomelania; species Oncomelania hupensis. The sequence goes on along the minus strand of CM072525.1, from coordinate 11,663,518 downwards.
CTTAGATAGCTAGCAGAGAACTATCTTCACTCATAGACCAGGAAGCAGGACTTTAGAATCTTAGAATTCTCTCAAGTCACAACAGGCCTGAACTTGTCAAACAGGTAAATGAGCACCCTTCTGTTTCATCGTGATATATTTATATTATTGTTGAAATTATGTTTGTGGAATTTGCTATGCATAAATGTGAATTGTTAATCCGAATTTGCCGTACCACGTGGAAGAGCCGAGCACGAGGCGAAACACGACCGGTTGCGCCGCCATGTTGTATCCCGTACGGAAAAACTGTTGTTTAACTTATATGTATGGTTGCAGACCAGTGGCTGTACCACTGAATGTTTATATTATTATTAATTCTGTATGTGTATAGTTAGACACGATTTATATTTATGTATGTATAGGAATTTAGAGTGAGATTCCAGTGGAACCCGGAAGTAGCAGAATGTTCGTCGCTTATGTATAGAGATGTGGAGCTATCACTGAGGGCTACTTTGGCTTTCAGTGAGACGCTCTGCACAAACCGATTATTCAGGGTTGTGCAGAATTTCGTCTCTTATATTACAGACGAGCAGGCGAGCTATCCCGAGCTATCCTGTGCACCCCACTCCACAGAAACGACCAGTTGGTTGAGGAGACTCTACCGCACAAGACGGAAAGAGCTGCCTTGAAAGACACCCTGTCAGACCCCACAGCGTGGCAAGGGAACCCAACTACACAACTACAAAGGTGTACCAGAAGCTACCTCACAGAAGGACTTCGACCGCACCATAAGAAAGTTAAGTGTACCCCCAGAAGTGCACTTAAACTGATCATAACAGGACCACAGTAGTCCAACTCTTCAGAAACTGTAAAACGGACCACAGTAGTCCAAATCTACATGAAATATTATAGCAAGTGCCCGAGGAAGATATAACAGCTGCCTAGACTATCAGCGATCGAACTATTAGCAGTGACTGAGACTTTTTAAGTTAGATTAGTACTTAGAGAATCTTGTATAGAGTAGAAGAAATAAATGTGTGATTTTAACTGTTATCAAGTGGCTGGACTACATATGATTCATAGCCGTGTGAAAGCTAGTGTGACAGTAATCTTTTACCATTTTTCTATCTATTTCTGTATCCCAACCTTAACACAGAACGAGCTAAACAAATAAATTTATTAAAGTAATTCATAGGGTGACTTACTAGCAGTTCCCACCGAATAAACGTGAGGGTCCATAATTCCATTGTGCAGAGCCCATAAACCCCACGTGACACTTTAATTGGCGAGCCTGCCAGGATCTGTGTATAATAGGAATTGGGTATAACCGGACCTAAGTACAATAAAATTAGATAACAGTAGAAGTAGAATAACTTAGAATAGTGTAAGGGTATAACACTGATCAGTTTGGTGCACTATTCTTTAGTTAAAAACTTGTTTGCTTCAAATATTTTTGTGCCTGTATGTTGCATTGTTCTTTTGCAGGTTTTGCTTAAATAACTGTTGTATGCCATTTGACTCTTGTTTTATTCTATTATTGATTACGAATTTGATTGTCTTTGCATTGTTGTTATTGACTTGCAATATTGCTAGTGTTTTGGTATTCCACGTGATTCAGAGGGTGTTCATAGACACGTTTGGCAATGTCGGACCCAGTGGCCTTGAGATTGCGTTTCAAGGAATTGGGAGAAGCTTTACACTTAGCAGGGGGAGACCTAATTGCGTATATCAATGCAGAGGTAGAGAAGCAGGAGGCTAAGGCAGAGAGAGCAGCCGAGAGAGAGGCAAAGAAATTAGAAGCAGAGCAGAAGAAGCTAGAGTTAGAAGCAGCAAGGGAGCAAAAGAAACTGGAACTAGAAGCAGAGCAGAAGAAACTAGCGTTAGAAGCAGAGCAGAAGAAACTAGCAGTAGCAGCAGAGAGAGAAGCAGAAGTTAGGAAATGGGAGTATGAGAGGGCAGAAAAGGAAAAAAGACAGACAGCATGAGTTAGAGCTAAGAAGATTGGGATCAGGAGCTTCAAGTTCTTCCTCAACCCCTCCCCACTCAGATCAGCTAGAGGTAGCATCCAACCCTGTACAAGGAATGTCATTTCCACTGGGAACATTCAATGAGAGAGAAGAAGGTCTAGATCTCTATCTGACTAGGTTTGAGCGTCTAGCAACAGAGTACAAACTAGATCCCACCCATTGGTCTTTTAAGCTTAGCCAAGGGCTTAGAGGAAAGGCTTATGACATCTACAGTAAGCTACCGACTGACAGAGTGACTGACTATCACAAAGTAAAAGAGGCACTCCTAACGGGATTCGAACTAACAGGAGAATGCTACCGGCAAAAATTCCGCACCAATCGGAGAGTGAAAGGAGAGAGCTATGCGCAGTTCGCGGATCGGTTGTCCACAACGCTGGATAAGTGGATTAGCCAGTCAGCCACGGCTAAGACGTATGATGGACTGACAGAACTGTTAGTATGGGAACAGCTACGGGAAACCATGACCCCCGAGCTGAGGACATTCTCAGTAGAACAGGGCGCGGAAAGACTAGGAAGATCTGGTCAAGGTCGCAGATAGGTACGTGGCCGCACACGGAGAAGCCAAGAGCTTCAGGCGAGACCTAAAGCCTAACGGGAAAGAGGCACAGAAACGAAGCCCTAACCGGGAAGAGCGCACCGCGAATAAGCCGAATAACCCCAGACCTGGGCAAAATAAAGGACCCAACACGGAATTCGGGAAAAGAGGTCCCGCAGAACAGAGACGGTATTGTTCGTTCTGCAACAGAAACAATCACTCCACCGCAGAATGTTTCAAGTTGGCCGCACAACGTAGGGAAGAGCGCGAAAGCCGGCCGGCGCACAGAGTTCTAACTCAAAGCAGCGGTAACAAGCCACACACGATCGGAGATCACCCATCGGTGACAGACACGGTCAAGGTCAACGGAAAAGAAGCGAACTGTCTGTATGACACAGGTCTATCATACGACGCGATAGTTAGCGAATCTCTTGTATCGCGCGCGGACTTGACAGACAAGACAGTCGACTTACAAGGAGCAGACTTGACGAAACCGACGACTACTTGCCCAATAGCATGGATAGAAGTAGAGAGTAGGTACGTCACAGGACGAATCCAAGCAGCTGTTTTACAGAAACCCCTGTATGATCTAGTGCTAGGTTGTAGGTTTGTGTTCTTAGGCACGCCCCCCAAAACTGTAGAGATAGCTGCAGTGCAAACCAGGGCCCAAGCTAAAACCCAACCACCCCAGCCCGAGTTCGCTCCGAATCCAGGACTCGAAGAGATCAAAACAGCACAGAAAGAAGACACCTCGATAGCGAAGTGCTTCCAGAAGCTACCCAAGGCGCACACATCCCCGCACAAGGGAGACTTCTACATGGAAGAGGGAGTTCTACATCGCCAAGGAGATGGAGATCACACCCAACTAGTACTACCAGCCACCCTTCGAGCCCAAGTACTAGAATTAGGCCACAGCATGCCACTCAGCGGACACATGGGAATTGGAGCCACAGTGCAGAGAATCAGCGCACACTACTATTGGCCAGGAATCACGGAGGATGTCAAGCGCTACGTGAAATCTTGCCACCAATGTCAACGATATTCCCCGCGACATCACACCGTACCAGTTACCTTAGGACCATCAGTAGTAGTCGGCGTACCATTCCAGCAAGTCTCAGTAGACATAGTAGGACCACTGCCCATGACCAAGAAGCGGAACAGATTTCTACTCACACTCGTCGACGCATGTACGATGTGGTGCGAAGCAGTCCCGTTGCCAGCGATAGACACCAAGAAGATTGCAGATGCACTCATCGCCATCTTTACCAGAGTCGGATTCCCGGACAGCATTAGAACGGACAACGGATCTCAGTTCACCGGCCGCCTGATGCAAGACGTGTTCGAGTTGATACAAGTCCATCACATTCGCACACCACCATACCACCCAGCCAGCAACGGACAAGTAGAAAGACTGAATGGAACCCTTCTCACCATACTCAGGAAAGTCGCCGACGACAATCCAGAAGCGTGGGACACCTACGTGAATGCGGCACTGTTCGCATATAGAGAAACGCCCCATGCAGCCACAGGCTACACCCCGTCAACTTTGCTTTTCGGCAGACCTCTAGCAGGACCGCTAGAAGCCCTACGCAGAAGTTGGACGGAAGCCAAGATAGACGACACACCAAGAGGTGCCACCAAGTACGTCGCAGACCTGCAGGAAACCCTCAAAGCAACGTGGAAGAAAGCTGGTGAAGCACTGAAGAAGGCAAGAGCCCGTCAGGCGAAGTACTACAACCGCCACGCGAAGGACAGAGAACTGCAAGTCGGCGATCAAGTGCTACTCTTACTTCCAAGTGGAACCAACAAGCTGGACATCGCTTGGAGAGGACCGTACCGGGTGACTGCCAAGAAATCCAAGACAGTCTACCAAGTAGAGGTGAACGGGAGAGCCCGATACCACCACATCAATCTCCTCAAGAAGTATACGGACCGACCAGCGACCCCCAGCACTCACAACTTGTTAGCCATCGCCATCGCGGAAGAAGGAGAAAGCATGGAGACCAATGCAGTAGAGTATCCCCTGCACTCCAAAGAAACCTACAAAGACGTGATACTCAACGGAGACCTAGCCGCTAAACAGCGACAGCAAGTACTACAGGTCATTCGACAACATCAGACTGTGCTCACAGACCGACCAGGGAGGACAGACCTCGTCGAAGTAACCTTAACGGTGACCGACCCAACACCCGTCCGCCAGAAGCTCTACCCGATGCCACTGTCTCAGCAGCGAGCCATCAAGGAAGAGATAGACACCTTACTGGCAGCCGGAATCATCTCAGAGTCTACTTCACCCTACAGCGCAGGCACGGTATTGTTGCGAAAACCCAACGGAGAGCATCGACTGTGCATTGACTTCAGACTCCTGAATGCGGTAACGCAGTTCCAGCCAGAGCCACTCCCGGACCAGACCGACCTATTTGCCAAGCTACAGCGAGCGAAGTACTTCTCACGCATCGACCTCAGCAAAGGATACTATCAGATACCAGTACAACCACAAGTCCGAAAGTACCTAGCGTTTAGCACTATGGAAGGACACTTCGAGTTCAATGTACTTCCATTCGGACTCCACAACGCACCCAGCATCTTCAGCGCAATGATGCGGAAACTCCTGGCACCCCTGAGCAGCGAGCACCTACATTCGTTTATGGACGACATCCTCATCGCAATACCTACGTGGGAGGAACATGTCACGCTCCTACAGCAACTACTCGCCCGCCTCAGAGACACGGGATTGACGGCAAGACCCACCAAATGTCAGATTGGATTCACAGAACTAGAATTTCTGGGACACACCATCAGTCAAGGAAGCCTGCGACCGGTAGAAAAGACAGTGAAACGCCTACTCGACGCGCCTAGGCCCAAGACCAAGAAGGAAGTGCAGTCGTTTCTAGGACTCTGCGGCTTCTACCAGAAGTTCATCCCCAACTACAACAGCATCGCCGTACCACTGACAAATGGAACCCGGAAAATCGCCCCGGACAAAGTCGTATGGACAGCGGAATGTGAGACGGCATTCCAAACACTCAAGGACAGAATGAAATCGGCGCCAGTACTCCACCTACCCGATTTGACTCAGCCATTCGTTCTTCGCACCGACGCAAGCGACTTAGGCCTCGGAGCAGTACTGCTACAGCGCGACCCCAAGAATGCAGAGACGCTATTCCCTGTCGCATACGCCAGCAGAAAATTGAGACCCGCCGAGACCCACTACGCCACGTCTGAGAAAGAATGTCTTGGACTAGTCTGGGCCATACAGAAATTCCAACTCTACCTGTATGGGACCCACTTCACAGTTCAGGTGGACCACCAACCCCTATCGTTCCTGGCAGCCTCCAAGTCTTTGAACTCTCGCCTGATGAGATGGGCACTCACCCTTCAGGCATACTCATTCCAAATCGAGTACATACCCGGCAAAGAGAACCACGGAGCCGACTACCTCAGTCGCCATCTCGTGGAGGACACAGCAGCTGTCGCCCACCCAACACAACTAAGGGCCACAGCACCAGAATTCGTCCCCGCCCAGTAATACCCTGTCACTAGTGTCCATAGCTACCTGGCACAGCATTGCAGCTCAGGTAGAGCAACTTAATTAGTTTGTAAATAGGACCCTAGGATAGTGCAGTGTTAAACTGGGCTCTGTAGTAGAAAAAGGTCGAATCCAGTAGTCATCGCCTTTTTTCAGTTGAGGGAGCCTGTCATGAACTGGCTAGTTTTAACCCTGCCCAGTGACTATTTAGCCTTGTGTAGTCATTGTAACATTAGAGAGAGGAGTGTATTACACAGCAGGCCACACACGGCGAGCGAGCCACACACACAGCTTAGTGACTCAGCACTTGAGCTTTGAATCTGACCATTTTACCCAATGAGAGCTTAGGCAAAGCGGTTCGAGCCAGTTTGACTGGGTCCGAACCTACACACAGTTTTGGTCAGTCGTGTGTGAGACGAGGAAGAAGTAACATCTATTTAGCTAGCAGAGAAGTATCTTCACTCATAGACCAGGAAGCAGGACTTTAGAATCTTAGAATTCTCTCAAGTCATCACTGAACTTGTCAAACAGGTAAATGAACACCCTTCTGTTTCATCGTGATATATTTATATTATTGTTGAAATTATGTTTGTGGAATTTGCTATGCATAAATGTGAATTGTTAATCCGAATTTGCGTGACCATGTGGAAAAGCCGAACACGTGGCGAAACACGACCGGTTGCGCCGCCATGTTGTATCCCGTACGGAACCACTGTTGTTTAACTTATATGTATGTTTGCAGACCAGTGGCTGTACCCGTGAATGTTTATATTATTATTAATTCTGTATGTGTATAGTTAGACACGATTTATACTTATGTATGTATAGGAATTTAGAGTGAGATTCCAGTGGACCCCGGAAGTAGCAAAATGTTCGTCGCTTATGTATAGAGATGTGGAGCTATCACTGAGGGCTACTTTGGCTTTCAGTGAGACGCTCTGCACAAACCGATTATTCAGGGTTGTGCAGAATTTCGTCTCTTATATTACAGACGAGCAGGCGAGCTATCCTGTGCGTCCCACTCCACAGAAACGACGAGTTGGTTGAGGAACCTCTACCGCACAAGTCGGAAAGAGCTACCCGGAAAAACACCCTGTCAGACCCCACAGCGTGGCAAGGGAACCCAACTACACAACGACACAGGTGGACCAGAAGCTACCTCACAGAAGGACTTCGCACGCACCATCTAGCAGTTAAGTGTAACAACAAAGGTGCACTTAAACTGATCGAAACAGGACCACAGTAGTCCAACTCTTCAGAAACTGTAAAACGGACCACAGTAGTCCAAATCTACATGAAAAGTAATAGCAAGTGCCCGAGGAAGATATAACAGCTGCCTAGACTATCAGCGATCGAACTATTAGCAGTAACTGAGACTTTTTAAGTTAGATTAGTACTTAGAGAATCTTGTATAGAGTAGAAGAAATAAATGTGTGATTTTAACTGTTATCAAGTGGCTGGACTACATATGATTCATAGCCGTGTGAAAGCTAGTGTGACAGTAATCTTTTACCATTTTTCTATCTATCTCTGTACCCCAACCTTAACACAGAAGGAGCTAAACAAATAAATTTATTAAAGTAATTCATAGGGTGACTTACTAGCAGTTCCCACCGAATAAACGTGAGGGTCCATAATTCCATTGTGCAGAGCCCATAAACCCCACGTGACACCCCCCCCCCCCTCCCGCGCAGGCATCCCCTTTTCTTACCTTGTCCTACTGTGGGGGGCAGGTTGGATAAAATACGAATCTCATTCACCCTCTTACCATTCCTCTATTTCCGCATTTAAAACAAACCTCTTGCAATGTTTGACATAACTCTTGTAGGAATATATTATCTTGTTGGATCTTATGGAAATTAGTAGGTGTACTTTATTGTCTACATTTAGGTTGCATTTAGTTGTGTGCCTATTGTTAGTTGCTAGATTTGTATGGCTTGATTAATCGTTGTTTGGGACAGCTGGCGAGACTAGGCTTTTAAGCCTAAAACCTGTATCCTATTAAAAGATCCAATTCAATTCTATTCAAGTCAAGTCAGTTTAATTCAGGTCACTTGCCATTCAGTTATTTTAGCTCTTGCATTAGAGAGACATAAAAAAATATTCCAAACCAACATAGACAGAACAGCTGTCCGCAGAAACACACAATACACCACCTGGGACAGCAGCAACTGAAAAAGGAGAAAACCATACCCCCAAGAGGACCGAGCAGCAGCTGGCTACTAAACACAGGACATACCTACACCATAGACACAAGGGGACAGTGTCCACGCAGGCCAGTGTCCGTGTTAACATCACAGTTGTCCATTTCAGTGGTCACCGCATCCATCAGCGTCCACAGTCATTAGTCTCTCGTCCACAAGGTCCGGAAGAGACCCAGACTGACCTTCAATCACTGCCCCGGAAGCGGAAGTGGGTAAACAAATGGAGAGCCCCGCTCCCCAAGTCACTGAGGGGGTCTAAAGAAAGACCAAACGACACAAAGATTGTGGATTTTGTTGTTATTATTCAGTTTGTTATTTCGAATGAAAGAAAGTTTGTGAACGTGTTTCTTTTTTTTTTCTTCTCTTCTTTTTCAGGTTGACGACTCTCAAGTGTCAAAAGGTTTGTGGATTTCCACACTTGGTCTTCATCAGTGATTGATGGACTTCTAGAAATCAAAGGCTTAAGTGAGAAAGCACGGGCCTGTCTTTTATATCTGTTGTGAGTTCACACTGCACTAGTTGCAACAGTTGTGTACCGATCTCGATAACGAACCAAGTTATCCTGAACACAATACCTATTTAATTGGAAGGAAGAGCGATTCCTACAGTTTCTTCCTAGTGGGTATTTGTGTGTGGATCTTTTGGTTCTCTCAGGGCAGACGTCTAATTAGGGGAAGAAAACACCGGGCATCCAGAACCTTACTTGATGCCGCCGATCTCTAAAAGGTTTGTTCGGTCACCTGTGTTCAGTTGGAAATGTTGTTTGTAAAATAAGTGAACTGGGCACAAAATGTAGTTCTAACATTTAGTTATCTAGTTAGGTTACGACAAGAAGTCTATAGACGCCTTTATTTATTTATTTATTTATTTATTTATTTATTTATTTATTTATTTATTTATTTATTTACTTGTATAGCGTTTTTCCAACTCAAGAGCTGCTCAAGGCGCTGGCCGATACAAGATTAAACTCAAGCCGCCCGAGGCGCCCAATTTGACAACAAGGCGTACATAAACAGAAACGGTCACGGAACAACACGAGTATTCATGACTATCTCGAATCCTGAAGCCAAGAATCTGAGCACTGATTAACTGTGAACCTGAAATTATTTTTTGTTCTTCTACTTTTCGGGCGAGAGCATATAAACCGAGGTCTGGTTTGTCCAAGCATGCCTTCTATTGGACGGACTATAAAGATCCGATGTGGTACACGGGTGACTATCCTATGCCTTCCCGTAACTCGAAGGTCTTTGGGGCACCACAAAATGATGATCGTTTAACCAGCGTACTCCATCTTTCTTTGTCCTCAGCAACCCTCATGGCTTCACTCAGTGTCAAGCCAGTCCATTCTCGAATGTTGTCTTCCCACCTCTTTTTCTGTCTCCCCCTCCTTCTACCTACTAGCATCATACTGTACCTTGAAGGATAGTCTTTGCAAGGCCTGATGATCTGGTGACGTGGCCATACCATCGGAGTTTCCGTTTCTTCACCACTATGAGCATGTCATCGTGTTGGCCAATGGCTTGTGTGATGGGCTGTCGGACTTCGTTGTTGGTGATTTGTGGGTATAGGAAATGCTCAGAAGTCTTCTCCATGCTTTGTATTTTTCGTTGTAGATCTGCTATGATAGACCATGTTTCGCAAGCGTATAGGAAAATGGAGGTGCCAAGGGACGCAGTAACCTTACATTGGAGATTAAATTGATGGTCCTGTCTTTCAAATGGCGCCTAAATATTTGAAACTATGCACCGTGTTGAGGGATTGTCCTTGGACTTTAATGTCCGTGTCCATCAATGTCATCCGCAAAACTGAGGTTGGAGATTGCTCTACCCCCTATGCTGACTGTTTCTTCGTGATCTATAAGGGCATCTGACATGATGCGCTTCAGAAAGATGTTAAAGCGTATTGGAGAGAGTAGGCATCTTTGACGCACACCGATTGTTGTTCTGAACCAGTTTCCGATGGCGCTGTTATGGAGGATTGCACTGGTAGCCTTGTCATATAGGCCTTTGATGACTTCAATATTGTTATACACTCTCATGGTTGCCCACAAAGCTGCATGCCAGACTCGGTCAAACGCTTTCTTGAAGTCTACAAACACATGATATAGATGTTGTTGGTGCTGTAGGTATTTCTCGCAGATTATACTGAGTTGGAAAATCTGTTCTGTGGTACTTCGGCCTGCCATGAATCCTGCTTGTTCTTCAACTATGATTTTTCAGCTTAGGATTTCAACCTGTTGAGTATTATTTTCAGGAGGATTTTGCTGGAGTGGCTGATGAGGCTAATGGTGCGGTAGTTTTCACACTCCAGAAGGTTACCCTTTTTTGGAAGAGTGATGACAAGCGACTGGGTCCATGCAGTGGGCCAATCCCCACTCTGCCAGATCTTGTTACAGATATTGGTGAGGGTGTCAATCATCGCTTCTCCTCCTGCTTGAAACAATACTGCGGGTATGTTGTCCATTCCCGCTGACTTCCCTGTCTTCAGCGATGGCACTGCAGCCTCAACGTCTTCTCGGAGAATTGGGAGAGTTTCTTCTTTTTTGTTCTGGGGATATGCTAGAACTGATGGGTATCCCCGTTTTGTTGGTGGTTGTAAAGGTCATAGCAGTACTCTGTCCATCTGTCGAAGACTTCTTGTTCTTCTGTAAGGCATATGCCAGATTGGCTTTTGATTGTGGAGACCTTGGGCTGCTTAACACCTTCCTGCTGTTGTTCTTGTTCAGACTGTTCTCTATTTCCTGGCATTGATCTTCTATCCAGTTCTCCTTTGCTGTGCGCATGCCTTTTCGTATGTCACTGTTGATTTTCCGATAGGCCTCAGCTCCCTGTAAGTTGTTCTTTTTCTTTTTCAACTCTCGTCGTTTGTCACACGGGTGACTGCCAGTTACACATACATACCATTCAGCAAGCGCTGCTGGGTCATATTCTCTCTCCATCGGTCGTACTCGATTGCTCAGTTATTCTGGGGCGTTAGATGGTGCGCTTCAAGCAGCAAGTTGGCGCCACTGGCAGCTTGAGTCAGATTCGGTTTTCGGCCAGCGCCATGAGCACTGCTTTAAGCTTGTAAGTGCGCTGCACAAGAACAATTCATTAGTTGCGGTACTATGGACCTAAGGATCAAATAGACCTAGTAGATCACTTCTGCAAACATGAGCATTTCTTAAAGGTATGTGTTAAAACAACAACAACAACACCAACACACAAATACCACAAATTGCCAAGGAAATGAGATGTCAACATTAACAAGGTGTGGCGAAACGAGGAGGACTACATTGGCCAAGTACTGACGCCTTTAGGGAACAGCTAAAAGGAATCTAGCGAAGAATAATAAGTCATAAAAATGCACAGGCATCCAGTGAAGGGTGACAGGCTGGGGGCGAGGTGGCGAACCCGTGTTAGGCCATGACTGATTGGGTTAAGGTGGGAACAGCGAGTCGCCGAGGGAGAGGATGGGGGCCGAAGGGTGTCCCAATTGTCTTCGCGAGGATGACTATGCGCGGGAATGAATCGGTTGCGCGTCTTTGGGTTAGAGCCTGGCGTTGAGTTTTGCTCACCAGCTTTGAACGAGTCCCATGTATATAAGAAAATATATTATAAGACAAGTTTTTCCCATTAAAATAACGAACTATTTTGTACATGATCAATATATTTATTTAATCGTTCTTATATTGCGCTTTTCCAGCTCATGAGTGGCTCAAGGCGCTGATATAGAAGAGAAACATTTACATTAAAAGAAATGACTGTTTCCTACCAAACTATCTGCAATGAGGAAATTCGAAAAAAAATGACAACTAGCTTGTACAGCATTGGAACATTAGGAAAAAAGCTTTAGAAAATAGGTTGATGTAAACATTTGAAGGAAATAATATTAAACTAAAGCGACACAAAAAGCAAAGCACGGACTTAAGTTTTAAAAATCATAGAAGAAACAAAGAAAATATTACGCTACTGATAGTCCAGTAAAACAAACAAAGGGGAAATTAATAGAAAAAAGCACGGCGAACCATGCGTTTTTGAAGAAATTAAAACGTACGACGAAAAAACAGACTTAAAATTCATACCCGTCATTATTTACACCACCTGATGTGGAAGAGGAAGAAGAAGAAGGAAAAAGAAGAAGAAGAAGAAGAAGAAGAAGAAGAAGAAGAAGAAGAAGAAGAAGAAGAAGAAGATTTTTAGAGTATTTAAAAAAAATGATTTCGAGTCCACAAAACCATCTGCTCTCCCATTGCACTAAGAAAAGAAAAAAAATGAAATACAAATATTTGAAGAAATGTCATGTAGACTACGTACAACTCGAATGTGGATGAAAAAAAACACGTTGCAACGTAATTATTTCCTTCTGCTGAATCAACAGGAAACACGTGACCCTTCGCGCGAACACGTGCGCGCACGCACGCATGCAATCTGGCAGGCAGACACTTACGTACGTATGCACGCACGCACACACACACACACACAAACACACATATAGAAGAAGAAGAAGAAGAAGAAGAAGAAGAAGAAGAAGAAGAAGAAGAAGAAGAAGAAGAAGAAGGAGGAGGAGGAGGAGGAAAGGGAGAAGAAGAAGAAGCAGGAAAGGGAGAAGAAGAAGGAGAAGAAGAAGAAAAACTAGAACAAAAAAGAGTTTGGTCAACATAAAAAGCAAGCCTTTTGTGCGGATGGGAAAAAAAAGAGAACGAAAAAAAGAATAGAATTTTGTCACCCAGAAAAAGACAAAGAATACGAAAATAGATTTTTTTGGTATATTGTTTAACCCATTTGCACCCAAATTTTATTTTTTGATGAAAGTTATGTGAATGTGTAGCATTTAGCATACACACAACATATCTGATAGTTATTTTGAGGAATTGTGTTGAAAAAGTGGTTTTACGAGAGTGTTTGTGGCGATCCCAAATATGGGATCGTGGGAGCGAGAGGGTAGGGGTTTTCACTTACGAGCACATCAAGAAGTCACGCAAACAGATGTGTTTAATTGAACTTTATTTTTATCTGTTTCAAACATCACAAGTCCTCTGTCCTTTTTGCCATAATGAAAAGTTTAAAATGACAAATGACTAAATACCGAAATCTCCCAGAAAAAGTGCAAAGTGCAGTTTGGTCAGTGCAGTCTCAAATGAATCATTTTCAAAGAAATGTTCCATCTTGGTACACAAACAGCTACAACCTAGATAAATACAGATAATTTTACAAAAGAAAAAAATGCATGTGTGATACAATTTAAAAAAAAAAACTGTCACAAAGTGCCAACACGGTGAAGTGCCATCATCAAAGAAATCTGAAACAAATATTGAAAGTCTACTAAATGCAATCTAAAAATTTGAAAAAGGAACATAGATTATTCCAAACACGAATGGTTTGAATGAGGAGACCACATGCAATAACATCAGAGCAGAATGTATTTCAGTCCTATCATCAGCATCATTGTGTCATTTCACTGAGAATGAAACATGGCAAAGCATCTGTCATGTACACCAACACGATATTTCATGCATATGTGCTTCGTCTTCATGCCACAACAAGTACACTTGAGCTGGTTCGGTGAGGGCTGCACCACGTGATGAAGTCGGTCCACTCGGATGTTGTCTGGGACATGCTTTTCAAGCTTGGGGAACCCTCTGGGACGTCCTTGAGTAGAAGCAGGAGCGCTGGTTCTGGCAAGGAGTGATCGAGCAATTGAACGACGGGTGGCCAGGAGGTCGTTGGTCCTGTTCACTTCATCACTCGACAAGAGGTGCCAGGCTTGTTGGACACACAGGTCCACACTTCTTTGATCTGATCGTCGTCCGATATTTCTCAACATTCTGATCCATTGGATCAATTCCACCCATGGTGCGGTTGTAGTGTCTTATGATGTTAGGCTGGCCAATGTTGACACGTCTCCCATCTGCTTTGCTGACTGTATTGGGTTTACAAAAACGAAGTTGGAGACGGCATTGACAACATTGTTGTCATTCCACCAGACAACCACAGTTCCATTTTTGATGTCAGTAAAATAGTCAAATGTGCCTCTTGGGGTTTTCTCCATCTCCTTCACAGTCTTGAGGGGACAATCTCCAGTGAGGTTTGAGCTAAGTGTTCCAGTGCACGCAATCTTCTTCTTGGTCAGGCATTCGACAAGGGCCAGGAAGGTGAATAAGTTGTCAAATGTTAGGTGGTAGGAGTCGCTGCCTTCTTCTTGAAGCTCTGAAATGAGGTCTACCACCAGGGAACCCCCCCATTCCAAGTCCAGGATACTCGGTTTGTCGTCCTCGAGCTCCTTGGTAGGGATCAAACTGGACCACATAGCCCAGTGGTGTAGCCAAGACCCACATCTTGAAGCCAAAACGAATAGGCTTGCCTCTGATGAATTGTTTAGCTCCATGTTTGCCGAAGTATGGGATCATTGACTCATCGATACTCAAGTTCTGGGTCTTCATGAATGTGAAGAACATCAGGAACTTCTCGTTGAGCAAGCTGACGAGCATTCTGACTTTGCTGAACTTGTCACCAGCGTCTAGGTTGGCATTATCACTGAGATGTAGATATCTCATGAGCTCATCAAAGCGGTTTCTAGACATTGCAGCAGAGACAGCTTCATTGTGGACAGCGGGGTCAAGATGGACAAAACTCATGTAGGTTTTACGTACTGAAAAAACACAGGACAAATATTACGGTAAATTTTGGTAAAAAGACACAAGCAGAGAATGTTTTAGAATGTTGCTTATGTTCCCTAGCATTGTAAGAACCTGTAAATAACACTAGAGCTAACTTTGAGCCACGCACTTTTGAGTACATGAGAACATATACGTAGAACATTAGAATACTACAAGTGAAAAACCCCTACCCTCTTGCTACCGCGATCCCATATTTGGGATCGAACTTTGACCTTTAGCTACTTCAAAACTAAAAGCTTTACAGAAAAACTGAGAGACATGATTTTAGATAATAGGCAGAATTGTAACTTTGTTTCATAATGTGTTACAAAAATCCTAACTAGTTACATGCTATTAGCTTACCTTTTCTGTGTTGCCATGCTGCTGTTGAAATCTGAGGGGGGTGTCAGTTCAAAGTGACAGGAAGACCAGTGATGAAAGCCAGTCACTCCCTATTTACATTAGAACTTCTCTACTAGTCTCCCTTCAGCTGTCAAAACAATTGTGAACAGGAAAACCCAAACATTGTGATATCAGCACATTGGATTCACGTGATCCCATATATGGGATCGTGGTAGCAAATGGGTTAAGAAAAAGGGGAAAAAAACACAATTTTTAGGGGGTGAGTTGTTTATAATAATAATAATAATGATAATAATAATGATAATAAAAATAAAAATAATAATAATAATAATAATAATAATAATAATAATAATAATAATAATAATAATAATAATAATAATAATAATAATAATAATAATAATAATAATAATAATCCTACTTCTACTACAACTAGCTTACTACTACTACTACTACTACTACTACTACTACTACTACTACTACTTATTATTATTATTATTATTATTATTATTATTATTATTATTATTATTATTATTATTATTATTATTATTATTATTATTATTATTATTAGAGGAGGAGGAGGAGAAGGAGGAGAAGAAGAAGAAGAGGGAAAAGAAGAAGAAGAAGAAGAAGAAGAAGAAGAAGAAGAAGAAGAAGAAGAAGAAGAAGAAGAAGAAGAAGAAGAAGAAGAAGAAGAAGAAGAAGAAGAAGAAGAAGAGTTAGACTAAGGGAACTAATCAGCAGGGCTACGCACGTGGCTAAAAGCCCGGATATGACGTGCGTTGCCCCCTGGCGGTGTCCTCCCGAAGCTCCCCAAAACACCGGACATAACCCTGATGGAAAGTTCCAGACGCCTTGGGGTTAATACGTTGCCTGCATGCAACAGTAAGCCAAATAGATTCCTGGCTTGTCAGGCCAAAAAAGAACTTTGAGAACTTTGGAGTGAATTCATGTGTTGGTTGGTTTTGTGGTTGGAGAGCAGTGTGTAAGTAGGCCTACAAGCTTAAATCCTTAAAACAAGTTGCTGTAATGAGCCGGTTTCAGATTTGTCGAGTTCATAGTGGTCAAAATTTTAATAGTAAGCGAAATTGTACAGATTGCATGCAGAAGTCGAGTCAAAGAAGAACTTTAAGAACTTTGGAGTGAATTTATATGTTGGTTGGTCTGGTGTTTGTAGAGCAGTCTACAAGTTTAAATCCTTACAACAGGTTGGTTGTCGTAATCAGCTGGAATCAGATTCGTCGAGTTCATAGTGGTCTAAATTAGAACAGTAAAGCTGCATTGTAAAGTCGGGTCAAAGAAGGATTTAGAAGTGGTGAATATGGGGCAAATGCGTGGTTGGCATTCGGAGGCCTACGCTACCTACAAGCGTACATCCCTGAATAAGTTAGTAATACAAACCGGTTTATGAAGAAGACTGTTAATTACTCTTAATTATAATAATTATCAATGTAATTATTGCGATAGAACATTCCCACTTATTTTGTGCTTTAGCACGAGCGATTTGATTGTATAAATTACTGGTCAGTTGAATTCAATCACTTGCTAATCTTGTCAAGGCAGAAACAACGGTGTATCTGACAGTCTATCAATGTAGAGCTTTCGGAGGTGACGATTATTTTATCTGGGTTGGTTGACCACTACCACTGCAATGAGATTGTCGCCTTTGTTGTTCCCTTTGAAGGTAACCATTTTTATAAATTATTTTGGAAAGGTTTTCGCTGATCATGATAATTATAAATGGTAGCCATATTGAATTTATAATTGCCACGTTTATTGGTTGACTGATATAAGCTATAGATGGACAGACTGAGATAATGGGAGAGAAGAAATTTCAACTGTTTGTTTTTGTTTATAATGAAGGTACCCCTCGCCGGCTTAGAAGAAAAACGGATGCTCGGACTGTGCCTGCCAATCTGCAGAGAAATGCCTCGCTGGATCCTTGGCAACAAGATCCATTGTTGCTTCGATGAAGATGGCTTCTTCTATTAATTTTCTAAGTATTATCCACTCTCGTATTTTGTGGCAGTGTCTGTCCAGCTTCACTTGTTTGAAATCATATTTTATAAGCTCCAAGTATTTGTTTGTAGTTTCTCCGATTAAGTGTGCAGAGATGAGCCAGTAATTGTGATGTAAGCATGAGTTAGTTAGTTATTCATTGCTTACAGGGTCCAGCTGACTGCAAAGAGCCGAATCAGGACCACAAAACCAAGACCACAACTTCGCTGAAAGAGGACTCACCCCTGATCCGCATAAAAGATCTGCCAAAACAACCCTAGTGGTAACACTGAAGGCACTCCACCAGCCGGTCACTTTACAATAAAGACATCCCACGCAAGGACGCTGAGGCAATACTCTAATTTATCGAACCCCCGTTTACAAAAACAAAATAGAATACAAACATCATTATAAAATATCAATAACACATATACATATAAAATGCCTACATTGCTAAATAATAACATCATAGGATGCTCAAATGACTATTTGGCAGAAAGCGTCCAATATTCCCAAGCTGATCCAACAGCCTTCACACACCAATGAGGAGCTTTGTCCCGGAAGAGTTTTCAAGGAAAAAGGTAGGTGACTGGTCTAGCGAAGAAGAAGATAGTATAGTGGATTGATAGAAAAGAGTAGGAATGAGAAAGAACAAAGGAGATTGTGGTATTTAAAGCACTAAATTTCCAGAAAATGGAGATAGTATTTATACTGAAACCCCTGGCATTCCCACGGAGGGATGTAAGCATGAAGTTTTCCATATTTTTATTATAGAATTATAGGGTGTAGTAAAAGTGAAAGGGTTGGTTTAAAGGTTGTCATTTGAATTATTATTTTGTACACTTCAAATATCACTGCAGCGCAAATGATCAATCTGAAGAGTGAATATTTGAGAGAATAAATTAAATAGTAGTAATTCGTTGTTTTCATTCTCGTCTACCCCTTGGGGTCATGAGCAATCTTGCCACTGTAGATTGTTCTAACCTATAAAGGGAAAAGTGAAAGCCCCAGTTGAAAACCTGTCTTTCCTTTATAGGCATGACTGATTCACTGCGGCAACAGTACCCCCGTTGGAGTGCCG
Organism: Oncomelania hupensis; assembly: GCA_036898135.1. NCBI lineage: Eukaryota > Metazoa > Mollusca > Gastropoda > Littorinimorpha > Pomatiopsidae > Oncomelania > Oncomelania hupensis. The sequence goes on along the minus strand of CM072525.1, from coordinate 11,645,168 downwards.
GGGGTTTCAGTATAAATAGTGTCCCCACTTTCTGGAAATGTTGTGCTTTAAATTCCCACTGTCGCTGTCTTCCTCATTTGCTCTTTCCCATTCCTGATCTGTCCTATCACTCTGCTATACTATCTTCTTCTTCGCTAGATCAATGACCTACCTTTTTTCTTGAAAACTTTTCCTGGACAAGACTCCTTGTTTGTGTATGAGGTCTGTTGGATCAGCTTGGGAGTGTTGGACGCTTTCTGCCGGGTGGTCACTAGGGCTTCCTATGATGTTATTATTTAGCACTATAGGCATTTTATATGTATGTGTTTTGTTGATGATTTATAATGATGTTTGTATTCTATTTTGTTTTTGTAACCGTGGGTTCGAGTAGTTGGGGTAAAGCCTCAGCCGTCCCCTGCGTGGGATGTCTTTATTGTAAAGTGACTGGCCGGTGGAGGGCATTCAATTTTCCCACTAGGGTTGTCTCGGCAGATCTTTTATGCGGATCGGGAGTTGTCCGGTCCTGATTTGGTTCGGAAGAGTCCGCTGGACCTAAAGCAACAATCAATCAATCAATCAATCAATCAATCAATCATTCTCGTCTTCTGCTGTTTGTTGTGAGAGATCTGTGGCAGGTTTGTCAGATAGGATCCGCCTTCTGTTATTAGACCTATATTCACTGTTTATAAAGAGCAAAATTTCAAACTATTAAATGCAAACCAGACATACTTGTAGTTTTTCTTCATGGAACGAGAGAGTAGCGTGTAGGCCGAACTCTAGCTTGTGAGCGCGGCTGTGTTAGAGGCACATAAAACTCCTTCGGATGAAAGTATAAACCGAGGTCTAGCCGCGCCTGTGCACGCACGCGTTCCATCGCACAGACTTTAAAGATCCTGACGCTCATGTCCTAGGATGGTGAGTGGCAAAGACACAAAAACAGCCATCAAGCACTATAATGTGTCATATTCCTCTATCGGTCGTTCTAGGATCGCTCATGATTTTTGGAGGGTCGGCAGACATTTGATAATAGGGAGGGAGTAGGAGGGAGGGGCAGGAATTATTATATCCTGTTCTGTGCCAGCACCTTCAGCAACTCTGTGCACTGAGGTTGTAAACAGCAGTAATGGACATAGAGGTAGCCTGCTAACTCAGTTGATAGTGGGATGGTTTTCAATGCGGCAGGTCTCAGGTTCCACCCCCATCCCCTCGCTTCCCCCTTTCCCCGCTTAGGTACGAGACA
>CM072525.1:11589434-11643449 GCA_036898135.1 Oncomelania hupensis | reverse complement strand
GAGGACTTCCGAGGCAAAGGGAATTTAAATAAATAAATAAATAGAAGAAGAAGAAGAAAATAAATTAATCAAAATTAATAATAAATTTATAAATAAATAAATATGTAATAATAATAATAATAATAATAATAATAATAATAATAATAATAATAATAATAATAATAATAATGATGATAATGATGATGATGACGTATTGTATGAAAATATTAATAAAAATAATAATAATTATAATCATCATCATCATCATCATCATCATCATCATCATCATCATCATCATCATCATCATCATCATCATCATTTATTTATTTTTTTTAATGTTCAAATTGGGGTCTATTCGCAGACCAGTTGAAGCAGGGTCGGGTTACGTTGTAACTTCAAACTCCAGCTTGAACCATAATTACTTTTTTTTTTCTTTCGTTTTTTTTTTCAGACAAACTAACGGCTGTCCTATTTTGCCCTGTGGTGGACAAAATACATCGGCTGTAGCAATACGCAGTGGTACAATAATTAGTTTTAGTCTAACAGGTTCACATTACGTAATCAGGAACACCCTCGATCTTCTCTTCCTTGCCCTGCCCCTCTCCAAGAGCGTACTCCGCTCTTGCATAATTATACATGTAATGGTCCCGTCGTCTGTCGAAAGAGACAATAAAGTTGTCTTGGGCGAGCTCAGCTCAAGTTAGACATAATAAACAACACAGGAGACCCAGGACACATCAACCCAAATAAAAAGTAGATCTAAGCTTTTGTTGTTTTTACGGCCCCTAATATTAATATTATACCTGCTGTCGGCAGACATTCTGAACCCTAGCTCTGCACTTTTAATAGTCGTGTTTGAGTAGATAGCTGCACAAGCACTTAAGAAGGGTTTATATTATCACATGAGTATGAGACGTATACCGGCCTCCGCCAGTCCCTGTCCCACAATACCCACTGCTCCGAACCATGGGCGGCCTTTATAATCTGTTACGGGTGGAGTTGTTGGTAGTGAGAGAGAGAGAGAGAGAGAGAGAGAGAGAGAGAGAGAGAGAGAGAGAGAGAGAGAGAGAGAGAGAGGTAAAGGGGAACAACACATCATTCCCAATATAGTAAAGAAGCGGTTCTCTCCCCTGTATCGTTTGATTGAATTAATACGTTTTAAATTGGAGGGAAAATGGTGAATTATCTATATATAATCTCTCTCTCTCTCTCTCTCTCTCTCTCTCTCTCTCTCTCTCTCTCTCTCTCTCTCTCTCTCTCTCTCTCTCGATAGATAGATAGATAGATAGATAGAGAGAGATATAGAGATATAGATATTATTTTTTTTATTCTTTTTTTAAATTTTAAACTTTTAACAATTAATTTTTAGGAACTTCTACAACGAATAGCTCCAAGTATGCCGAAGGAACGGGCTATATCTTTGGAGAAGAATGTCCTGGCCCCTGTGTGGGACTTGGGTAACACCGAGACCTATAGGAGTGTAGCTGACCGTTGTGGGCTCAGTAAAGGATCCCTGTGGATGGTAGTGTTCAGAGTCTGCCAAATACTTGTTGTCAGGCAGCATGAATGGATGCGCGGGCCAGCATCTAGAGCTGAAATGATGAAGAAATTCCGAAACATTAAACATTCACACACAACTGAAGCACGACGTATACTTTACGCACTGCAGATCACCACTAATACTACCACATCACATAAATCATAGAGGCACTAGCAGGGGCGGACGAGGAGGGGAGGGGGGGGGGCACAGTGGGCACGTGCCCCCCCCCCCCCCCTCTATGGGCGACCCCCAAAAAAAAGGGAAGGAAAAAAAAAGGGGAAGAAAAAAAAATGAAAAGAAAAAAAAGTGAAAAAAAAACCACACACACACCCACACAAACACACACCCACACACACGCACACACACAACTAAAACACCGGTAATACCTTCCTTTAAATGCCGCAGACCTGGAAAGGTTAAGTTAAAAAAAACAGTCTTCATTCACAGATTCTGTTTTACTACTACGCAAATAAACACTATAGATTTACAATTATTTGTCTGCTTTTTGAGAACTACATTTGTGGACTGTTGCAGGTAATACAAAGAGGTCAGTGATGCATGTCAGAAATCTATCTATCTATCTATCTATCTATCTATCTATCTATCTATCTATCTATCTATCTATCTATCTATCTATCTATCTATCTATCTATCTATCTATCGATCGATCGATCGATCGATCGATCGATCGATCGATCTATCTATCTATCTATCTATCTATCTATCTATCTATCTATCTATCTATCTATCTATCTATCTATCTATCTATCTATCTATCTATCTATCTATCTATCTATCTATCTATCTATCTATCTATCTATCTATCTATCTACCTACCTATCTATCTATATATATATTTATCTATCTATCTATCTATCTATCTATCTATCTATCTATCTATCTATCTATCTATCTATCTATCTATCTATGTATAACTTATACCTCATATATAATTATATGCGAATGATGTGTGTAAGCACATGAAAATAAAACATAAATAAATTGCATTTATACAGCGCATTTTTCATTAGAATAACAACTCAATGCGCTTACACACATCATTCGTACGCATCATCACAACATTCGCACTACATCATGTCCAGCATCATTCAGAAAGTATTATGAATGTTCTTACTATATACACAGAAAACTTTGTTTAGTTTGGATTTTATTGATAGGACTGAATTTAGTGATTTGATTGAAGAAAGAGAACATATTTTTAAAGAGACTTTTAAAGAGGTGTCATGTGAAAGTTTGTTTGAGTATTTAAGAGTAACAGGCTTGTTTTTTAAGATTTGAAACATTTTATAATATTTTAAGATAACGTCTCTCTGGTCCTGATTTGGCTCGGAAGAGTCCGCTGGACCTAAAGCAATAATTATGTCATGTAATGTAACGCAGAAAACGCCTTGCGGAACAAGTGCGTTTTTAGGCAGCTCTTGAAGGAAACAAGGTCTGTACAATGTCTTAAACCGGCAGGCAGCGCATTCCAAACCTTGGATGCTTGAAAATTAAAACACCGCTCGCCAATTGTTTTAAGCCGACGTTTGGGCGTTTTTAAAAGTTTTTCATCTGATGAGCGCAAAGAACGTGTTGTAGTGTAGGTAGTGAGTACCTCAGACAGATTATTGTGGAAGTGACTGGTCAAAGTGGCGGAAAGCTAGGACAGCAATTTTGTATTCAATGCGGAACTTAACAGGGAGCCAGTGAAGCTCCTTTAAAAGAAGTGCGACATGATTCACCATTTTTATTTTATGTTTTGCTTTGTTTTGTTTTGTTTTATATGTCCTCTACTGCCTACTCCCCAATGCCTTCTCTCTCATTTTTAACTTACTACAGACAGACAGACAGGCCGACATTTGGCTAATATCTGGACAAATAAAAAATAATTTCTTTTCAAAGACAGGGGGATGGGGGGGGGGGGTTACAACAACACATTGTTATCAAAACGTCAGGAACAAGTGATGTCATGTAGTACAAATTCAATACTTTATTATTCGTAAACATTCGTTGCATATAGGTTTAAAGTACATTTGAACAATGGAAAGAAACAAATGCACACTAAAAATTAAAAAACAACAACAAACTATTGCGTTGGATTCAGAACGAAAATACACAAACAAACAAAAATTAATAATACAGAACCGAAAAAAATGTTTTAGTTATTTATTTATTTAATATTTTTCAAAATTGAGAACGGGTTTTGATTTGTTTTTCTTCAAAATTGAAGGGATGATGCTTAATCTCTTACGGGCATTAGGAACACGCCTATGACCTAGGTCAAAGCTTACACCAGAATCAAAACATATGTATACCAACAAATACCTTTTATTTATTTATTTATTTTTATTTCTCTGTGTTGAATATTCTATTAAAGGTTAAAGGCTGGTAATTTTCGTTCTCCAAGATCCTTGAACAGCGACATTGATAACAAGCATGCAAGCCCTCTGCTAAGCATGGAGTTCTAAAGCATTACAAATACTCATACTATTCTTATTATTCTTATTATTATATTATCATTATTATTAATATTATTATCATCATCCTCATCCTCATCATCATCATAAGCTGGGTGTCAAGAGATCTATTAAAAGGATAGGATGTGTGACGGGAATATGCCTCTAACAACCATGGCTTCAAGCAATCCCATTGGAGCCAAACGTCCCTTTTCGGGCTCGTTGCTGTACTGACTCTGTACGCTCATAGATTTCCAGCGGAGCCCGATAGCGACAATTGGTGTAGTCCAATACACGCTAGTGCCACCGGTTTCTTGCTTGATTAATAAAAAATAAAACAAAAAAAAAACAAAAAAACACCCCAACAACTTAGTCGAAAGTGGGATTTTGGTAGGAGAAAATAGTGTTATTTATTTATGAAAGTGTTTTTGTATAGAATTTTGTCCAGCTCAAGAGCTTTTCAAGGCGCTGGCCGATACAGGATCTAACTCAAGCTGGCTCCTAGAATAGAGTCATCAGGTTCTTGCATAGCACGAAATCATATTTGTAGATATATTTCATCTGGTTAAATAATAGCTGGACAGACACAGCTAAAGCATACCAATCATACACAGAGAAAACATGACTAATTCTAACTCTTATTAAAAAAAAAACAGTAAGATACATATAATAGACGATACTGTTTATGTTAAAAATACAACTAGATCTGTCAATTTTATGTATATATGTTTGTTAAAAATCAAGCGTCAAAAGCAAAATGGACGCTATTATAAAATCAAAAGGCACCCAAGTACAACATTTATTTCGTACGTCAACCATCTAAACACTCAACCCTCTAAACACTCAATCATGTAAACGCATGCATCACGTCTCTTGGATCCAACATGCATCCAACGTGACGCGACGCAAGCATCAAGTTACTGGAAATATATACTGGCACGCATTCCTGGATGTCTAACCTACAATACATTGAATTTCTCACACACTCACACTGAGCTGCTCGTTACTTAAGCCCCCAACTTCGACAGGATTATCTCCCGTTCAGTATTGGTCGACTTTGGATGCTGTTACGTCTCTTTACCCTGGTTTACAGCCCACAGCTCCTACGTAAAGGTGCAACTTTGACAGGAATTACATCTCGTCCTCTTTACATTACATTGCATAACTGTTGCTTTAGGTCCAGCGGACTCTTCTGAGCCAAATCAGGACCGGACAACCCCCAATCCGCATTAAAGATCTGCTGAAACAACCCTAGTGGGAAAACTGAATGCCCTCCACCAGCCAGTCACTTTACAATAAAGACATCTCACGCAGGGGACGGCTGAGGCTTCACCCCCAATTTATCGAACCCCCGTTTACAAAAACAAAATAGAATACAAACATCATTATACATTATCAACAAAACACATACATATAGAATGCCTACATTGCTAAATAATAACATCATAGGAAGCCCTAGTGACCACCTGGCAGGAAGCGTCCAATATTCCCAAGCTGATCCAACAGACCTCATACACAAATAAGGAGTCTTGTCCCGGAAGAGTTTTCAAGAAAAAAGGTAGGTGACTGGTCTAGCGAAGAAGACGATAGTATAGCAGATTGATAGAATAGAGCAGGAATGAGAAAGAGCAAATGAGAAAGACAGCGACAGTGGGAATTTAAAGCACTAAATTTCCAGAAAGTGGGGATACTATTTATACAGAAACCCCCGGGACCCCAACGGGGGATCGTCCTCTTTATTGTATTAGTTAGTTAGTCATGTTATAAGGTCCAGCGGACTGCAAAGAGCCGAATCAGGACCACAACTTGGTTGAAAGAGGACTCACCACCGATCCGCATGAAAGATCTGTTGAAACAACTCTAATGGTAACACTGAAGGCACTCCACCAGCCGATCGCTTTGCATTAAGGACATCCCATGCAGGGGGCGCTGAGGTTGTACTATAATTTATCGACCCCACGCTTACAAAAGGAAAACAGAATATAAATACCATTATAAAATATTAACAAAACACATATCTAGAAAATGCTTACACTGCTAAATAATAATACCATAGAAATCCTAAGTGACTATTTGGCAGAAAGCGTCCAATAGCCACAAACTGACCTTACAGACCCCATGCACAAACCATGAGTTTTGGGAGAGTTTTCAAGAAAAAAAGTAGGTGACTGGGCTACCGAAGAAAATAGTAGACTGATAGAACAGAGTAGGAACGAGAAAGAACAAATGAGAATGACAGAAACAGTGGTACATTTAAGGCACTAAATTTCCACAAAGTGGGGATACTATTTACACAGAAACCCCGACACGCTTATGGGTGGTCATTGTTGTGGTCATAAGCACTGGTAAACACATTTTTGCACACACACACACACACACGCACGCGCACACACACACACGCAACCGTGTAGAAACGCCGTTGTGATGACTTTCATGAAACTCTACATACGTTACTTTGACATTTTTACGAATTTGTCCATTTTTGAAGCTAACCCTAACCCTAACCGAAACCCTAACCCTTAACCTTGGAACAGATAAACACCTTACCAAATAATTTGAAGTAGTTTTTGATTTAATAGTAATGTTCCAGCTTCTTGGCATGTCCTGAATGTGTTCGCACGATTTGGAACTCCAAATGCAACTTTAATTTAAAAAGCTTGTGCTGATTTTGTAATATTTTACTTTTGTTTATAAATATCACTTAAGAAAATTGCTGCTTGAATTGCTTGTATTAGTTTCTTTAATTTTGGGGGATTTGTGTTCAATTTTGTTGGTAAGTATAATTTAATTGCCAATTTACTTAAAAGATTCCCAAACAAATTATTTTAAAAAAAATGTTTTTTGGAAATATATATTACTTTTGTTTAGACTCAGAGGTATCGTTCAATTTTAAGTTCATTGCGACGATATCACGTACGTTGTTATATTTTCGCGCGGAATGTCATAATTATTTATATAGCAGTCTTTCGGAATGATCCTTCTTTGTGTTAACTTTTTAAAAAAATTAGCTGTATTAACTGAATATACTTTGGTACTACCCAGGCAACATAAGAGCTTCGTTTGCATTGCCTTGCATTTAGAAGGGGAAAAAAACACAAAACAGAATAAGCAAACAAACAAACCAAAACAATTAATCAACATGCAAGCGTAATAATACATTGTAATCAGTGGTATCGTTCCGATTTAGCTCCCCAGACGATGGATGACCGACTGGGAGGAAGGAGGAGGAATGAAGGGGGGGGGGGGGGGGGGGAATGAAAAAAATAATAAAAGAGTCCGCCATAAAATGGCAGACCACAGCTGATTTTTTGGTGGGATATGTGTAAGGTTCAATTTGCAGACATTTGCCATAACTCTAATTCAAACGCAAAACTATAACCCTCCCCTCCTCCACTCCCCCCTCCCCCCCCCCAAAAAAAAAAAAAAAAAAGGAACACACACCTTCGTCACAAACGGTAAGTAATTGGTAATTTTCATAGTGGGGTGCCAAATTAGAGCGTTACCCTTCTCCAGTTTCTAAAAAAATCAGCAGTTTTTATGTTTGTTTGTTTTTGATTTTCTTTTTTTTTTTTTAAAGTTGAAGACAATAGGGCGACATCACAGTTAATCATTTTGAGCATCATGAATCATGAATCGGGAATGTACAACTGAGAAAAAAAGAAGAAGAAGAAGAAGAAGACGAAGAAATAACATCAAAACAATGGATTGTTTTTTTTTTTTTATGTAGCGCTTAAACCAGCTCAGAGAGCTGCTGAAAGCGCCGCCGCCCGAGATCCAGCACGTGTAAAAACAATGCATGCGTCGTATTGGATTTACAAAAAAAAATTAAATTGGATTGCATTGGGTTTTGTGGGAATAATACAATATTCGTCTTGGTTAATGCTTATGAGTGGATTTTTAGTGGACAAGATTAAGGATTTCATACGCCGCCCCCCCCCCTTTTCCCCCGTTGCCCACCAAAAAAGGGAAAATAAGTATATAAACTAGCATAGTATATAAAATATAATATATATATAGACTACCGGTACAGCCTACATGTAAACATGTTACATAGTATAAAATGCTGGAGTGTACCCCCCCTTACAATAATAATGTGGGATAGTTGAAAAGGTTGCTGAATGGCAATATCGTTAACATGATGAACGACTGATTGGGCTCTTAAACAGCGCACCTTCCAGCTCATAGCGCGACTCGAGGCGCTAAATAAACGCAAGTCATTACTCTCTCTAAATAAAAACAAATACTAGAGCTGTTTCAAAACGTAACTTCTTTTCCCCAAATACAATCTATTCCACCCCCCACCCCCCCCCCTTCCTCCCTTCCCCTTCCCATCCTTCGCCCCCCCCCCTCTCCTCTTATCCCTCTCCAAAAAAAAAAAAACAACAAAAACAAAAGAAAAAAAACCAATCTGTTCTAAAAATACAATCTTTTTCAATATTCAATTATAACATTCGTCTAAAAAAATGATTTTAAAAAGAAAAACAACAACAAGTAACACACAAACATTAAACTACACCAACATCAAAGGTACAGTATGGAATGTTACAAAATTAGGAACAGATAACATTACATAATGGGATGTAAGCACATTACTGGCATGCAAATTCCTATAAAAGATGCAGTGTTTTTATCTTCAGAAAGACCACAAGGCTAGGGATAAAAACGAGATTCACAATGTATAATTGCACTGATTGGTTCAAATTATACTCATAAATTAGACTAAATATAAAAAAAATGTCTTTCTAAAGTTGCTAATATAAGAAATTGAAACTGAACACAAAAAACATATTATGCATTACAGACCTAAAGAACATAATAATAATTATAATATCTGAGTAGGAGCAGAGCGTCAAACATGGGATTCGCAAAAATGCATTTTTCAAATTGCAAAAAATCCAGATTCAAGATATTGCAAATGTCTTTCGTGGAATAAATTCACAGTTCTGATTAATATTCAACTACCATACATCATCAGCAATACAACCAACATCAACATCAAAATATACATCATCGATAAAACATTTATGAATGGCGTCTAACAAAATAATTTTGGCAGCGTGCGTGCCCATGGCAGAGCGTGAGGCACATAGGTTCGTGACGTCAGTATGAGGTCATTTCCTGGATGACGTCAAGATTAGGCTGAATGAACTCACGCGTTACTTTTGGAAGAAACTTCTGGAACAAAATCAGGCGCAAACAAATTAAATTTAACGTGTACAGTTTTCATTTCGGAATATTTTCTGTCAGGTTTAAACTTCTTGATTGCATCACGTACACCATTTCTCGAAAAACCACTATTAAAACGTAACTCAACACGGAAAGGTAGCTAAGCTCCACTGGCTTCCAATGAAACAAAGGATTGATTTTAAAGAAGAAAAAAATCTCTCTCTCTCTCTCTCTCTCTCTCTCTCTCTTTAAAAAAAACTGCCACTTTCCCTAAAATATTATGAAAGGCTTAAACGCTTCCGCTTATTTTGAAGAAGAAGAAGAAGAAAAATAAGAAGAAGAAGAAGAAGAAGAAGAAGAAGAAGAAGAAGAAGAAGAAGAAGAAGAAGAAGAAGAAGAAGAAGCAGAAGAAGAAGAAGAAGCGGCACACCTGTCGTGCATTATGTTCACTCGGTTGTCCAAAGCTCAAGAATCTCTTGATACAACAACAAAGGGTCTTGGAAGACAGAAAAAAAAACAAATCTAGCCAAAGACATAAACGATAACACTTACCTGAAGTTCCGCCCGATTCTTCCAGCTCGTAGTACGAATTGTTCTTGACGCGGTCAGGTTGATGCTCGAAGTTGGCTTCCGCCTCTGCACCCAGCACATCATGCATGGCGAAAGGCTCGCCGTACATGGGGTTGGGAACCCCCTCTGGCCGAGGCTCGTTGTTACTGCTGAAATGGTTTGCGTGGGAACCTGCACACACACACACACACACACATACCCACACACACACACACACGCAAAGACACCGCAGGTTAGAGAATTTAGTCATACTAGACATACTGCATGGACACGTTGGACAAGAACTTTTGGTAAATTGTTAATGGGGCTGTATGGTGAGGGAACAAATATCGCAACTCCGAGAGAAAGAGAGAGAGAGAGGGAGAGAGAGACAGACAGACAGACAGACAGAGAGAGAGAGAGAGAGAGAGAGAGAGAGAGAGAGAGAGAGAGAGAGAGAGAGAGAGAGAGAGAGAGAGAGAGAGAGAGAGAGAGAGAGAATGTTATCGTATGTGTGGTCATGTACAAACATAAACAATAACTGTAGTTTTAGTAGGTACACTACTTACAGCGTCTACCAGCGATGGCGGCGTTTGAAACAACGTCATTCGGTGTTCATGGAGACTAGACGTCGTTGTTACGTTCGCGTAATGTCGTATCTCATAGGCACATGACGTTTTCCTTGTTTGAAATTAGTTATCAGGTTCCAAAACTGTTTGTTTCCTCGGCTCGTAGTTCTGATAATTTCAACATTTTCAATTATGTTCTTTTTATGTCCGTTTATTTCTATTCTAAAAGTTAAATAAGTATAGAATCAAATTAAAGAGTCGCTGCGTTTTGCCTGTTCATTTTTTGGTAACACATAGTCATGTACGCCTGTCGCATTGAAGGTGGCGGCGGTAGATGTTGCCGTTGTGTGTGTGGACCTTATATGAACGATACTCTTCGGCGGGGGAACAGTTGCCGGGGTCCTGCTTTCTTCTCTCTGGGCGGAGACCTTTTCCCCTTCTTTCAGAGGCGGTAGTGGTCTCGACCTTCTGTTGTAGTACGTTCTCTGCCACTGCTGCAGTTGTTGTCGGCGGCGGCGGAGTCCTAGGGGATGATCACCTTTGGTCGGGGCTTGGTGCTGGATGTCGGTAGTAGCGCATGTACTAAGCGATCAAACAGCAGTTGTGCCGGTGATGCCATGGCATCGACGGGCGTCGCGCGGTACTCCAGGGTGCTCTGTAGTGCGTTGCTACCATCCCGTTTGCACTTGTCCAGTAATGTTCTTGACGATCTAGACGTACTTTTCAGCACGTCCGTTGGACTGCGGATGCTTGGGGCTTGTTGTCATGGAAGTCCCAGGTCTTTGCAAATTGTGCGACGCGACGCTGGGGTACTGTCAGGGTTGATAGTCTTTTTTTTTCTTTAAATAAATAAATTTTCTTTAATTTGGGTAAAACGTTAAAAAAAAAAAATCTTTAATTTTTTGAAAAATTAAAGAAATTATTATTTTTTATTTTTTTTAAAAAAGAAATAAATTGGCGTTAAATAAATGAATGATTATTTATTGCTCAGCTCAGACCAAAAAAAGTGGTATGCAGTTTAAAAAAATTACATACAACTTGTGTTAGAACCCATGTAATCTATTAAACACACAGAAAAAAAAATCAAGAACAAATAATGTGATTTGATTTGATATTTTATAAACAACAAGAATAGAGATATTAGACTAATTGTTTTTATAATCTGATCCTTGCAACACTTCTTCACACCCCTTCCAAGCATTTTAACCCACGCACACCAACGAGACAAAGAAATTAAGCTAAGCATTCAAATACAGCAGCTAGAATAAAAAGAATCTCTCACATACACATTATGTTTATAATATACACATATTTACAGAAATTCTCCAAAATTCTCCATTACAGATTGTGGGTTGCATTTTAAATTTGTACATAATTTCTCAGACAGGCATACACAATCAAGACAAAAATACCCATGCTTTGGACTGATGCAGGGTAGGCTAGCGGCAATGTCTATATAGGCTAATCCAAACCACCTCAAACAGGCTGCAACTGGGTCAAACCGGCTTCGCGCATAGGTACCTGGTGTTCGTGGCGGAAAATCAAACTGAAGTAACGAAAATTTTTAACAAAAAAAATCGATAATCGTTACATTTAATTTTTAATTCGTTGAATTTTCTAACTTTTTAAAAACATTAACGTGTTAAATTTTCTTTAACCAAAAATTTAATTCGCTAAATCGTTAAATCGTTAAATCTTCCAACCCTGGGTACTGTGTGCCGTTATCGCCGATGACGGTCTCGGGAATGCCGTCTAGTCAAATGAGCGGACAGTTTTGTGATGACGGCTGCCTACGTGGTTCAGATGCTCGTCCACTTCAAAGAAACGACTGTAATAGTCGACGGTCACCATGAAGGTTCTGTTGTTCCATTGGCACATGTCTTGGACAATTTTCTGCCAGGGACTGTCTGGTCTCTCTTGTGACTGCAGTAGCTCTCGAGTCTTCTGTGCTAGAGCGTTGCCCATGCTTTGACGTCGTCCTCGTTGTCGTCGCTCGATGGAGTTGTGTTGCAGGAAATGTTGCGGCTGCACCACAAATGTCGTGTTTTCCCCAGTTCTGTTCACGGATTCTTGCTCAGCTGTTACTTCTGTAGTGAATTTCGCCTTGTTATCTTGTAGAACTGAATCAACGCGCTCTGTCGTGATCACACAAGTTTGATCAGTCCAAGATTCAGACACAAATGAAGACAGGTGATTGGCGGTGCTTCAGTGTCTACAATGTAGAACAAGTCAGAGGCTTTCTTGTTTTTGTACTCGCATTGTAGCTCTATGCGACCCAGAAGCTTCAGCTTCAGCCCTGTGTAACCACGGTATAGTCTGTGGTGTAATAAAAAATATTCAGTTAACACAAAGAAGGATCATTCCGAAAAGCTGCTATATAAATAATGATGACATTCCGCGCGAAGTGCCCCAAGCCGTCATCGTGATAGAAAACTCAGGGGAGGCAATCCGATGGGTAGCGACAAGTAAACAAACCTTGAGTTTCCAATGCGACTAATCGGTCGCTTTCTTAATTAAACGACCCAGAATGTGCAGTAAATACGCACAGACGTTTGTGAAACAATAAGTAAATGAACCTTTTGGGTAATATGTACAAGAATATAAGTGCAAAAAAATAGTTTGTATATAGGTCAGATGTATGTAGATGTGTTTCAGAATGACGAAGCATGAGACCAAACTTGGTGACCAAAAACATATAGTCTAGCGCTCCAAAAGGTTCCTCCAGATGGCAAAAAAATCCAGCGTAAACATAGATGTGCTTGAACAAGAAGGAACACAATGGTTTTGATTGATAACAAACACCAAGTGTTTCAGAATGACAAAGCACGAGACCAAAATTAGTACATAGTGACCAAACACCGATAGTCTAGCACTCCAAAAAGTTCATCCAGAGGGCAAAAATTACCAGCGTAAAAATGCACTATTGCTATGCTAATTGATAACCAAAATCATGGCAAATTCATCTACGTTAAGTCACTACATATCCAGATATTTCATTGAACGCGGTTTTCTATCAATGGCGGCAATGACAGCACACTGCATAGGCAGGAATAGGTCCCGCACGCCGTTGGTATTTATTTCATATCCCTAATAGCCTTAGCTCAAGCCCCATATAAGAAAGACGGTTACTAGCACTGCATTAATTAGCAACAACACAGCAGAATTTTTTAAAAACCCCCCAAAAAAATTTTTTGGGCCTAAATTTAATACAGGATAACATGCATATTGCAAAAAAAAAAAATCATTTTTTAACATAAGTCAAAAACGTTTTTTTTTATAGCCATTAAAGAAAAAACGCAGAATCAACATTTTCAGCTCTTTTTCCATTTTAGGTGACCGGCCGATGGCCTGCTTATATATTGGACAGAATGTTAATTTAACGCTTTAATAAGTTAGTCCTCGATGTGATCTTTGTAAACAAATAAAAAACAACTCAAACTTAATGTATCATGCATGAGAAATTATTTGTATTTTGAAGTGTGTAAGCATAAAATAGGCCTATCATTCAGAGATTAGGCCTATCACTCAAGGATAACTCTATTTGTCATCATGGACGACAACTCTTAGCATGTGTTGACGCTACGTGCAGGAACTAAAAAACACTTTTTCAAGTATTTTACGGTCGAATTTCAAAATTTTTGTTGCTTTGACATGGAAATGGTGCATTCAATTATCTGTACACAAAGTTTTAGCGAGGGGTCTTATTATTTAATAACAATTATCACGATAAAACCCGCTTTTTCACTTGCCATTTCAGCTACCAGGACGCGGACGTCTCCTTTTGCAAAAACCCCAAAGCTACAGGCTTTCATTAATAATTATTGGTTAAAATTATTTATTTCTGATAAGTTTTCGCTTAGAAATAGCGCGTAATTTCATACTGCTGTTCTGTGGACACACTTTGGTATAACTCTTTTCGTCATCACGGACGACAACTCTTGGCATGTGTTGTTGCTACATTAATCACTCCCACATGTTTTTTTTCGTAGGATTTCCTCTAAGTACAGTGTCTCGTTCCAAGCCGTATGCCATTTTCTATCCCGATGACCGCTTGGTGGCGCTGGCAACTTTCCGTTTCGGGTGTCCGGGAGTTATGCTCCTTCTTTGTGAAACTAAACTTTATTTGGTGTAACTTTGTCGCCAATTTGTTTTTGTGAAGAATTGCGTCATCCATTCTTTTCGGTATGACGTTTGCGCATGCGCCCGTGTCGAGTTTGACAGTGACGTAATGTCCTGGTTTGACAATGACGTCAGCGTATGCTTCTGTGTTCTTTTCTTGAACTGTTCCGATGCTGATTTCTACGGGCTCTTTTCAGGCACAGTGGGGACATACTGTCGTCGCGGTTGCCTCTGCGATGATGTTCGGTGATTCACTGACCGGCAAACGGACGCAAAATGGTTCGGTTTGTGGTATTTCTTGCAATATTGACCGATCGCAGTGCAATGGCTCTTTCCCTGTGCGTGACGATATTCACATCGTTGACACTTTGCTTCTTGTTAAGTCTCGTGTTCATGTAATCTATATGTACAACATCAATGTCTTGTTCTGTTGTTTCCTTGCTTGTCATCGCTTTTATATCTACATTTTTTTTTTTTTTGGGGGGGGGGTCTCCAATGTTCTGGCGATCTTTATCTGTTGTCAGTGTGTCTCGTTCAAGTAGGAATTTTGCTCTGGTTTTGACACCGATGATGCCAAACACCAGTTTGTCTCGGACCATCATGTCCGAATACTGACCCTAGTTGCAGTTTTGCACCAGCATTTGCAGGTCAGTGTAGTAGTCGTCCAGCGATTCACTGTCTTGGGAAAGAGAAAGCGTGGGGAGAGGGGGGGGGGGGAGGTCTCAAAGAGCAATAAGGAAGTGAACAGCTACAGATGTTTTTGGTGATAAGACGAGAATTTAGATTTTTATTGAAGATGGGAAGAGACTGTGGGTGACGTAGTTGAGGTGGTCAAGAGTTCCAGAGAGCGGGAGCAAAGAAAGAGAATGAACCTTTTTTCAAAGGAGTTCAAAGAAAACGTGGGACATGAAAACAGTGTGAGAAAGGTGGGAACGTACAGGTATTAATAGTGAGAGGGAAGCTGAACGGGGACAGGTTTAAACGAACATGTTTGGGGCCTCAGGGTAACCCCATCAGATGTTGTTTTACAAAATTAACATCGTTTTGTGCCGAAACGGCCACAAGTTGGGATGAATGCGTGAAACTGTTGAGAAGGCGTGAATGTTTCCTTGTGGGGAGAGGCGGTCATACCAAACAGTAAGGTGCTAACAGTTCTGAAAGTAAAAGTCCAGCTGGTCAGGTGTTTGGACACACGCTTTGTTACACATAGGGGAGAAAAGGTGGAAGTACTGCGATGTTTCTACAGGGTGCCTAACAGGTGACCGTCATACAGTAACATGTAAGTGAAATTACTTACACCAAGCCGAAGACGGGTGTGTACAACGTGCAACAGGATTGCGAAAGAAGACAAACAAACAAACTAACATATTTTGCATTACATTACATTACATGATTATTGCTTTAGGTCCAGCGGACTCTTCCGAGCCAAATCAGGACCGGACAACCCCTGATCCGCATAAAACATCTGCCAAAACAACCCTAGTGGTAAAACTGAAGGTTCTCCACCAGCCAGTAACTTTACAATAAAGACATCCCAAGGACGGGACGCTGAGGCTATACTCTAATTTATCGAACCCCCGTTTACAAAAAACAAAATAGAATACAAACATCATTATAAATTATCAACAAAACACAAACATATAAAATGCCTACATTGCTAAATAATAACATCATAGGAAGCCCCAGTGACCACCTGGCAGAAAGCGTCCAATATTCCCAAGCTGATTTAACAGACCTCACACACAAATAAGGAGTCTTGTCCCGGAAGATTTTTCAAGGAAAAAGGTAGGTGACTGGTCTAGCGAAGAAGAAGATAGTATAGCAGATTGATAGAACAGAGCAGGAATGAGAAAGAACAAATGAGTAAGACAGCGACAGTGGGAATTTAAAGCACTAAATTTCCAGAAAGTGGGGATACTATTTATACTGAAACCCCCGGCACTCCCCATAGGGAACACATTTTGCGACAATGGTTGGCCACACTTGCGTGCTAGTGTCACGGTACATCTTCTGAATCTTTTTCATACCGCCTGGCGCCCTGCATCCCATAGTTAAGATGCCGTAGAGTACTTACGTCTTCGCCTGATGATGAAGAAGACGACGAGGAGGATGACGACGACGAGGAGAATGGCCAGCAATGCACCTCCTATCCCTCCTCCAATGGCTGCCGAGGAAGATCCTCCATGAGCTGAGGACGTTCCGGAGCTACTTCCCACTGGAAACAAACACAGTTTAACAATGTAGTTCACAATACACATTTCAAACCTCAAGCAGCACAGCGCCTCTACACATTTTGGATGACAGTAGGCTATAGCCCGAAGTCTAGTCTGTGCACGCATGCGCTTCATCGCACTGACTTTCAAAAATCCTGACACTCGTGCCATAGGCTGGGGCGCGCCAGATTCAAATACACCCTGCCATGACTTGCAAGTCTTATTTCTTTGTTCTCTTCCTCACCAAACCCGCCTCGACCTGGTGAGCGCCGCTCTGCGGAAGCCGCGCTTTCGCTAAGAAAACAACTCCAATTCCGGTTTCATGGGTGAAAAATATAATTAAAAAATAATTTACTACAAAAAACAAACACACAAAAACGCAACAAATATTGAAACAATATTCCAAATGAAGTAAGTGTCCGTTGCGAGCAATGAGATAATGATCTTGATTCCGGTGCATTCTCCAATAACAATTATGCATGCCTCCTTAGGTATTGGGCAGCTGACAGCGCCCTGAGTGGCTGTTTTAAACCGCGCTATATAACAAAAACAGCGACATTTTCACATTTCAAACTGTTTGTTTCAATGAGATTTCCACATTTCAAACTGTTTTTCAATGACATTTCCACATTTCAAACTGTTTGTTTAATGGCATTTCAACATTTCAAACTGTGATTTTCAATGACATTTCCACATTTCAAACTGTTTGTTTAATGGCATTTCAACATTTCAAACTGTTTGTTTAATGGCATTTCAACATTTCAAACTGTGATTTTCAATGACATTTCCACATTTCAAACTGTTTAATGGCATTTCCACATTTCAAACTGTTTGTTTAATGGCATTTCAACATTTCAAACTGTGATTTTCAATTACATTTCCACATTTCAAACTGTTTGTTTAATGGCATTTCCACATTTCAAACTGTTTGTTTAATGGCATTTCAACATTTCAAACTGTTATTTTCAATGACATTTCCACATTTTAAACTAGTTATTTGAATGGCATTTTCACATTTTGAACTGCAATCTCGGTGACGTCTCTACATTTAAACTGCTATTTCAATGACGTTTCTACACTTCAAACTGCTATCTCAATGATGTCTCCACATTTCAAACTGCAATTTCAATAACATTTCCACATTTGAAACTAGTTAATTAAATGACAGTTCAAGGACATTTCCACATTTAAAACTAGTTATTTTCAAACTGCTAAACTGCTATCTCAATAACGCCTCCACATTTCAAACTGTTATTCCAATGACATTTCCGCATTTCAAACTGTTATTTCAATAACATTTCTACATTTCAAACTGTTATTTCAATAACATTTCCACATTTCAAACTGTTATTTCAATAACATTCCCACATTTCAAACTGTTATTTCAATGATATTTCCACAAGGCAAACTTGCTACTTTCAGAGACCCGACTTACCAGTGAGCTCGACGGTACTGGTTTGCTCGTACATGAACTGAGATGGCGCCCACACTGCCCGGCATCGACACATCATGGCATTATGCGACGCTTTTGCCGCAGGGATGCTGATGGTGCTGCTGACGGACGTCTCAGTGATGTTGTCGGCGTTGTCCGGGAAATCTGGGCAGGAGAAGTCGACTGACGTCACCAAGGGCTTTCCGCCAGACACGATACAGGTCAGCGAGAAGGAGTCCCCTTCCCTGACGTCTGGCTTGCCCCTAATGACGGGAGATTGGGGCGGTGGGTCTGGAAAAACAAAACAAGTACATTATAAATAAATACACCACAACTATCAAACCAAGTCATAAAACAACATCAAACAACAACAACAACCAAACAAACAAAACACGACAATTGCAACGGACATCATCAATGGTCATTTTAGGCTTAAGCTTTGGCCAAAGTCAACAAAACTGAAGTTCAAGAGAAAACATAAGACGTCAGGACCAAGTGTCAGGTAAATGGCCATTATGGACTACTGTCTTCATTGTGAGATAAAATCGGAGGCAGCTTTTAAATTCTCCCGCTGTACAGATCACAATGCGTTTTGCTCTACGCCGCTGCAGAATTGTATACACACGTTATCAGAGCTGTTCATTAGGGAGTCACTTTTCAACCACCTCGTACAAGAGGCAAAGAACTACAGGCGCAATAAACCAATAAGAATGGACCCTCAGAAAGAATTAGTGGATCCCCGATAGCAGAGGGTTAGTTGACAGTAGTAAGTATCATAGTTTGATGCCTTCCTCTTAACCTTTCCCAGAGTCCATTCTTCTTGGTGAATGCGCCTGTGGGCAGGAACACAAGATCGCAGCTGTGACTAAAGTCACGGCCACAGTGGCTTACATTTTAGGGCTTGTGCATTGGGTAGTGGCGCCATGTTTGTCACGGCCCGGTTCGAATTTATAAACCTACAACAAGGCACTTTTTCATGAGGATGTAATGCACTTTTTTGACGATTGGACTATAATATCAAAAGCTTTATTATGATCGACACGCAACAAGTGAATTCAACTGCCTTTGCTCGCCATGTCGCGTGTAGCAGACAAACTGTGTTGCGTGTAGTCACTGTAAAAACTCATCTTTTGGTGGAACAAATGAATGCTATGAACAACAACCCTATCTCACTCTGTGCGTGGCCCACCTGATCGTGTGGTTGGCAGACTTCCTCAGTGTCCGCACACAGACTGCCTTTGTTAGGTCTCGCTCTACTGGCCTATCTCATCCCTACTCTTCCTCTACCACTGTCTAAACTAAACCATAGGCCTCTTCCTCGTCCGTCTCTGTGTCCTCCTGCTCTTCTTCTGTGAGGACAATCAACACTGGAACACCTCAGGGTACTGTGATCTCTCCTTTTATCTTAACACTCTACACCAACGATTGCCGCAGTGACAGAACGGATAAGCATGTTATCAAATTTTCAGATGACACTGCACTCGTTGACATATCAGACTCTGTCACTAGCTATGAAAAAAAAGTGTAGAGGCTTTTGCTCCAAGGCGTGATGCAAATGTTCTAGAAATGAACGTATGAAAAACTAAAGAAATGATCATAGACTACAAAAGAAACAGCTCAGATGTGGTAGCTCTCCAGCTGAAGGGTCAGACTGTGGAAAGAGTCGAGGAATACAGGTATCTTGGTAATGTAATAGACGACAAGATGATGTTTAAAAAAAATGCTGAGTGATTTTTCAAAAGTGCAAACAAAGAATGTACCTACTATTCCAACTAAGGTCCTTGATGGTGTCTAGTAAAACGATAGAACTTTGCTACCATGTTTATGTAGAATCCATCCTAATATTTTCATTTATTCTGTTGGTACAGGACACTCATGATCAGCGTGGAATGCAGAAACTCTGTCTGGCATTGTCAATGTGTGCAGCAAGATAGTTGGCAAGAAGCAGGTGGTTCTGGAACAGCTGTTCAATAACAGAGAGCCCTCAGCAAGGCAGTTAGTATTCAGTGTGACCCAACCCATCCCCTTTCCTGTATGATCGAGCTTCTGCCTTCTAAACGAAGATTCCGCTGTGCTCGCTCCAGAACACAGAGGTACAAATACACTTTCATTTCTACCGCCATCTTTTTGCTGACTGAAAACTATGTCAGAATTTCTTCCTAGTACTGTCTTGGTGCTTATGTATTCAATAGTCTTGTTTCGTATTTCATTTCATACATCTCATGCGACCATGCTGTGTATGTGTGTGTGTGTCTGTCTGTCTGCGTGTGACTGTGTGTGGGGGGGGGAGGGGGAGAGGGTGTGTGTATGTGTGTGACTGTGTGTGTGGGGGGGGAGGGGAAGAGGGTGTGTGTGTGTGTGTTGTGTTAAAGAGTTAACTGAAGTAGTTTTATCAAAACGAGACAGTCCAGAAAGATGAACACGAAAAACACAAATAAAACATGAACCTAGAGAAATGAACATTGAAAATGTGAACAAATTAAAAGTGATGATGATGCGATGACTACTCACACTGGAAACTTAGCCTAGTGTCTCCGGAGAAGGACCTCCCGTTGACGACGACAGAACAACTCACGGGCCTTTCATCGTATTCTGTAGGATACGGCCGGAAGTCACACGAGTTGATAGATGTCGGGACGCAATTGGCCACGCCCCTCCACGTCACAGCTGACGTCACTACCGGTTGCGACACGCACGTGAGGGTAACCAGCGTTGACCCGTCCGAGAGGATGGGCATAGCAGGACTCGTGGTCACCGACACTGCCACACCTGAAAGTCAAACATTTAAATGGAAGTTTCACAGTCCGAAGATTTTGATTAGTTAATATGAGAAGGTGGAGCGCCCTGAGTCACCTGTTGTAAACTTTTTTCCTGAAGCAGCGACGGCTATCTGGAAGTTCTTTCCCGCTTAGTCGTGACGCTGCCTGGCATATTCTGGAAGACGCCTTCTGTCAACCCTCACGGCTAAAACGCTCAGTATTCAGCGTTTGGCGATTGGCCAGTGAGAAAGCCCTTGCAATGGATCGCGTACGTTACTGATTTTAAAATGAATCCACATCAATATAGCTTCAAGATTTTTAGATGAAAGGAAATAATGGTCCCTATATTTCATCAGTTTAAAAAAAAAAAAAAAACATTATGATAATTCACCCCTTCACCGGGTTCGTATTCTTTGTTCGATTTATCAGAACCAATCTCTAAACATTTTTTTCTCTAAATCCTCTTGACTGTTCACCCCGTACAAATCGGCGCTCTTTCCGCCATTTCCTTCTATATCGATGACTACAACCCGTTACCACTGTCATAAGGCGTCTCCCAGAATATACCAGTCAGCGTCACCACTTCGCGGGAGCTATTTCCCAGACGCTGCTTCAGAAAACATCAACATCGGTGTCGGAGTTTAGGGTTTGGCATGATGATGATGATGATGATGATGATGATGATGCTTCAGAAAACATCAACATCGGTGTCGGAGTTTAGGGTTTGGCATGATGATGATGATGATGATGATGATGATGATGAAGGTGATGATGATGATGATGATGATGATGATGATGATGATGATGATGACGTAGTCATCCAGGTATGCAGTATGGCTAAAGTTTGACTCACTTGCAGGGCCTTCCACACAGGACACCGAGTCGCTCAGAAGATTCTGGCCATCAGGGCAGGCACACGTATGTCCGTTGTTGCTCCGTGGGAAGCACAGGCTGCTGCAGCCTCCGTTGTTGCCGCTGCATCCGTTTGGAACTGGGTGCAGACAGGGAGCATAACAATAATAACAACAACAACAACAACAAAACTACTACTACTACTACTACGACCACCATTAATACGACGTGAGCGAGCTCAGACCAAAGCAGACACGATCGCAATAATATGAAGTATCAGATGCTCTCGTCTCGTCAGATGAAATCAGATATCAGCAATTAAATTGTGTTCTAAGCTACCACTGTAGAGGATCAAATACGTGTTGTTTCACAGAATGCAGTACCATTGGTTAAAAAAGGGTTATAATCCATAGGAATTTACTTTTTTCAACCAATCTGTGTATAATTCCATCTCCTCTGTCAAACGGGATACAGCAACGTCAGGGATTTTCGTACAGAATGGCTGGATTTTCGTAGAGAAAGGTTGGATTTGCGTATAGAATGACTGAAAGTCCAATAAAGCCAATTGTCTTTACCTTACCTTATCATATCTTTACTGATATTATCATACCATATATCTTAACTTTGTTTATCTTATCATCTTTATCTCCTTCATCTTCTTTCTTCATCTTCTCTACATCTTTTTTTTAATTTTCTTCATTTTCTACATCTTCTACTTCTTTTATTTTGTCTTCTATACTTCATCTTCTCTCTTCATCCTTATCGCCTTCCTTTTCTTCTATTTTCTCTCTCTCTTTTTCTTCTTCTCTTGTTCTTCTTGTTCTTCTTCTTCTTCTTCTTCTTCTTCTTCTTCTTCTTCTTCTTCTTCTCCTCCTCCTCTCATCATCTTCAACTTATGCTAATTTTTCTTCTTCTTTTTATCTTCGTCTTTTTTAATCTTTTACTTATACGCCTTCAACTTCTAACTTTCCTCTCTCCTCATCATCTCATCGCCTCTCCTCATCTCCTCACCATCTCATCTTATCTTCTTCGTCTTACCACTGAAGAGGGAGAAGTCGACCCCATGGATATCGTACAAAATGTCCGGATGCCCAGCGAAGATGGTGATGTTTTGTTGTCCGCTCAGAGGCAGCTTCATGATGTCACTCTCTGGCTGAGCTTGGCTGAAAACGAGACAGAATGAATAACATAAGGAATGAATGAATCAATCACTCAATCAATCTATCAGCCACCTCACTAATTGTAACCATTTCCCTGCCTGTCGTAATAAATAAGAGTTGTACTGTAGCTCTTCTTCAATTATGACATCCTCAGCTTTGGCAAAATAAATGAATGCGATAACATTCAATGTCGTCGTGTTGTCCAATGACTTGTGCGATGGTCTGTCGGACGTCGTCGTTGGTGGACAATACAAAGACATGCTCACGGTGGTGAAGTAACGGAAACTCCGATGGTATGGCCGCATCACCAGAGCATTATGCCTTGCAAAGACCGTCATGCAAGGCACGGTGCAATGAGGCAGAAGAAGAGAGAGACAGAAAAAGAAGTGGGAAGGCAACATTCGAGAAAGGACTGGCTTCAGATTGAGTGTAGCCTTGAGGGCTGCTGAGGACACAGAAAGATGGAGTACGCTGGTGAAAAGATCGTCTGTAGTACTCCAACGACTTTCGCGTTACGGGATAGGATAGGATAGGATAGGATAGGATAACATTGCAGCCTGTTTAGGCAGTGGTTCGAAGTCTGACTGACGGCCTGGGTGGAGAAAAAAATATAAATTTAAAAAATAATAATATGACTATGAGACATGCTTGGTTTGGTGTTGTACCCAGCGGCCAAGATAGTTTACGCATTGAATGTTAGGCGATAACATCGCAGGCCGTACGGTCAGTGGTTCAAACCTGGTTGAGGACCTGGAGTGGAAACGCACACAGAGGCGCACGCACACACACACAAGTATGTAGAACATCAAAACTGGGTTTTATTAAGAATGTAGGAACCGGAAAGTGTTTTTTTGAAGGCAAGAACGCAAATTTCTTCTAAAAATGTAAGAATCTAATGCAAAATTGACTCTTTTCGTCTCAAAAGTTGACCTAGTTCGTCAATAAGTCGAACTTTCTTCAAAATTTTCCCGAAAATTGACTGGATTTTCACCGTCCCGGTTAGAGCACTCCCTTGTACTTAAAACACTATCATGCACTACAACTGCACTCCCATGCACTAAAAGAGCACTCCTATGTATTTAGAAAAAAGTGGGTGGCTGGAAAAAAAAAAGTGGGTGGCTAATACACACACCCATTCTCCGCATAAAAAGCAAGGTCAGTCACCCATTTCAAGGCTTATACCTCCGCACACTCACATACACACAAACACACGGAGACCCCTGCGCCCCTACTCTTTCGGATGAGAGTATAAACCGAAGCCTAGTCTGTGCACGCACGCATCGCATGGAAAGATCCTGATGCTCATGTCCTAGACGGATAAGTGCCGGCTATACAAATTCACCCAGCAAGCACTAGGGTCACCCCTCCCTACCCTCCCCTCTCTCCCATTCCCGGTCGCTCATGATTGTGCTAAGTTGTCTGGGCGCCAGACTATGCGCCCAAAGGCTGCAAGTGGGTGCTTCGGGCGCCTTGAGCAGCTCTTGAGCTATAAAAAGCGCTATAATAAGACTGGTTCAATAAATGGCATTTAAACCCCAGGTTAACTGAGAGAGGTTTCCAGCATGCCGGACAGCATATTAACATGTGTGTTAAAGGGACTCGAGTAACAAAAATTGTGTATTTTCGGCGGAAACGGGAATGCCCTAAAAATTCGAATTGTTAGTACATTAGGTAAAGGTGTTCCCGTGACCTTGCGGTCCTCGGGAATATAGGTGTTTGAGACCGGATCGCGTAACTCAGGGTAAGACGCCTCCATCCGGGTCAAACTCCTATCCTATATTTCTCCGAAGTGGTTTGATACAAAGAGTCTTTTAATGCTTACGTTCCAATGGTCTGTCCGGTGATGTACAGGGTGTTTCTGTACAGAGCCAAGCCAAAGAAATGGTGCTGGGGACTCAGCTCAGCCAGCCTTCTTCTGCCCGTCCCATCCATGTAGTTGATGGTCTCGATCCTGTCCATGCTCGCGTCAGCCCAGTACACCATACCGCCTGTTAAACATATACTGTGTAATTCATCATCATCGTCGTCATCGCCATCATTATCATCATCATCATCGTCATCATAATCATCTTCATCATCATCACCGGTACCGTTGTCGTCGTAGTCGCCACCTTCGTTGTCAACAGCAATGGTCGACTTAGCTGCTCGTTACATTAGAGGTCGGAATCTGACAGGATTGTCTCCCCATATCCAAGCGGCCCGATTTACGCCTTTGTCTATATCCCATACCTACATTAGGGTCTTGTCAAAGGTTGAAACAGGATCTTGTCAAAGGTTGAAACAGGATCTTGTCAAAGTTTGAAACAGGGTCTTGTCAAAGATTGAAACAGGGCCTTGTCAAAGATTGAAACAGGGTCTTGTCAAAGGTTGAAACAGGCTCTTGTCAAAGATTGAAACAGGGTCTTGTCAAAGGTTGAAACAAGGTCTTGACAAAGGTTTGAAACAGGGTTTTGTCAAAGGTTGAAACAGGGTTTTGCCAAAAATGGACACAGGGTCTTGTCAAAGGTTGAAACATGGTCTTGCCAAAAGAGTGGAACGAGGTCTTGTCAAAGTTTAAAACAGGGTCTTGTCAAAGGTTCAAAACAGGGTCTTGTCAAAGATTGAAACAGGGTCTTGTCAAAGGTTGAAACAAAGTATTGTCAAAGATTGAAACAAGGTCTTGTCGAAGATTGAAACAAAGTCTTGTCAAAGGTTGAAACAGGGGCTTGTCAAAGGTTGAAACAGGATCTTGTCAAAAATTAAAGCAGGGCCTTGTCAAAGGTTGAAACAGGGTCTTGCCAAAGGTTGAACCAGGGTCTTGTCAAAGGTTGAAAAAAGGGTCTTGCCAAAGGTTGAACCAGGGTCTTGTCAAAGGTTGAAAAAAGGGTCTTGCCAAAGGTTGAAACAGGATCTTGTCAAAGGTTAAAGCAGGGCCTTGTCAAAGGTTGAAAAAAGGGTCTTGCCAAAGGTTGAAACAGGGTCTTGTCAAAGGTTGAAACAGAGACTTGTCAAAGGTTTGAAATAGGGTTTTGTCAAAGGTTTGAACAGGGTCTTGTCAAAGGTTGAAACAGTGTTTTGTCAAAGGTTAAAACAACAGCTGCCACAAACTTTTGCTCTCAACCAGCAATGGTCCTCATACATTACAGAGTGGAGTAAAGCATTGCACAAAGCCATTTCTCCTTACCTTCAACGTTACAAGGCAGTGCGACACTGTCAGCCCTGACGGGGGATCTTCATTGAGAACACTGTTCTTTTTTGTACGTATACAGCGAACCTCTTACCTCCTGTGCTTCATCTTCTTTAGATTTAGCTCTGTCTTGTTTTTTTTTTTGTTTTTTGGGGTTTTTGTTTGTTTGTTTGTTTGTTTTTAGGAGGGGGGAGGGGGGGGGGGTGGAGGCGCAGCACACAAACCAACCGAATAGGAAAGAAGGAGCCAAACAAGACCACAAATAAAACAAGACCAAGTGCTTCTTATTCTAGTCTCTAGTCTACCAGAATATTGTTGAGAGCAAGAGGTGAATGGTTGAAGCAAGAGTTGGACTGTTACGGGAGCGAAGAGGTGGGGGTAGGGGGGAGGAGGGAAGGGGGCAATTGAGATGAAGGGGGGGGGGGGTAGGGTAAAATAATTGTGTATAGGCGTGGATTTAGGGATGGAGAGAGAAGAGAGAAGACGAGGGAAGGTGTGTACTTATAAAATGTTTGAACAGTGTATAAAGCAGCGCATTAATCGTATTGATCACCTAAACGTTGAGAAGGCACGGCGGCAGGAGGTGGGAGGGAGAGAGAGAGAGGGGGTGGGGGGGAAGCGTGGTATTTTGTGTATGTGTGTGGCCACGAGGGAGGGGACGGAGAGGGGAAGGAATGGGTGTGGAGGTGGTGGAGTGGGGAGGAGGTCGGAGTGGAGGGAGAGGGGGGAGGGGAGGGAGGATTTATAGTTATACACATTTTGAACACAGTGTGTGAAACAGCTTACTGGTCGTGTCGATAGCCAATGCGTTGACAAGATGCACGTACGTGCTGACCAGCGTCTGTCTACCGCTACCGTCGTAGCTCGCTTTCTCTATCTTTGGCACCGACCCCACTGACGACCACACCATCAATCTGCAACAACAATGGGAACCTCCGTTATATAGCCCACTTACCACTAGGTCAAGGGGATGCTCAAGGCATAGAGAGGATGATGAAAAGCAGGAGGAGAGAAAAGAGGTTTATCGTGAACATGATGATAAGGATATTTGTGGTGGTGGTTGTGATGGTGGATGGTGGTGGTGGTGGAGGTGATGATGATGATGATGATGATGATGATGATGATGATGATGATGATGATGATGATGATGATGATGATGATGATGATGATGATGATGATGATGATGATGATGATGATAATGCAATAATGCAACGACACCCGATATAAATGTTTTCTGAAGTAGCGACGCCTATTTGGAAGATATCTCCCGCCCAGTCGTGACGCTGACTGGTTGGCCTATATTGTGGGAGACGCCTTGTGACAATGGTGACGGCCTGTAGTCATCGACATAAAAGAAATAAATGGTAGAAAGAGCGCCGATTTCTACGGAACGAAGAGGATTTAGAGAAGGAATGAATCGAGATTGGTACTGACAAATTCAATGAATAATACGAATCCGACAAAATCTTTTATTTTTGAAATTATTATAATGGTATGTTGTGTAAACTTTCTTTGTTTTGTCGATTAATTGATATAATATAGACCAGGATTTCCTTTAATATAAAAGTCTTGACCTCGTTTAATTTACAATGAATGACGTACGCGATCCATTGCAAGGGCTTTCTCATTGGTCTAACACTCCATACAGACCCGTTTCGCCGTGCGGTTAGTTAGTCGTTGTTTATAGGGTCAAGCGGACTACAAAGAATCGAATCAGGACCACTAGCCTTGAGGGCTGACAGAAGGCGTCTCCCAGCCAAGGTAGGCAACCACGAGAGTGTAAAACATCAGCCCTAACATTATTGAAGTCATCAAAAGCCTGTATGACAAGGCTACCAGTGCAGTCCTCCACAAAAGCGCCCTCCCGAACGGGTTCAGAACAACATTCTGCATCAAGGATGCTAATCCCTCCCACATTCTTCAACATCTTCCTGGAGCGCATCATGTCAAGACGACTGATGCTGTCTGAAACAACTTACCCATTATAAGGATCCACCACGATGGCTTTTGGTGCGCTAGTTTCATTTTTGAGATCGAAAATGGTCTTTAGTGCCCAGGTTCGCATGGACAGCACTCCGATACGCTGGAGGGCGGAGTCCGTGAGGAACAGCAACCTGGACAGCTGGTCCACCGCCACTGCCTCATACACAGATGCTGCGCAGGTCAAGACATAGGTAAGGAAGATCAGCAGACAGTCAAGCACCGACATCCTTTACATAAAAAAACACCCCTCCCCCTGCCCCCTCCTCCGCCTCCCCCTCCCCCAAACAAAAAACAAAACAAAAAAACCAACAAAACAACAACAACACCAAACAAAAACAAAAACCACGCAAAACCAGCCAAACCAAATGCAAACAACGACATTCTGGACAAACCACATTTTCAAGCACAGCTGACAGCCATTGCAACTTTCTTTTGAGGAGGCCTTGGCTTCACTCTACGCTGACCTAAACTTGTACTCGTGCAAAGTGTTACAATTGAGACGCGCACTATAATTAGGAATAGTATTATGTTTAGTCACAAGGCGTGCAATTATAGCGTTCAGTTTCCTTTGATCTTACTGTTGCTGGAAGGGTCCTACATAATATTTGTTTACAGATGCCAGCTAATTAGTAACAGATGATTACACTCTCGAAGGACGTAGAACGCTCTATGACGTAAGACAGTTCGGTGACGAGTTTTAGTTTTGATTGGTTTGTTGATGGCGTCATTAGAGAACGTCCTGTAGTTTTCTAGTTTGTTGACAGCCAGTATAAGTAGCCCGGTCTGCCCGTCAGGAGGTGTTTTCGGAAAGAGATTTTGAGACGGGCTATTCCTGTTTTGTTACTGAGTGAACGCGCTACTTGGATAACAAATTAGTGTTACACAAGATACAAGCATCCGGGCTGAATCGACTATTGCCCATTGTGGAACATAACAAACTAGTCTATATAGATCTGTTTCAATTTTAAAAAAAGAAACATTTGTAGGCATTCATATTCCATTGAGATAACTTCCGCTTCTTGCATGATCCCTTTGCCCGAAATCATGGAGAGAGGTGAGTAAAATCATAGCTAAACGTGTAACTCTCACATAACAAGTTGACACCTCTCTCAAAATTATGCAGCGATGACATGAAACACGTGGGACCAGAAGAATTCATAAATAGGAATATTGATTTTGAGGTAATGAAACGACAATTCCTCTTCCTTCTGCTTCTCCTCGTCTTTCTTCTTCTTCTTCTTCTTCTTCTTCTTCTTCTTCTTCTTCTTCTTCTTCTTCTTCTTCTCCTCCTTCTTGTTCTTTTTCTTCTTCTATCCCCCCCCCCATAACACCCTCGTTGGGGTGCCGGGGGTTTCAGTATAAATAGTATCCCCACTTTCTGGAAATTCAGTGCTTTAAATTCCCACTGTCGCTGTCTTTCTCATTTTGTTCTTTCTCATTCCTGCTCTGTTCTATCAATCTACTACACTATCTTCTTCTTCGCTAGACCTAACTTTTTTTCTTGAAAACTCTTCCGGGACAAAACTCCTCATTTGTGTATGATGTCTGTTGTATCAGCTTGGGGATATTGAACGCTTTATGCCAAATGGTCACTGGGGCTTCCTAAAAAAATCCTATAATATTCTTATTTAGCTATGCAGGCATTTTATATGTACGTGTTTTGTGGATATTTTATAATGATGTTTGTATTCTATTTTCTTTTTGTAAACGGGCGTTCGATAAATTAGAGTATAGCCTCAGCGTCCCATGCGTGGGATGCCTTTATTGTAAAGTGACCGGCTGGTGGAGTGCCTTCAGTGTTACCACTGGGGTTGTTTCAGCAGATCTTTTATGCGGATCAGGGGGCGAGTCCTCTTTCAGCGAAGTTGTGGTCGTGATTTTGTGATCCTGATTCGGCTCTATGCCGTCCGCTGGACCCTGTAAGCAATGATTAACTAAATAACTAACTACTTTTTCTTCTTCTTCTTTTCTATTTCTTCTACTTTTCATTCTTCTCCTC
This sequence comes from Oncomelania hupensis, assembly GCA_036898135.1. NCBI lineage: Eukaryota > Metazoa > Mollusca > Gastropoda > Littorinimorpha > Pomatiopsidae > Oncomelania > Oncomelania hupensis. The sequence continues at coordinate 11,613,507 of CM072525.1, read as the reverse complement.
CTCGTCCTTATTTCTCCTCCTTCTTCTTCCTGTCAACTGCCGCCGTCATCCTTGTGAACCTAACGTATTATACCCGCACTTGTGCATGTTCGGGCTGTTACCAAGGTCATAAAGGCAGTCTGCCCGAAAGACGCTCTGACCCCAATTTGAGTGTCAGGGGCTGTTGAGGCGGAAGAGCATAAGAAAGAATGGGTATTACCACAAAACGTCAAAGAGGTGTACTTACTTGCACTGATCAGAACTTCGGTGACGTTCTGTCCGTTGTACCGCGAGGACCTAATGGCGTCCAAGGCACCGGACTCGGTCCAGTAGATCCGGTGGTCCACGGGGTCGAAATCCACGTCCATGGGCTGGTAGAGCCGCTGGTCAAACTGGACGACGTAGTTGGAGACGGTCTCAACGTCCAGCAGGAAGATGTCGCCGTTGAAAATGGCGCCGTGACTGGACTTGCTCACCAGGAAGAAAGAGCTGTCCGGGTCTGCACACAGGCGCAGGAAAAGTGATTCTATAACAGCGAGAATGAGATTTTCAACGTTGAGTTGTTATGGTTTGTTTGTGTGTGTGGTTTTGTTTTTTTGTCTTTCCAGACCTATCTGAAAATACCTTGAAACAGTCGGGTGGACTCCGAACGAGCCACATGTCGGTCGGTCAATCGGACGGTCCGTTAAAAAGCCATATCTCAAGAACTACTGAACAGATTTGGACCAAACTTTAAAGGAACATTACAGCAGAGGCCGGCTTCCCTCCCTTGCCACCATATTTGCTTTACCGCTAAGGTCAAGGTCACTGGAGTGATTTTGTTGCTAAGCACCTTGTTCAATATTCCTAAAAATAACGGCTGAAGCAATTTTAATTTTTTTTTTGGTATACAGGTACTTTAAATCTTAGGCCATCCTTCAGTAGCAGTCCGGCTATCAAATAGTAGGTCAAGTCCGTCGTTCCTAATTTTAATTTTTGTTTTCTTCAAAACACACTTTAGGCCTTATCTCAAGAACAACTGAAGTATTCCTGTCTGGACCCATTGTCTGATACAATGGCTCCTAAATATTTGAAGCTATGCACTGTGTTGAGGGATTGGCCTTGAACTTTGATGTCCGTGTTGATGCCATTGATGTGATTGGTCATCATTTGGGTCTTCCCTGCACTTATTTCCATTCCATAGGCTCTGGAGGTGGTGTCAAGCCTTTGTACCAGCTGTTCAAGTTCTTGTTCCTCTCCAGCCAATCCATTAATGTCATCCGCAAAACGAAGGTTGGAGATTGCTCTACACCCTAGGCTGACTAAGTCTTCGTGATCTCCAAGGGCATCTGACATAATGCGCTCTAGGAAGATGTTGAAGAATTCCTATCCTATCCCATAATTCGAAATTCGTTGGGGCACCACAGTTGACCGTTTAACCAGCGTACTCCATCTTTCTCTGTCCTCAGCAACCCTCATGGTTTCGCTCAGTGTCAAACCAGTTCATTCTCGAAGGTTGTTGTGCTCCCACCTCTTTTTTTGTCTCCCTCTTCTTTTGCCTCCTTGCACCGTGCCTTGCAGGATGGTCTTTGCAAGGCCTGGTGCTCTGGTGACGTGACGATACCATCGGAGTTTCCGTTTCTTCACCATTGTGAGCAGGTCATCGTGTTGTCCAATGGCTTGTGTGATGGCCTGGCGAAGTGCTGGGTATAGGAAATGCCCAGAAGTCTTCTGTAGCACCTCATCTCCATGCTTTGTATTCTTCGTTGTATGTCTGCTGTGAGGGTCCATGTTTCGCAAGCATATAGGAAGATGGAGATGACAAGGGAGCGCGGCAGCCTTACCTTGGAGTGTAGACTGATGGTCCTGTCTTTCCAAAGGGACTTCACCCTTATCAGTACAGCAGTTGTTTGTGCGATCCTGGAGACGATTTCATGTGGGGACCCATTGTCTGATACAATGGCTCCTAAATATTTGAAGCTATGCACTGTGTTGAGGGATTGGTCTTGGACTTTGATATCCATGTTGATGCCATTGATGTTGGTGGTCATCATTTTGGTCTTCTCTGCACTTAATATAATTATTATTATTATTATTATTATTATTATTATTATTATTATTATTATTATTATCATTATCATTATTATTATTATTATTATTATCATCATTATTATTATTATTATCATTATTATTATTATTATTATTATTATTATTATTATTATTATTATTATTATTATTATTATTATTATTATTTTTGATGAGCGACAATTTGACGGGAGATAATCCGGTCAAAGGTTTCAACCTATACTGTAAGCGAGCAGCTTAGTCAACCTTTCGCAAGGTTAACACGTTCCGGGCAAACAAACCCACACAAACGATCCTCTTATCACTAACTTCTAGTGGGAAGATGGGGGCGGGCAAGTAGCTGTGAGGAAAGGGTGGAGGGGCAAAGAGAGAAAGGGAGAGAGGGGGGAGGGTGGGGTGGGAAAGTGCCGTCCACTTACCAGCGGAGTAGCGGGCCCTGAAACCTGTCTTGACAGTGGTAGCGTCGGTGTGGAACTTGATCCACATAGTGTTAGTGAACGTCTTGACTGACGTTTTCGTGCCGCTGCCGCAGTACCGCTTCAGGAAGCTTGCCCTTTCGTCCAGGCCGTCACGAATCTGACGCCACACACAAATCCAGAATCACGAATCAATATTGCAAGAAAGAACGAAAGAAAGAAAGACCAGAAAGAAAGAAACGAAGAAAGACAGACAGACAGAAAGAAAGAAAGAAAGAAAGAAAGAAAGAAAGAAAGAAAGAAAGAAAGAAAGAAAGAAAGAAAAAAAGATGTAAAGAGTGAATGAAACAGAGAAAGAAACTGATAACTATTTATAGCACCTGAGGAACAGATTCGATTGCATGGACCTACTTTCGATTTCGCCTAATGGCTACGCGTATTTCATGCGCGCCAGGGTTGCTTCACTCTTTGCTCATTAACGACTATTCTAATATAACTGTTCTAATTTCGCAGAAATTGTACGTCGTCTTCCATACTTCGGTTATTTGTCTATATTGTAAGCAACCAATTTTGTTTTTAAATGCATTATGAGTTCGTACTCACTAAGGTTTATTTAGGCTTAATGCTTTAGATCTAACAGACTCTATCAAGCCAAATCAGGATCAAATCGACAAGTTTAAATAAGGGAGATGTCCCGATTTGCAGTGGGTTCCCAATTGCGAACACCTACGCTTTCAAGACGTTTTAATAGTTTAATGTCGACACTGTTTTTTGTTTTTTTCTTCAACGTCTATGCGATCGATCTACCTTTTCTCGGTGTAGTTTTTTCTGGTACGTTAATATATTATATAGAATTTATCAGAGCTGCCAATTTTATAAACTCGTGTTAAGTACCGGTTCGGAAATTGTAACCCGAAAATGTTAAACTTCGGACCTTGTTTACGACTCATTTATCCCCACCAATGAAAGAAAATGAGTACCTGTCAGCAAAAGACCATCTTCGGAATGGGAGGTAACTTGTCTTTTTGTTTTGTTTTGAGTTACCTAGAGTTTTCCAGACGGACATCTTGTCTCAGAACACTATCAAAGCTACTCCGAGCTGCAAGCTTTTCTTCAGGAAAGGGTGGTGGTGGTTGCCTGGCAGTACAAGGCCGAATTAGCGGAGCCAGCTAGGATTGCAACTGAAATCAACCTTTCGGCTGATCCGGAAGGTTTGATGGAGGATAGCGCAGAAATTGTGGGCGAGAAACTGTGTTCGTTTGCAAAGGATGTGCGCTTCAATGTTAGACAACTCTGGCGCAACATGCATGCAAGCCGGCCGAAGTTTTCCCCGCGCTAGGAAGGCGTGGCAAATACTGATATTTATTAATGAACACTACGGTATCTATAAATTACACAAAAACACGTGTTAATTTGAATTATCTCGCGATACTGGTAACTCTCTGTTTTAGCGTTAGTAGGTCGTCATAAATCTAGTTTGTATGGATTGTGAACCTCGGGGCGAAAAAAAAGAAGATTGGTGAGCCTCCGCGACCCTTCCAATGACGACATACCTCTAATCACACTGAAAGCGAGGTGAACTGTAACCAAATTAAACCCACCTCCACATAATCGTAGTCACAGGTCCCACTGTATTCCAAATCAAAGTGTGTGAACTCCAGCAGGATTCGCTTGTTGGGGTCCACGGTGATCTTGATAATGCAGTCCACCCCGTTCGGGTAATTCGCTGGAAAGTTCGGCGACTCGATCACTCCCGAGGGTGCCGTCATCGTCGCTCCGCATTCAGCTGTAATGACGTAAACACAATATTGCCGTAACGCATGTACAGAACAACAACAAAAAAAAAAAAACATTTAAAAAAAAAACACGTCTACATAAATGATTCCTTTAATACCGTTAATACAGAAAAATAGGATTTTCATTCATTTACATGCAGCAGCAGATGAATCAACGTGTTGAATGCGGCTGTTCCAACCCAAGAAGAAGAAGAAGAAGAAGAAGAAGAAGAAGATTTAGTTAGTTATTCATTGCTTACAGGGTCCAGCGGACTGCAAAGAGCTGAATCAGGACCCGCAAAATCAAGACCATAACTTGACTGAAAGAGGATTCACCCCTGATCAGCATAAAAGATCTGCCGAAACAACCCTACTAGTAACACTGAAGGCACTCCACCAGCCGGTAACTTTACAATAAAGACATCCCACGCAGGGGACGCTGAGGCTATAAGCTTACTCTAATTTATCGAACGCCCGTTTACAAAAACAAAATAGAATACAAACATCATTATAAAATATCAACAAAACACATAATCCTACATATAAAATGCATACATTGCCAAATAATAACATCACAGGAAGCCCTAGTGACCCACCTGGCAGAAAGCGTCCAATATTCCCAACCTGATCCAACAGACCTCACACACAAATGGGAAGTTTTGTCCCAAAAGAGTTTTCAAGAAAAAATGTAGGTGACAGGTCTAGCGAAGAAGAAGATAGTATAGTATATTGATAGAACAGAGTAGGAATGAGAAAGAACAAAGGAGAAAGACAGCGATAGTGGAAATTTAAAGCCCTAAATTTCCAGAAAGTGGGGATACTATTTATACTGAAACCCCCGGCACCACCACGGGTGTTAATTAAGAAGATGTTGTCACAAGCATCAGTACATAAATCATATGTAAGCAAAATAATAATATTAATAATAATAATAATAATAATAATAATAATAATAATAATAATAATAATAATAATAATAATAATAATAATAATATTGGCGTGATAAATGAACCTCGAGTTTGATGACATGACCTAAACGATGGCGGAAGGGACCTGACTGCAACTTAGTTGACCAATACTGAGCGACACTTGGACGCTGACTAGTGGCGCCTTTGCCTAGGACTGTGTGTTTAAGACCGCTCCGTGTATCAAACTCCAAAGGGTAGCCTGCACTATTCCAAGACTAAATCACTATAATAAGAATGGCTCAGAGTACAGGCAAGAGAAAACCAGTATCCCCACCCTGCACCATCCACCCCTTAAAGATGTAGTGAGCAGTCAAGACGACAGGTAGGAAGTGAGTTGTTTCTTACCTGGGGCAGGAGCTGGCGTGGTGGATCCCGGTACTGTGCACCAAAAAAAAAAAAAATTAATAATTTACAAAAAATAATAAATTAAATAAAAACCAATTTTACGGCGTTGACACAGACGGAACTCTCATGCAATGCCACAACAAATTACACACACTCATCTTCACAATTTCTAAGACATTTTAAAATGAACACTCACACACGCACATCCACACACACACACATACCCACTCACGATCACACACGCACGTACACACAACATTGAACTACTTTTCAATTGTCATCCTACATACTAATAACTGTTGTCGTTATCTTTACACACATTTCCATTTTCATCATCATCGTCATCATCATCATCATCATCATGATCATCCTCATCATCATTACCATCATCATTACCATCATCATTTTCCTCATCATTATTATCATCATTATCACCATCAACAGCTTTAAAACCAATCACCATTATCACAGCACACACTGACTCAACCAAAGCTTTTTAGTTTTGAGGTTAGGTCAGCCAGGCTAGCTATAAATAGCTTCGCCGATGATACCTTTCCTTTCCTTTCACTGGAAGGAAGGCTGCAGGTAAGCTATAAATAGCCCGCAGCCAGCCAAATGTGGAGGCACTAAACAGTGCTGCTCACATAGGCATTGAGCTGGTGTGAGCAGGAGCGTCATTTATTAATAATAATTAAAATAAATAAATAAATAAATAAATAATAATAATAATAATAATAATAATAATAATAATAATAATAATAATAATAATAATAATAAAAAAATAAATAATAATAATAATAATAATAATATAATAATAATAAAAATAATAATAATAATAGTATTAATAATAACAATAATAATAATAATAATAATAATAATAATAATAATAATAATAATAATAATAATAATAATAATAATACAGGAATGCTATCACGCGCTTTTTCTTCAATGCAACTCAAACGCGGCGATATGAAGAGATCGCTTTTCCAGAAGTCGAAATAGAACTCAACTTTTATTTTAAAATTGTTAGTTTGACTGCACCCAATGCAGGAATGCCATTACTGAAGGGAGGAAACCGGAGTACCCGGAGAAAACCCACGGTGTTCTGAAAAGTCTCGTACTTAGTCACGTAAGTTTCGTCCCACAGGTTGGAGCCTGCTCACTATCCACTGTGCTACCAGGTTCCCCCCCCCTCATCCTCCCCTTCCTCCCTCCTCCCTCGCCTTCTTCACCATCATATCCTCCTTGGAATCATCCTTCTCTTTTCTTCCATCATCATCATCCTCATCATCATCTTCAGCCACCGAGTGCATCGAGGTAATACACATTGCTGCGATCGGTAGAAAGTATCGCCAAAACTCCCGCTAGCAGCAGGTGAAAGTATTCCCTCCATCCCTTTAAAGTATACTTTGGGCTCGCTGCTAGCCGCGGATGCGAACCGCAGTACTGTTTATAAGTGACGGAAAGAGCGGAATATTGCTACAAGGGTTCGGGTAAGGGTTAGTTGTAGATCTATCCCTAACCCTTGCCCTAACCCTTTTCTCTACATAAATGCTCTTTTTCCATCCCAAAAACCCATTTGCCTTCTTGGATTCTTAAATTGTATGAAACCAAGTGAGGACACTGTCCGGCGTTAATAAACGGTTCGAAAAGATTCTCAAACGGTTCGTAAAAGACAGTTGACCTAGCAGGAGTGAGATTTAGCGGTCGCCCGAGGCGACTTAAAACCGGCTTGGGCGACCTCACTTTATAATTGAGCCAGCCCGCCTGGCGACCTAAAAAAAATATTAATACTTGCGACTTTTAGAAGCTCGGTTCGAAGCGAGGGCGTTTTTAGGACACTGTTCGTCTTCTACGAGTATGAAGCATACGCGAGCGTTATTTCCCTTTGCCTACTTCCCTTTCGCGCCAAGCGCGCTGTCTGCTTTGTTTGTGAAAAAGACACCCGCTACAAATTACATGTATTGTCAAAATTTGTGTTTTATATGTGAACGATTGTAATTGTCGGGCTGCCTAAAAATCATGTGGGCTACCTCACTTTACTTACTAGCTAGCCCGGCGGGCTAGTTAGTCTCCTGGGTTAAATCTCACCCCTGCCTAGAAACAAATACAGCGTGACCTAATTAGTCGCCTAGAGGAGACGAAACTTACTTTTCCGTTTCTAGTCTTTCACCGACACTGTAACTGGGCAGGCTGCTAACCTCGCCAAATTATCCCTTCAAGGGACAAGGGACATGCTTTGGCCTGCTGCGCAGCGTGTGCCTGGAGTATACTTTCTTTCGATCGTAGCTATGTGCAATGAGTGGTGCATCTAGGTACCAGCGCACTAAAAATACACACTCCAATCTTCGCCGCTTAGCGTATTCAGAATACATCGTGTTATCACAACATACATTTTGTAGTCGCTTCCAGCGCTTAGGTCTGAATAGTGCTTATAGGGGACGTCACAAGCGACGGAAAAAGGCCAAATTCAGTAAGTTCTGTTACAGAACGTACCTTACAAGATTGCGCTCTTTCCGTCTCAAAAACCGATTTACCTTAGTGGATCCTCAAATTGTATGAAACCAAGTGAGGACGCTTTCCGAAAATATTCTCATTTCCAAACGGTTCGAAAACGACATTTGACCTAGCAAAAAAGAAAGTTTTTCAATTTGTCGCCGGCGCCTAGTTGCATTTCAAGAATTTTTTTTTTACTCGGGTACCCGAACTGTCTTTACGTCGACCGTTATTGGTCGGCCTTAAGCGCTGTTATCGGGAATTTTCGTTGTTTGGTAGCCATTGGTAGCCATAGGGACTGTTTTATAGCGGGCTCAAGATAGTATCCTCAAGATGGAGGATGGTATCGTGACGCACTGCACATCGGTGCATTTAACTGTATCTCGAGTGCGCTGGTAGCCGTGTGCATTACCTCTTTTCTCCTCTTTCATCTTCTTTCATCATCATCATCATCATCATCATCATCATCATCATCATCATCAACAACAACAACAACAACAACAACAACAACAACAACAACAACAACAACAACAACAACTTACTGCCTACAAGAGTACACTGCGTGTTGGACGATCCCAGAGCGAAGTACTCGGGACACGCACACACACTGTGGTTTCCAGGCCTCGGAAGGCAGAAGTGGCTGCAGCCGCCGTTGTTAGTGCCACAGCCGTTCGCACCTGCCAGTGACACAGTAACACATGTCAATTTCGCGAATGAGTCACCTGGTCAGTGGTGAACACATCGAGTCACCTATCTGTCAACAATTATGTAGCCAAACGCAGCATTTGATTCCCGACTCTCGGACACGACCAGTAGAACACGGCTCAACCTGAACAGTTATTTCTATGTACCCCTCCTTCCTAAGAGGGACTTACAAAGGGTTGCCTTGCAAAGGCGAGAAGCGTGTTGAGAGCACACAAGATCGCCGACTGCTAGTGCCACTACACGCTCTGCGCGTCACTGCCACGAACCTGATACCATACAATCAGCCGACAGCCTGATACCATACAATCAGCCCTGTGCACAACCAAAAGCAAAAAACGGCGAAGAGGAGAACGACGTTATGTCGTGTCGCCTTGTCCTGCGTAATCCAAGGGCTCAAGACTTGCACAAGGATTCCGCATAGTAAGAGCCACCCGAGGCTAGAATGTCAACCTTCCTATCCTATCCTATCCTATCCTGTCCCGTAACTCGGAGGTCGTAGGGGCACCACAGATGATCGTTTAACCAGCATACTCCATCTTTCTCTGTCCTCAGCAGCCCTGATGGCTTCGCTCAGTGTCAAACCATTCCATTCTCGAATGTTGTCCTCCCACCTCTTTTTCGGTCTCCCTCTTCTTCTACCTCCTTGCACTGTGCCTTGCAGAATGGTCTTTGCAAGGCCTGATGATCTGGTGACGTGGCCATACCATCGGAGTTTCCGTTTCTTCACCACAGTGAGCAGGTCATCGTGTTGTGATGGTCATTGGTGATGTGTTGGGTATAGGAAATGCCCAGAAGTCTTCTGTAGCACCTCATCTCCATGCTTTGTATTCTTCGTTGAAGATCTGCTGTGAGGGTCCATGCTTCAATTCTAATTCAAGCCTCCTGAGGCGCTCACTAGCTGCACCGTCTAGCGCCATAGACAACCGAGAGAGGGAATTTGACCTTTAGGGCATGCTGAGTGTGTCTGAGTCTTGCACTCACCCTCTACGACATGAGCTTCATGATCTTTACACGATTCCATGCATGCACTGGTGCACAGACTAGACCTCGGTTTAAGCTCTCAAAAGTCAGACGCACCAGCATCGCCAAACCGACAGCCACGCAAACTCACCCGTGTTGGCTACGTGTTCGTAGTAGCCATGCAGGTCGTTGAGCAAGTCAGGGTGCGACGCATAGACCGTAGCGTTGCCTCGAAGAGTCCCGTTGCTCCTGTTGAGGGGCATCCTGATGATCCAACTTTCCAGCTCGCCCGTGCTCCTGTGTGACAAACAGAGCAAATAAAAGTCAAATAATTCGTCATCATAATGAACCTGACACAGATTCAAGTACGAGTTCAAATTTAGATCCAGATCCTATCCCATCCTATCCTATCCCATAACTCGGAGTTCGTAGGGGCACCACAGATGATCGTTTAACCAGCGTACTCCATCTTTCCCTGTCCTCAGCAACCCTGATTGTTTCGCTCAGTGTCAAACCAGTCCATTCTCGAATGTTGTCCTCCCACCTCTTTTTCGGTCTCCCTCTTCTTCTACCTCCTTGCACTGTGCCTTGCAGGTTGGTCTTTGCAAGACCTGATGATCTGGTGACGTGGCCATACCATCGGAGTTTCCGTTTTTTAGATCCAGATATAAAATCTCTATTCAGATTAGAAGAAGATATGTAATCATCTATTATAGATGGATAGAGAGAAAAATAAATATATATAAAGAGAGATATAGAGAGATAGAGAGAGAGGGGAGATGGGGAGAGAGAGAGAGAGCGGGTGGGGGGGTGTGTGCAGATGGGGGTAGGGGGAGAGGGAGGCACAGACAGAGACAGACACTGAGACAGAGACATACAGACAGGCAGGCAGAGAGAGAACATTACATTACATGGTTATTGCTTTAGGTCCAGCGGACTCTTCCGAGCCAAATCAGGACCAGAGAAGTGAAAGAGGACTCACCCCTGATCCGCATAAAAGATCTGACGAAACAACCCTAGTGGTAACACTGAAGGCAATCTATCCAGCCGGTCACTTTACAATAAAGACATCCCACGCAGGGGACGCTGAGGCTATACTCTAATTTATCGGACCCCCGTTTACAAAAACAAAATAGAATACAAACATCGTTATACAATAACAACAAAACACAGACATATAAAATGCCTACATTGCCAAATAATAACATCATAGAAGCCCCAGTGACCATTTGGCAGAAAGCATCCAATATTCCCAAGCTGATCCCCAACAGACCTCACACACACAAATGAGGAGTTTTGTACCGGAAGAGGTTTCAAGAAAAAAAAGGTAAGTGGCTGGTCTAGCGTAGAAGAAGACAGTATAGTAGATTGATAGAACAGAGTAGGAATGAGAAAGAACAAAGGAGAAAGACAGCGACAGTGAGAATTTAAAGCACTAAATTTCCATAAAGTGGGGATACTATTTATACTGAAACCCCCGGCACCCCCACGAAGGGAGAAAAGGGGTGGGGGAGGGTGGCAGAGAGAGAAAGAGAGCGAGTGAGACAGATAGATAGATAGTTGGATAGATAGATAGATAGATAGATAGATAGATAGATAGATAGATAGATAGATAGATAGATAGATAGATAGATAGATAGATAGATAGATAGATAGATAGATAGATAGATAGATAGATGGATGGATGGATGGATGGATGGATGGATGGATGGATGGATGGATGGATGGATGGATGGATGGATGGACGGACGGACGGACGGACGGACGGACGGACGGACGGACGGACGGACGGACGGACGGACAGACAGACAGACAGACAGACAGACAGACAGACAGACAGACAGACAGACAGACAGACAGACAGAGAGATAGATAGATAGATAGATAGATAGATAGATAGATAGATAGATAGATAGATAGATAGATAGATAGATAGATAGATAGATAGATAGATAGATAGACAGACAGACAGACAGGTAGGCAGACAGAGAGACAGGTAAATTGTGTTATTATACTACGTACGCATTGCCCCCCTGGTCTGTAAGGTAGAGGTCGTCGTTAAACAACGTGATTCCGTAGAAGTAATGCGTGGTGACCCGGCTGCTGAAGACCACTCGCCTGTCGCTGCCATCCGCCATCATCACCGACTCGACCTTGTCCGTCCCGCCATCCGCCCAGTACAGCCGCTGATCTGTCATCACAAAATGTATCACCAGTGTTTTCACTCTCCTCACCATTGTCATCATCGTTATTGTGGATGTGGTCGTTATAAATGGTCATCATCTAACCTCAACAGAAGCACCAACAGTAGCAGCAGACGGACCTGCCCTATGATGATCATGATTATTACCATCATCATCATCATCATCATCATCATCGTCATATTCGTCGTCGTCAAAAAAAGCAATATTCGTGATACAGCTTTGTAATCGAGAAGGGAGGAGATCTTAACTTGAATTAATTTAAATTTGCTATCATCATCATCATCATCATCATCATCAACATCATCATCATCATCATCATCATCATCATCATCATCATCATCATCATCATCATCATCATCATCTCAACGTTAATTTAGTCCAAGACCACAGTTGTCCAAGACTGATCGTTCAGAACTACCAAAGTTCACTCTCAATCAACCAAACACCTATTTATATTACTCAATCAACCAGCCAATGAATCAACCAATAGGCTGCTTACAGTTGTGGTCGATGACTAGCGCGTTGATGTAGTCGAGGAGGGAGTTGACCAGAATTCTCCGTTCAGTTCCGTCGTAGTTGGCCCTTTCAATCTTCTTCACCGCACCCCAGTCCGTCCAGAAGATGGTGCTGGAATATGGCGCAGGACACATCATATAACGATTTCTTAGTTTTGATAGTCATCGTTCTTAGATACCGCTTTTCCAGCTACATGTAGGCGCTAGCCGATACAGGATCTAACACTAGGCGCTGGCCAATACAGGATCTAACACTAGGCGCTGGCCGATACAGGATCTAACACTAGGCGCTGGCCAATACAGGATCTAACACTAGGCGCTGGCCGATACAGGATCTAACACTAGGCGCTGGCCGATACAGGATCTAACACTAGGCGCTGGCCAATACAGGATCTAACACTAAGCGCTGGCCGATACAGGATCTAACACTAGGCGCTGGCCGATACAGGATCTAACACTAGGCGCTGGCCGATACAGGATCTAACACTAGGCGCTGGCCGATACAGGATCTAACACTAGGCGCTGGCCAATACAGGATCTAACACCAGGCGCTGGTTGATACAGGATCTAACACCAGGCGCTGACCGATACAGGATCTAACACCAGGCGCTGGCCGATACAGGATCTAACACCAGGCGCTGGCCGATACAGGATCTAACACTAGGCGCTGGCCGATACAGGATCTAACACTAGGCGCCAGAGGTGCTCACTTGCTGCTTTAATCGCGTACTCCTCTGACGCCCAGACAACTGAACACAATCCTGGACGACCGGGGGTGGGTGAGAGAGGACTTGTAAACGTTTGCTAGGTGTTTTTTAATGTTGCGGGCACACGACATACTTCTTGTCTCATTATCTCAGCTTACAATAGATTAATAACCTGTTAGGTATTTGTATAGTGCGATACCTCGTCTGCTGTGACAGGCAGGCGAGCTCACCGAGCTGGACAACTTCAACTTCCGTAGCCTCAAAAAAAGGCAGTACGATACGCTGCTGAGTGTAACACCACACCATTCATGAAGGCACGCAACACAGAATCTGAGTCTAGGAACAGATCACAGGCGCCTGTATCTGAATGCGAGTGATGACGAAGCCTAATAATGTCGTTCTTTATTAACTAATATACATAAGTACAGAGAGACGTTTTTTACATTAAGACACAGGCGCCTGCGGAATTTAAGAAGAGGAAGATTTCATCGATGCGCGAGGCACTCCCCCATCCGCCGACATTACATTACATTACATGATTATTGCTTTAGGTCCAGCGGACTCTTCCGAGCCAAATCAGGACCAAATCCGCCGACAATGCTCATGCACCTCACGTAAGCAGTATATTTTGTGTAACTGTACAACACGATTTAAAGATCTACACATACACATAATACAAAATGTCAATAAAACCATCCTACCCGTTCAGCGGGTCCACCTCAATGGCTCTGGGCCTGTCCAGATCACTGCTGATGATGATTTTTCGAAGACCGTTTCGCATGGACACCATGCCGATGACGTCATTTCCGGCATCCGTGTAGAAGTACAACCTGGACATCGAGTCTACCGCCAAGCCCTCCGGCTGTGCGGCTGATAAAAAACAAAACAGAAAATAAATTATAAATGCGAAACAAATGTGTACCTAACAGCAAAGGAACGCTAATTGTGACACAGGCAAGACAAAATGATGCAATGCAAATTTTGGTGCTAAGCTCTTAAGCAGGCTGACAAACACAAGTGACAAACACAAGTGACTAACACAAGTAACAAACACAAGTGACAAACACAAGTGAAAACGCAACAATACTTCCCAACTTGGAAAATGTGCATTGAGTCGTTTTGTTTGGTTTGTGTAGACATTGGTTTCTCATTATTGTACATCTTCAATGCTAGCAGTCATCTGTTTTTGTCCAGTAAAATATAAAAAAATTAATAAATACATTTATAGATTTAAATATAAGCCTATATTAAGCAATAATTATTAACGACTAAATCTGGAGGATGAGAAAATGCGATTTTTGGAATTAAAAAACAAAAGCTCTAAAACTTAACGGTTAATGTTATGTACTTGTAGCATATTTCCTTGATTATCATTTGTGACATTGATGTGATAGTGGTAATATTGTGACCTCGATTGATATATAGCCTAGTACATTCATGTGACATCAACAACCCATGCACAGAGCATCGGCAACCGTTACTGGAATCTTAATTATTCGTCAATGCCAGAAGGCAATTAGTTGACATTCTTGAGTTGTTGTCTTTGGGGCCGATTAGTTATTGCTTGCGTTTCGATCATCTGTCAAATGTTTAATCTCAATACTGTGATGATAAATACCCAAACAAATCTCAAAGCGAAGTTCTAAGGGTCTGACTAAATTATTCTAAATAATAATGTGCCCTACCGGTACCCAAGCTGATCTCCTGAAATCTTAATTTTGATTCATACATAGTTGTTTTATTCATCCAAACTCATTTTCAACATAAGAAACATACCCAAAGTTGTTGTGTTTTTTTAAAGTTTAATTTTAATACTATGGGGACGTACCCGCGCCAAGGTCAAAGTGAGTGACGAGACCAGTGCCGTTCAGGTAAGCAGAGCGAATAACATTGATGATGCTGGCCTCTGTCCAGTAGATACGTGCAGTCACGGGGTCGTAGTCCACCGACACAGGCTTGTACAAGCTGCAAATCATTCAAGAAAAGTGAATCAACAGGCTGCAAGTCCTTCAAAAAAAGTGAATCAACAGGCTGCAAGTCATTCAAGAAAAGTGAATCAACAGGCTGCAAGTCATTCAAGAAAAGTGAATCGACAGGCTGCAAGTCATTCAAGAAAAGTGAATCAACAGACTGCAAGTCATTCAAGAAAAGTGAATCAACAGACTGCAAGTCATTCAAGGAAAGTGAATCAACAGACTACAAGTCATTCAAGAAAAGTGAATCAACAGGCTGTAAGTCATTCAAGAAAAGTGAATCAACAGACTGTAAGTCATTCAAGAAAGGTGAATCAACAGGCTGCAAGTCATTCAAGGAAAGTGAATCAACAGGCAAGTCATTCAAGAAAAGTGAATCAACAGCCTGCAAATCATTCAAGAAAAGTTCATCAACAGACTGTAAGTCATTCAAGAAAAGTATATCTTTTTTAAATTCAATGTTAACTTTAACTTGCATCTCCGAGTATAGATGACTTAAACATTCAATTCAGAATCCCTCACACGTTTATTTGTAAGTCAAAACTAGAAGAACAAAGACCATATGACTCACATGTTCCTTATGGAGCTCGCAATATTTAACATCAAAGTCAAACAAAATCAAACGGTGGCATTAAAATGCAAAGTAAACCGACTCTTTCAATGCTCTTGACCTTGACATGACCTTGACCTTCGGCTACAAATACACTCAAGTATTATTAAATAAACTACAGCAAAAGGTGTATTATGCCAAAAACGGTGTGCTTGGGATGACCGTCAGTGACCTTGACCTTGGGATGACCTTGTACCCTCATGTGATCTCTCATGCATATCTGATTTAAAAAAAAACAAACAATGTTGTTGCATATTATGGGTTAAATAAACAGACATTCCGCTGTACGATTACTTATTTGTTGTATGTTTTTCCAAGGCCTACAATGACATTGACCTTCAAGGTCAACGTAATAACGGAACAAATATGAAAGATCAATCTATCATCTCTAAATACAACAAGTCTGGACTTAATATCCCCAGTAGTTTAGGGTCAAGTCCACTTCAAAGTACCTATACCAACTGACTTTGGACAGCTCCAGTGGCCTTGACCTTGGAGTGAGGTTGCAAAGTATGTGTTTCTCATTGATATCTATCATGCCTCAAAGAATTATAAGTTCAATATTAATAACCTAGGGGGAAAAAAGTGAAATTCTGGGAAACATTTTCAATTTTGACTAACATTTGATGACTCCTTGATGTGAAGTCATTCGTTCACTGATTATTTTCAAGGTTTCATGGGTATACACCATTTTACCAAGTTTGGTTGTGATAGCTGAAATAGGCTCTGAGTACTTTGCCACTTTACAGTTTGTGCAAAGACAGACGGCCGACCCCGGACAGAATGACATTTTTTTCGGATAACATTTTTGGACTATTTAGGACTTATCTTGCACAGATGTGCTTAAATCTTTTTTTTTTTAAATAAATAAAAAATTACAAATAATAAATCCTGGGTGGGTACATATACTTACATAGCTATACATGGGGGTGAACATTTTCCCGCTTAGCGCTGGGTTTAAACAAAGAGTGACCACTTTATCACCTTATCATGTTACAACAATGCAGCGTCCCAGATAGACTTATTGGTCCTGATTTGGCTCGGAAGAGTCCGCTGGACCTAAAGCAATAACCTTGTATTGTATTGTATAGATAGACTTATTGCCACGAAAAATAAACAAAATCAAAAACAATACTAATAACAATACTAATTACGCTAATCCTTCAAAGCGTGTCCTTTAACATGGAAAGGGTGAAGAGCGGGCGGTACCTGATGTTAAAGTTGATGTTGTAGTTGGTCAGTGTTTCCATGTCCAATAAGAAGATACTGCCACTTATGCCTGACCCTCTCTTGCTCTTGGTCACCAAGAAGAAGGTCCGATCTTGCGCTGTAATCAACCACTAACTAAATCAATCAATCAGTTCCCATCATTGTCATCATCATCATCGTCATCCTCATCATCATCATCATCATCATCATCATCATCATCATCATCATCATCATCATCATCATCATCATCATCGTCATCATCATCATCATCGTTAGTTAGTTATTCATTGTTTACAAGGTCCAGCGGACTGCGAAGAGCCGAATCAGGACCACAAAATTAAGCCCACAACTTCGCTGAAAGAGCATTCGCCCCTGATCAGCATAAAAGATCTACTGAAACAACCCTAGTGGTAACATTGAAGGCACTCAACCAGCCGGTCACTTTACAATAAAGGCATCCCACGCAAGGGACGCTGAGATTACCCTCTAATTTATCGAACCCCCGTTTACAAAAACAAAATAGAATACAAACATCATTATAAAATATCAACAAAACACATACATACAAAATGTCTACATTGCTAAATAATAATATCATAGAAAGCCCTAGTGATAATTCGGCAGAAAGCGTTCTACATTCCCAAGCTGATACAACAGACCTCACACACAAATGAGGAGTTTTGTTCCGGAAGAGTTTTCAAGAAAAAAACTGGTCTAGCGAAGAAAAAGATAGTGTAGTAGTTTGACACAACAGAGCAGGAATGAGAAAGAACAAACGAGAAAGACAGCGGCAGTGGGAATTTAAGGCACTAAATTTCCAGAAAGTGGGGATACTATTTATACAGAAACCCCCGGGACCACCACGGGGGGAATCATCCTATCCTATCCTATCCTATCCTATCCTATCCCGTAACTCGAAGGTCGTAGGGGCACCACAGATGATCTTTAACCAGCGTACTCCATCTTTCCCTGTCCTCAGCAACCCTTATGGCTTCGCACAGTGTCAAACCAGCCCATTCTCGATTGTTGTCCTCCCACCTCTTTTTCTGTCTCCCTCTTCTTCTGCCTCCTTGCACCGTGCCTTGCAGGGGGAATCATCATCAACATCAGAGAGAGAGAGAGAGAGAGAGAGAGAGAGAGAGAGAGAGAGAGAGAGAGAGAGAGAAGAGAAAACCCATACTTGTACTGTAAGTAGCTGAGTAGCCCCTCAAAACGAAAGACGAGTCGGTATAGAAGCGAATCCACAGGGTATTTGAAAAAGACTTGATGGGCCGAGGAGGTGTCTGTCCGCATAACTTAGCCAATAAGGGTGCGCTGGAGTCTGCACCGTCGCGAATCTGAAATAATAATAATAATAATAATAATAATAATAATAATAATAATAATAATAATAATAATAATAATAATAATAATTTTTATTGTTCTTACATGACTTGCTAACAAGTTCAGGGAGCTTCTCAAGTCGCTTTCCACTAATATGAACCATGCACAAAATAGTTTGTTAAGTCAGGATTTGAACCTATGTGGCCCAAGACGCACGCACAAAAGGCTTGAGCCCTGAATCACAGAGCTATCCTTGCAGCCATATTAAATAATATATTTATACCACCACCATCACCAACATTAACAATAACAATGTCGATAATGAAAAAAAATTAATCAGATATAATAATGTATCCGAGCGTAGTATTTGACATCTGCCTCTTCGGCCAACCCTTGGGAACTCAGCCCAACCTGAACTGTTATTATCATTTATTAGAGGGACGCTAATAAAAAAAAAAAAAAAAAAAAAAGGTGATTTGTAAGTCGCGTAAGCGTGTTGACAGTAAACCGGATTGCCGGCTACTGGTGCCATGACACTCTCTGCAAGTCGCTGCCACAAACCTGCATAAAATGCCCGCCGACACTGTAGGTCTGCTTACCGCCATTTGCAGAAGACAAATGGTCAGGCGGGGCAGGGAGAACATACATGTCGTGTCGCCATGTCCTGAATAATCCAAAGTCCAAACCAAAGGATTCTGCATAGTAGGAGCCACCCAAGGCCAAACTAACCAATCAAATAGCAGAGTCAAGGGAGACAACCTCTCCAAAGCGTGATCAGTCGCCTCGCATTCGGTCACAATAATAATAATAATAATAATAATAATAATAAGAAGAAGAAGAAGAAGAAGAAGAAGAAGAAGAAGAAGAAGAATCTTAATCATAATAATAATAATATACACCGACCTCCAAAAAATCGTAGACGCAACCTAATGACTGGCTCTCCTCAATCTCGAAGTCTGTAAAGTTGAGCGTGATGACGTAGTCTTCAGGGGCGGTGATTCGGTAGATGCATTCTATGCCTGACGGGTATTTGTTGGGATAGCCGGGGGACTGAAGCATTCCCGTGGGTGCGGAGTAGTTCAGGGAAGGACCGCACACTGTACATCATATTTTATTTATTTCATGACTTCATCGTTCTTAAATAGCACGCTTTTCCAGCTCAAGGGTTTCTCAAGGCGCTGGGCGATAAAAGATCTAACTCAAGCCTGCCCGAGGAGCCCACCTGCAGCCTTTGGGCGCATAGTCTGACGCCCAGACGACTGAGCACAATCTTGGGCGACCGGTGATAGGGGAGAAGGGACCTAGTGTTTGCTTTTTGTATCTGTGTAGCCGGCACTCACCCGTCTAGGACAAGGGCGTCGTAATCTCCTAAGTCCGTGCTATGGAATGCGTGCGTGCACAGAGTAGACCTCCATAATAATAATAATAATAATAATTATTATTTTTTTTAAAATTAATAATAATAATAATAATAATAATAATTATTATTATTATTATTATTATTATTATTATTATTATTATTATTATTATTATTATTATTATTATTATTATTATTATTATTATTATAATGGTTGGTTGTTTTATTAACGTCTTTTTTCATCAAGATGATAAAGACCATACATACAGATTCACGCATTTAAACAGACATACATGAACACATAAATACACACAGATACTATTACTATCTTTCTAACATAACAATAACAATGTCAGTTAAATAAAACGAGCAACTGGAGAAGTAATTAGAGCTTTTGCCAATCCCACACTCAATTCATTGCTAATGTTTTTAACTGATGTTATAGTATTTACTTAAAGGGGCAAAAGAGGATGAACCTGAATGCAATCAAATAATAGATATTTTAGAGTTAAAGGTTCATCACAAATGCACTTTACATTTTTACAATATTTGGTTTTAATTGAATTTAATAATATTCTGTTTGCTATAGATGAAACTGATCTGGGAAATCCACGAAGATTTTTATAGTTTGTATGGAACTGAAGTTTCTTTACAATATCATTTTCAATATTGTTTTGAATTTCTTTGGAAGACAGATTTAATTTAACTGATAGGGAATTAATATTTAATGCACCTAATTTTGCAGCATGATCAGCCAAATCATTATATAGAAATCCACAATTATTATTATTATAATGTTAATACTACTACTACTACTACTACTACTACTACTACTACTACTACTACTACTACTACTACTACTACTAATACTAATACTAATAATAATAATAGCAATCATCATCATCATCAGAATCAGAATCAGAATCAGAATCTTTACTGTCCCCATGAAAACACATCATCATCATCATCATCATCATCATCATCATCATCATCATCATCATCATCATCATCATCATCACCACCTTCAGTAGGGTGACCCAGCGTATGTATATGATGATGACCGCCAAAGGTCGAAACTGCTGTCACACTGGTTGTTTTGTTTTTTCTCTTTTTCCCCCTGTATAGCGCGGAGGAAAGCTTTCCAAAACAAAAAAAAAACATTCCCATCAAAGAAAAGTCGGCAGTGTGATTCTGTCATGCCGGATGGTAAACACCTCCGTCGGGAACACCCTACTATAGTTTCTTTCTCTACAATGTTAATTTTTTTTTTTTTTTACAAATAACGTAAGGTTATACCTGCTTCAGGAGAGACGGTTGTGAATGCGGGTGTGGAGGTGGTCAGAGTCGCTGCAACATAAATAAATAAATAAATAAATAAATACATAAATAAATAAATCAATATATACATACTGTTACGTTTGAGACGCGCACAAATATCCGGTCGTTTTGTTTTGCGTTGTTGTTAGAATAAGCTTTGTATAATAAAGTTGATAATTTTCGTCGGTCGATATTGTTCAGAATTTTCTAGAATTACTTGTTTACTATCGACCGATGCTTCGCGATAAATCTAGTAATAGCTAAGAGATTCTTCTAATCTAAATAAGGTTATATGGCGTAAGACAGTGCATAGTTCCGGTGACGAGTTTTTAGTTTGATTGAGTGTTATTGCGTCATGCTGGAATGTTCGAACTTTCTCTCGATTATAGAGAGACTATATAAGCGGTGCACTGTATCTGAGTGAAAGAGTGATTGATTTATGATGATTTTTGATGATGATTTTTGAAGTCCTTTTCGGAAAGGAATTCTTGTATGCAGTTGTTGATGTATGCTTAATAAAGTTGTTGGAAAACTTCATACGACGACTCCTGCCTTGTTGCTGAGTGAACAGGTTGCGTGGATAAATAAAACTGAAGTTGCGTGGATAAACGAATCTGAGTTACACTTATCAAGATTCAAGCATCGGGGCTGAATCAACAATTGATAAAATAACAACCCTGTAACACATACATACATTTTAAGCCAGGTCACAAATCACAAAAACCTACACAAACGTTTTTTTTAACAAAAGGAGGAGAAGGATTGGGGGTAAGGGGGTGAGGGGGAGAGGGGGGAAGGGGTTGCTGAAGATGAAGTCATCTGAGCTTTCCAAATCGCTAGAACTGCACTAACAAAACATATGCAAACCAGCAATTTTCAAAGCCTCTCTAGACGAGGTGTTTTGGTGTGTTTTTTGCAATCCCGGAAAAAATCGTCTGCTTTCTTTTTTACGTCCGTGTGATACTTCAACCAATGATTCCATTCATTTAAAACAGGAGCACAACAGGAATCATGTTAATCCTCCAAAATGGCATCACTAAGCGAACCATGCCTCTAATCACTAAGCGAACCATGCCTTTAGGACGCATTTCGAT
Source organism: Oncomelania hupensis (assembly GCA_036898135.1). Taxonomy (NCBI): domain Eukaryota; kingdom Metazoa; phylum Mollusca; class Gastropoda; order Littorinimorpha; family Pomatiopsidae; genus Oncomelania; species Oncomelania hupensis. The sequence continues at coordinate 11,591,490 of CM072525.1, read as the reverse complement.
ACACATCCAAATGCGCCCACAGGCTGAAAGTGGAGCGTCCTGGTGTGGGCTTAGTTGTCCGGGCGTCAGACAATGCGCCCAAAGGCTGCAAGTGGGCTCCTCAAGCGGCTTTGGGTTAGACCCGGTATCGGCCAGTGTCTTGAGCTAAAAAGCGCTATAGAAGAACCCTTTTAAGATACACTACACGTATTAGGATGTACACGCGCACACAACTATAATTTTATAGTCTACGCACTACTCCTGGGTCCGCTGTTGTGACGTGAAATCCGTAGAGATAATGCAAGGAGAAATGAAAGAAACATTTGCGGGGGGTCTCCACTAGCGTGCAATTTATTTCAGCGAGGTTTTCGCTAGGTGTGCGAGGGAGTTCTTTGGGGCTACGCTGCCGGCTATAAAAGATGGCGGCCATCGCGGTTTGTACACGGTTCGCTGATGAAACTTACATGTATAGCCTATTCAATAGGTTCTTATGTTCAAAGCAGCTGCTTGTTTGAACAATTTGGGAAGCTCTACGCCTCAGAACTTACTATTAAAGGTCGCCTTTACACGATACTTCATAGTTTTAATCACGGCAGTTTTATCGGATTTGTTTCATTCGCGCGCCATTTTGGAAGTACGACCACGCGAGCTTGGATTGGCCTACGTCCCGTAGGCCTAGAGTGCGGTGGTGGTTGGGTGCATTTACAATTACGCAGCCCTGGGCCCAGTGCCAGACTTACCGTTGTACACGCAGACATTCTGGCTATTCAGACTGTACTGGTCTTGGCAGGTGCACTTCCTGTTGTTGCCAGGCAGCGGGAGGCAGAAGGCCGAACTGTCGCATCCGCCGTTGTTATAAGTGCATCCATTGGGACCTGAAAATCATCATCATCATCATCATCATCATCATCATCATCATCATCATCATCATCATCATCATCATCAATCATCCATCCATCGTTATCATCGTCATCATCATCATAATCATCATCATCATCATATTCATCATCATCATCATCCGGAGATATCTTCCAGATAGCGGTCGCTGCTTCAGAAAACATCTCCAATTTAAATCTCCAATTAAAAAAAAATTCATCATCATCATCATCATCATCATCATCATCATCATCATCATAATCATCATCATCATCATCATCATCATCATCAATCAGCATGTCAACATTCATCAACCATCATCATCATGTGTGTCTGATGTGTGACGGCTGTTTTGACCTTTGAAGGTCATCAACAGACACACATGATGATGACTTTCAAAGGTCAAAACAGCGGTCACCCACGTTAATCAGCGGTCCACCTCTAAAGAGTAGAGAAACGTAATGCCAAAAGACTTTCACCCTTCCCGTCAAAGTATTTAGGCAATGCGATACTGTCACCTTTCACGGTAAAACTTCAGTGGGACCATTGTCGCGTTATAGTTTGTTGGTTTTTTTTATGCATGATGATGCAATGTTCAGGAGTGCAAAATTTGGTCATTACTATGCCCAATATGTCTGAGGATGTGTGTCCCGAGAACAGAGAAGAAGAAGAAATCCTCCGAATTCTCCGAGAAGAAGTTGAGGCAGCAGTGCAATCGCTGAAGAAAGGAAAATCAGCGGGAGTGGACAACATACCCACGGAACTGCTTCAAGCAGGAAGAGAAGCGATGATTGACGCCCTCACCACTATCTGTAACAAGATTTGGCAGAGTGGTGAGTGGTCTACACCATAACCCAAGTCGCTTGTCATCACTTTCCAAAAAAAAGGTAACCTTCAGGAGTGTGAAAATTATCGCACCATAAACCTCCATCAGCCATCAAAGCAAGATCCTCCTGAAAATTATACTCAACAGGTTGAAACCCCAAGCTGAACAAATCATAGCTGAAGAACAAGCAGGATTCAGGGCAGGGCGAAGTACCACTGAACAGATTTTCAACCTCAGAATAATCTGCGAGAAATACCTACAGCACCAACAACATCTATATCATATGTTCGTAGACTTCAAGAAGGCGTTTGACCGAGTCTGGCATGCAGCTCTGTGGGCCACCATGAGAGTGTACAACATCCGCCCTAAAATTAT
>CM072525.1:11576934-11584434 GCA_036898135.1 Oncomelania hupensis | reverse complement strand
GATTGGTCGAAAACTGTCACGCCAAATTGCACAAGCGCAAATGCACACGCATTTACCTCTGGACCTATAGCAATAATCATGTAATGTAATGTAACACGCATTTACCTACGAGTCATTGAACTTTACAAAAACTTTTTAAAAAAAAATAATTCTAAAAATATCACTTCACGATGATTACTACACTCAATTTGCATAAGTTTGGTTTTACCTTGGAGTAACAGGTAAAGTCTAGGTACACTCCAAACTTGAACCAAATCCCTACAGTAAAGTGGGAGAACATAGACTTAAACAAAACAAAAAAGATAGCGTCACCATGATGGCGTTACTCAATATGCATACTTTTTTGGGTCATCTGGTAAGGATATATAAATTCTAACTAAATACCAAGTTTTCAAATAAATACGGCCATTAGTTTCAGAGAAATGTGCGCTAGTGTCACCTCCAGACGTAAGCCGGACCGACAATAGAGAGATTTAGAAAGCAAAACGAAACGTGCTACGTTCTGTTTCGTTTCGTTTGTTACCAGAATGAGGCTAGAAACGAAACGAACTGCGATGCGTTATCAGAAAGACTTTTTAGAAGGAAACGAAGCTCGTTTCGTTTTCAAGCAAGGGACGCAACCACTAATAACTAACTAGGCCAATAGTGCAAGTCTGTAGACGATGACCAAAGACAAAACAACGGGAGGGGGGGGGGGGGGTCTAAAATCAAACATCAGGTGGTTGTTTTCCTTTTAACTAAATCACACAGATTGTGTTTTTACGGAACATGAAATCAAAACTCAAGATTGCAGCAATAGAAAATTTGATGTGATGACCTACTTTTGCGGGGTCGTCTGCTTGAAGGCCGAGAAAAGACCAAAATCAGTACCTTCAAATTTTATCATTTTGAAAAACTATACGATCTTCCACAAACAAATTCTAATCGCAGAGCACATTCTAAAAGGGTTGATGAATCTGAAAATGCATAACAATCAACAAAATTATAAGGATTATGGTACAAAAATATTCACAAACTCTGACGAAAAGTAGCTCGGAATTGTATGGTAAAAAACGAAGCTCGTTTTGCCGGTCTACGGTTCGTTTGTGTCTGACCTTGAACTTTGAGTCCGGATGTGACGAAAGGCAACAAAGTCGTGACGTATACAGCAAACTTCGAAAACGAAACGGAGTACGTTTCGTTTTCTAAATCTCACTAATGCCAAAATACAGTAGTTCCCCCAGCTTCGCTCGGGATTTAAAAAAACTCACAAAAATCAAAAGGCTTAATAGTGGTGATGTTAGTTCCGTCTAGGTTGACGGACTTGATGGCGGCGGTGGAGGAGTCGGTCCAATACACGCGCTTGCCGTCTGGGTCGTAGTCTATCGCACTGGGAGCGTACATGGACGAAGACATGAGGAGATGGCGGCTGAGAGTCCGAGTGTCCAGGCGATAGATGTAGCCCTTATGGTACCCGAAGCTGTAGTCGATGGACGTGATGAGGAAGAACCCTTCGTCTTGATCTGCCAAAATAGATAGAGAACGTTGAGGGAGGAGGAAGAGGATGAGAACGTTGAGGAGTAGGAAGGATGAGAACGTTGAGGGAGGAGGAAGAGGATGAGAACGTTGGGGAGTAGGAAGGATGAGAACGTTGAGGGAGGAGGCAGAGGATGAGAACGTTGAGGAGTAGGAAGGATGAGAACGTTGAGGGAGGAGGAAGAGGATGAGAACGTTGAGGAGTAGGAAGGATGAGAACGTTGAGGAGTAGGAAGGATGAGAACGTTGAGGAGTAGGAAGGATGAGAACGTTGAGGAGTAGGAAGAAGAAGAAGAAGAAGAAGAAGAAGAAGAAGAAGAAGAAGAAGAAGGAAGCGTAAGGGGGAGGGAGGGTAGGAGAAGGATAAAGAGGGCAAGGGAGAGGAGAAGCAACGTGAATGTAACGTCTTAGTCGTCGTTAACATAATTAACGACGTTGTCATCATCAAGGCACCGAAGTCGTCGTCATCGTCATGATTTTGATGATGAAGATGATGATGCTATGATGATGATGGTGATGGCGATGATGATGATGATGATAATGATGATGATGATGATGATAATGATGATGATGATGATGATGATGATGATGATGATGATGATGATGATGATGATGATGATGATGATGATGATCCATCATCATCATCATCATCATCATCATCATCATCATCATCATCATCATCATCATCATCATCATCATCAATCTTTCTTATTTTCTTCTTCGTCGTGGTCGTCATCATCTGACATCAGAAAGATTCAGGGGTCATATTCATTAAGCCTCCGATAAGGGTTTTGTCGGTCCAATAAACAGAAAGCTTCCGAAAACCCTATATCGGGGAATTTATGAACCACCAGTAGGCGCTATCGGTAGCAACAACACATGCCAAGAGTTGTCGTCCGTGATGACGAATAGAGTTATCCCTAAGTGTGCCCACAGAACGGCAGTATTACATTACGGGCTATTTCTAAGCGAAAACTTATCAGAAATAAATACTTTTAACCAATAATTATTACGGAAAGCCTGTAGCTTCGGTTTTATGCAAAAGGAGACGTCCGCGTCCTACTAGCTGAAGTGGCAAGTGAAAAGATGGGTTTTATCGTGATAATTGTTATTAAATAAGAAGACCCCTCGCTAAAACTTTGTGTACAGATAATAGAATGCACTATTTCCATGTCAAAGCAAAAAACAATTTGAAATTCGACCGTAAAATGCTTTAAAAAGTGGTTTTTAGTTCCTGCCCGTAGCATCAACACATGCCAAGAGTTGTCGTCCGTGATGACAAATAGAGTTATCCCTGAGTGATAAGCCTATTTTATGCTTACACACTTTGACCATTGTTCTCGGTACGATACCTTTGATTTCAAGATGGCAGCCTTCATTCTGATATGAAGGTCGGAGACAACAGTAGCGTGGAGGGACAGAAACGCAGCCTAAAACAATTTATTTGTTGTTTGTAGATTACAGTCACACGACACTTTCGCATATAGGTGACTACTGGACCGATTTATACTGACACCAGCGGACCAGTTGTTGGTAAAGGGGAAAATAATATGATCACACGTTGACCAATCCGGGATTCGAAACAGCGACCTTTCGGTTACTAGCAAGACGCTCTTACCAACTGAGCTACCCGGCCCCGTACTCAATGTATTTCTTGCCACAATCGCCATTTTATCCACTGTGGTTTTCACAAACAATGACGCAATGTACCTCACAATGACGTCAAAATAGTCGATGACGAACTGTCTCATATGACGGCATCACAAACACAATTACTTCCAAACAGTTGATGACGCAATGTCTCATATGACGGCATCGCAAGGAAGGCTAGCTCGCGGGAGTGCAACAGTAGCAGCAGGAAAAATTCACTGAGTTGGTGTTTATTATAGGACAGACCATCGGACATGAAAATGACGGATTTTCATCCTTGAACTAGAGAGGAAACGTGCACTATCGTAAGTTAAATGTGTGTATCCGATCAATGCGGGTTGATTGATCTCTGTCAGATGATCAGCTAAAAGATCAGATCTGCCGGAAATAAAAGAGACAAACCTACTTTGCACAGCATTTCGGTAGTCAAAAATTAGAGGGATGGTATGGGGGAGCCACGCTTACATGGTATGAAATTCCGTGGGATAATTCAGAGATCAGCGCAAGCGCAAACTTGGGGATTCCTTTCAACTAAAAATAATAAATACATAAATAAAAATAACTACTAGCTATTGGTGAGGCTGTCCGGTGCTTGTGAATAGCAGCAGACGACGAAGAATTATCGGACCGAGAGCTAGCAGACCCTTGGACGCTTGTCGTATGACAAGCAGTCGCACCGCCATGCATATGGCCCCAGATCCGTATGACTTTTTTTTTTTATAGAATTATCCTCATCCTCATAATCCTCATAATCATCATTAAAAAGAAGGAGACGCTAAAGAAGCAGAAGCAGCAGCAGTAGCAGAAGAAGAAGAAGAAGAAGAAGAAGAAGAAGAAGAAGAAGAAGGAGAAGAAGAAGAAGAAGAAATAGAAGAAGAAGAAAAAGAAGAAGAAGAAGAAGAAGAAGAAGAAGAAGAAGAAGAAGAAAAAGAAGAAGAAGAAGAAGAAGAAGAAGAAGAAGAAGAAGAAAGAAAGAAAGAAAGAAAGAAAGAAAGAAAGAAAGAAAGAAAGGAAGAAGAAGAAGAAGAAGAAGAAGAAGAAGAAGAAGAAGAAACACCACCCACCTGAAGTGTAGGAAGCTTTGAACCCGTATGCTTGGACGTAGGGGTCAGTTTTGAAGATGACCGTTAGGTTGTTGGTGAAAGAGCGATAGGGGCCGACCATGTTAGGTCCACACAAAATGCCGGACAGTTTCGATCCGTCGCCATCGTATAGCTATGAATATCAAGGGTACAGGTATAATAGTTACAATCACAATAACAATCACAATCGCTATTGTCCCCATAAAAACACACAAGGAAATTTGTGTAGCAGTACTAGCTTTAGTAATAGTAGTAAAAGAAGTAGTAGTAGTAGTAGCAGCAGCATAGTAGTAGTAGTAGTAGTAGTAGTAGTAGTAGTAGTAGTAGTAGTAGTTAGTAGCAGCAGCAGCAGCAGCAGCAAGTAAAAGTAGTAGTAAGTAGCAATAATAGTAGTTGTAGTAGTAATTTGTCATGTCATCTTATGCTTTGTGTCAACTACTCTCTCATGTAGTGTCACATGACAGGCCAATACGGCTGCTGATGCTCTCGTCATTGCGAGAGTATTCTGCAATATAGTCCACCACTGTAATGATTAAAATAATCTTTTTCGTTTCATGCAAATGCGCCGCTATTTACAAAACGTTACGAACCGTGCTCAATAGGGAGATATTTTTCAACCACCACAGACATATTTACCCATGAACTGTACTGTAACAAACAAACAAACAAACAAACACACACACACACACACACACACACACACACACCTACACACACCCACACACACACACACAACCGTGTAAAAACGCCGTTGTTATGAGTGTCATGAAACTCTACATACGTCCCTTTGTCATTTTAAAGAATTTGTCCATTTATTGAAGCTAATTCTAACCCTTACCCTAACTCTAACCCTAACCCTAACCCTGAGCCTAACACAGACCTAACCCTAACGGAACACTGTTTTGATGTCAAAATATCGGGGTCCGTCAAAAGAACGTACGTAGAGGTTCCAGTGTTTGTCAAAATAACGGCGTTTCTACCTAGCCACAGCACACACACACACACACGCACACACACACACACACACATACACCTACACACACACACACACACACACAAACATATAGATCTACCAAAATGATATCATGCACGTGGTCTTACATCGACAGTGTCATAACAAACATAGTCGTCTCCTTCCACGTTGAAGGCGGAGAAATTGAGAGTGATGCGGTAACCAGTGGGGACGATAATCTGGTACTTGCAGTAGGTCATGCTGGGGTAGTCGTTAGGATAACCAGGAGACCAGATGGTCCCATTCGGAGCAGTCAGCGTGCTGTTGCAGCCTGCAACCAAATTACAAACCCATCATCATTTATTTCAACAATACAGCAATATTTGAAACAATCAATCAGTGAATCAATGAATCAGTCAAATTGTTTCAGGTGCAGTTTCTTTCCTGAAGCCGCACTAGTCTTTCGGTGCCAGCCGCCTCTGTTAAGAGCCGGGCTTACTAGTACTTCGGCATTCGTGTATTGGAGTGTCTTAAATTGAGTTTCCCAATCAATTAAGATTCTACATCTCAATGTTGGATTTGAGGTCTTTTATGCGTGTGCTACGGGTGTTTGTGTTGCATAGTATGTGTGTGTGTGTGCGTGTGTGTGTTGCATTGTGTGTGTGTGTGTGTGTGTGTTGCAATGTATGGGTATGCAAGCGAATGTGCGTTTTCAGACCTGATAGTGATCTAAGAGAGGTTTCCGCGGAACGTGCGACTATGTCACGCCTTGTGACAGACATTTTGAAGTCTAATGAGTCTGATGACGTCCACAAATCCACAACTTGAACGGCGAAAATATATACACAGGAACAGTCAACGCTGCACCACTATTCCAAAACAAAGTATGGCGCCGCAAAACCGGAAGCAAGTAAAGCAACTTTCGTCCTCCGATACAAAACAACCCAAAAAAAAAAAAAAAAAAAAAAAAAAAAAAAACTTTTTTAAGTGTCCGCGGATTGTTTTGCATTTCCTTTTTTTTTTTTTTTTTTTTTTTTCGTTTTCGTTTTTGCGGATTTCCGCGATTTCGCGGAGAACTATCAGGTCTGGTTTTTGTATGTTTAAGCCAGTAGGCGTGTGCGCTCGGGCGTGCGCGTGAAAAGGAGCGTGCAATGAACTGTACATATGCAACAAAGTATGACAGATGTACAGTACAGATTTTATAATGATGTTTTATCTGTTTAGCGGTCCTTCAACTAATGCTTATTTATTTAATTATAAAGAGAGTAATTTAATTTAATTTAATTTGTCTCAGTTGTTCTTGTTAATAAGTTCATTTTTTTTAATATAGTTAATTATTTACATTTGTTCATAATATGCTTATTTTCCTATTTTCAATGTCTAAATCACTTAGGTGAATAATAGACAATAAAGGAGTAACAACCCCCCCACCCCCTCCCATTCCCCCTCCCTCATCACCACCTCTCTTATTTATTTCAGACTGTTTCTTAGAATACTTTTGCATGGGGTCGACTTCTCTTACCCGTGATATTATGCCTGTAACGATTGTAGTAATGGTTCATTTTGTACTATGAGGGTTGACAGCCGTATTTGAGTGAAAACGAGTTTTTTAAAAAAAAGTTAAAGGATATCCAGCCTACTGAAGCATGCTCCGTGAGGTGTTCGCTTACACTAATGCAGTGGTACACCCTGGCCTTACCTGAATTTCCAGCGCTCGGCGTTGGTGGAACGGGGCCGTCGTATTCGCACGTCTTGTTGTTACCGCTGTCGAGGACCTGACCGTCAGGACAGGCGCACCGACTCTGGTTGTTGGGCAACGGCAAGCAGAACACCCCGCACTCCCCATTGTTGCTGCCGCAGCCGTTAGATCCTGCGGCACCACCACCAACACAGAAAACCCAAATTATATTTGACGTAAGTGTTAAATACATTATAGGTCTACGCTTCATTAAAACTGACAAAGAAAACACAATGCAGGACACTTTGTAATTCTTCAAAATCTGGTCAGTGGTTCCGGACATATGACAGACAGACAGACAGACAGACAGACAGATGGACTGACAGGCCGACAGAAAGACATACTATTTGGCTCGCTCTGATTCCCCACTATTTCAAAGTACCTCCTGGATAATGCAGACAAGAAATGAATCATGCACAAAACCCTGTCAATGTCTGGCGTTAATACCAGTCACACGTGATTAACACATCCCAGTTTGTGCAACAGTGATGACGGCGCAGAAATACTGGACGGATATTAGTATACGTGGCCTTAGAGTGAAGGGGGATTCGATTCTGCAACTA
>CM072525.1:11316934-11571934 GCA_036898135.1 Oncomelania hupensis | reverse complement strand
TGTCAGCCTATAATATGTCAATCTGTCAGCCTATGGTATGTCAGTCTGTCTGTTATCTGTATATCAGTCTGTCTGCCTATCTTTGTGTCAGTCTGACTGCCTATCTGTATATCATTCTGTCAGCCTATCTGTATGTCAGTCTGTCAGTCTATCTGTATGTCAGTCTGTCAGCCTATCTGTATGTCAGTCTGTCAGCCTATTGTACGTCAGTCCGTCAGCCTATCTATATGTCAGTCAATCAGTCTGTCTGTCTGTCAGTTTGTCTGCCAGTTTATCTGTTTGTCAGTCTGTCTGTATAGCAGTCTATCTGCCAGTCTGTCTGTCTGTGTGTGCGAACAACAACACATACATGCCGGTGGAGTTTTCAATTTGGTCGGTCATGTAGAAGGTGTTCCCGAGCAGAGCCAGGCCAAAAATGTGTCGGTCGGTGCTCATCTGCACAATCGTTCGCCGGTTGTTCCCGTTCAAATCCACAGCCTCCAGCCTATCCGTCCCGCCGTCAGCCCAGTACAGCAGGTCACCTGCAATGACAATAGAGTTTGCGGCATAACAAGATCATAGTTTATGGTACCCATTGTTACACGTGGGAATTTGAAATGTGGGCAACAAACATAAATATGCAACACAATCAGGACAAGGACAAGTACCTTAGTCAAGGAATAAAACATCAGATGTGCGAGCATCACCTTTCATTCGCATCAGCAGTCCCATTTGTTAGGAAAAAAATACAAGGAGGTAGAGGGGGAAGTAGAAGAGATAGAAGGTGAAGGAAAAAGACGTAGAAGAGGGGAAAAAGAGGTAGAAGGAGGAAAGAAAGAGGTAGTAGAAAAAGAAGAAACAGGTGAAGGTGGAGAGAATGAAGTAGAGGAAATACATGTGGAGAAACAGAGGCAGAAGAAGAAACAGAGGTAGAAGGTGGAGAAACAGAGGTAGAAGAAGAAACAGAGGTAGAAGGTGGAGAAACAGAGGTAGAAGGCGGAGAAACAGACGTAGAAGGCGGAGAAAAAGAGGTAGAAAGGGACGGAAGACAGAGGTAAAACAAGATCGCAAGCCATTCAAACGTATCTCCACATAGCTAAAAAATAAGCATTTTCATAGGCCACTAGGTCCATCTAAACTGATCAGCATGTAAACAATTTTTGTTTTGTTTTTTAAATTGACGATGACGTCTTAATTGCATGTGACGTAATCAAAACAAAAACTTCCAATTTAAAAAAACAACGCACACAAAACAGACCTACGAAAAAAGGCGAGATCGGCATATCCAGTGCCAAACCATTGACTATAAATTAAGGAAGAAATTAAGTCAAGATAACATATTTAAAAATTAATAATAATTTAAATTTGTTTTAGAAAAAGACGTCGAAATAGCAACAACGACCAAAAAATGACGTCACAAAAGGGAAAGATGGGTACTGACTCGCCATGTCCAGTGCCAGTGCATTGATACGGCTCAGGAGCGAATTGACCAACTCCACGCGTCCGCTCCCGTCGTAGTTCGCTTTCTCAATCCGAGCGCGATCACCCCAGTCGGTCCAAAAAATCTGGCTGTAACACGTCACGAAAGAAAATTGTGTTTGTCTCAAGAACCACGTCATCTCAACCAATAACAACAACAACAACACAAAAAAAAAATAAAAATAAAAAAAATAAAAAATAATAATAATAATAATAATAATAATAATAATAATAATAATAATAATAATAATAATAATGAACAAATTGTAAAAAAATAATAATAAAAGTTAAAAAAAATCATTTAAAAAAACCAAAAGATTTAGTCACAATCAATGTGTTATCAGTGGAGTCGTGAAGTCAACAAGGGAGGCAATTACGTTCTCCTTCTCTCTCTCTCTCTCTCTCTCTCTCTCTCTCTCTCTCTCTCTCTCTCTCTCTCTCCCACTCCCCCTGCCCCCCACCACCCCCATCTTTTCCTCACAACCTTCTCTCCCTTCCTCCAAAGACTGTTATTACTGTTGCTTCCTCTACACATCAACCATCGAAATAAGAGAGAGATGTGACGGAGGATGAGGGGGTAGGGGGGGGGTGAAGAAGAGGGTGAGAGAAGAGAGGGGAAAAAAAAGACCCACACACACAAAATTCGATTAAAAAATTTTTTTAAGGGATAAATAAATAGATAAACACACACACACACACACACACACACACACACACACACACACACACACACACACACATAATTCGATAAATTAAAAAAAATAATTTAATGTAGAAATAAATAGATAAACACATAACGAATTTTCAACATAAAATAAAATCAAATAAACATCAATAAATATATATATAAAATTGAACTAAGACAAACAAATAAATAATTAAATAAAGACATAAAGATTCTATTTTCCCTTCGAGGATAAACCACGCTCCTTTCAGTTACTGTCAATAATGACCTGTCTTAATGGTAAGATTCGTGGAAGGTTCGGGAAGGTTCAACAACTTTTTGTTCGAGGTTCTCAGATCCCGAACCTAGTTTCCGAACCTTTTCTTTTTTTGTTGTTGTCCAAAACGAACTTACGTTACTGAACCTTTTTTTTCTTCTTTTTGTCCAAAAATTTTTGCAACCTACGTTTGGGATCTGAAAACCTCGAAAACACCACCTCCAGAACCTACGGAATGGAAATAAGTGCAGAGAAGACCAAAATGATGACAACAACACCAAAGGCATCAACACGGACATCAAAGCCCATGGTCAATCCCTCAACACAGTGCATAGCTTCACATATTTAGGAGCCATTGTATCAGACAATGGGTCCCGAAAGGAAGTCCTCTCCAGGACGCTGTACGCTCTCTATACGCTTGCGAAACACGGACCCTCATAGCAGATCTACAACGAAGAATACAAAGCATAGGGATGAGGTGCTACATGCAAAAGACTTCTGGGCATTTCCTATACCCAGCACATCACCAACGACGAAGTCCGACAGACCATCACACAAGCCATTGGACAACACGATGACCTGCTCACAGTGGTGAAGAAACGGAAACTCCGATGGTATGGCCACGTCACCAAATCATCAGGCCTTGCAAAGACCATCCTGCAAGGCACAGTGCAAGGAGGTAGAAGAAGAGGGAGACCGAAAAAGAGGTTGGAGGTCAACATTCGAGAATGGACTGGCTTGACACTGAGCGAAGCCATGAGGGTTGCTGAGGACAGAGAAAGATGGAGTACGCTGGTTAAACGATCACTTGTGGTGCCCCAACGACCCCCGAGTTACGGGATAGGATAGGAATAGGGATAGTACTGCTAAAAGGTCGAGGATGAAGAGTAACCAAACTGGAACTGGAGGAAGATAGGTATTGACGAGTTGTCGTGTGAAAGTTTGGAAGCTCTGCCGCTTGCTTGTGGATCCAGAATGCCAAGTAGATAAAGTTTATTTCAAGGGAGGCAAACACAAGCGGTGCTGAAGACCCAGCAATACCCTAGGCTATGCCATTAGCAAGGGACGACCACTAGAATCCAAATGAATGCACGTTCTCATCTCTCAAGAAAATTGGGGCTAAGTAAAATGAAGTTTGAAAGGAGAACATCGTGTTTAAATGTCACCCGAATATCTCCTGACCTTTAATAATATTTATGACCGAGCGACTGTAGCGTCAAGATGAAGATTTTGTGCAGTAGTAAGCTTACACCACCATTAAAAAGCCGTAACATTTAGAGTGCCACTCTCTTAATAGTGTGCACTACGGTTCTCAAAAATATGTCTCGATTGTATTTGTTAGCCATCCTCACCAGACAGCTGTTTCTACTCTGGGAGCGTCTTCAGGGGTCACGGGACTTGTCCAGTGCAGTGGAATTAGTTCTTTATTTCATTATTTATTGCTACTTTTTTTTCTTTTTTTTTCTTCCTTTTTTTTCTTTTTCTATCTTTTTTTTTAACAGCGCCAAATTGATCGAGCTTCGATGTTTCTTGTTTTGTAATATCGTAATTAGTTAGTTTGTGTGTTTTTGTTTTTAACTTTTTTATTGAATGGACCACACAACTCTTTATCCACTTTTTCAGTTTCAATGATACCCCGTGACTATTTTTTTTAAATGGACGAGCGTTGGCGATCAACTTCAAGGGTCGCGCTTCTATACTCAGAACTCAGACTCATTAAAAAAAAGTTTAATAATAATTGTATTGAGTGAGCAATACTGGTTGATCATACAGGGATATTTTACCATTTTCAAGCTAACGAAACAAATGTTTTTTTGTTTTTTTTTAATTGACCACCACTATCTGAAAATTATTTTAAGGTGCGCTTCGTTCCTGACTCCTCCAGATTTTTTTTTCCTTGATGAATTAGCGGAACTTTGGGTTGTGTGTCTAAGAAGGGTTCCTTCCACACATTAAAAAACAAAGACACATTTAAAAACAAAGATATATATTAACCGAGGTGTTACACTCGATTTGATGTTGGTGTTTCTATCAGTAGTAGATTCAGCCCCAATGCTTGAATTCTCCTGATATGTGTAAACTCAGATTCGTTTATCCACGCAACCCGTTCAATCAGCATACAAGTCACAGAGTCGACGTATGAAGTTTTTCACTTTTATTCAGCACACATCAACAACTGCATACAATCGCCTTTTCACACTTTTACAGTCAACAACCCTATTTTGAAATAGTGCGGCACTTATATAGTCTCTACATACTCGGGAACAAACGAGAATATCCTACATGAAACACCACAACCAATCAAAATTAATTTCATCATCACTGTCTCACGTCATACAACCCTATTTGGAATGGAAGCTTCCATGGTTACCAACAGAACAATCCATACGCTTCGATCGATAGTAAACAACCAATTCTCGAAAATTCTCAAATAATATCGACCAACTAAAAACACCAACGCAAAATCAAATCAAAGATAAATACACTCTATTACTGCATGCGTTGCAAAATAAAACGAACAGATCTATCGCGCGCGTCACACACAAGCCTACCATTGCACGCGCTTCACACACAGTGCGCATTTCACACGCACCATCATGAGCGTCTCAACGTAACACGAGGCTTGCACAGTACTGGCGATGAGTCACCACTTTCATTGTTTAACCCACTGAGAGATGTTGGTTTTTTTATTCGCTGAGCACTGCCGATAAAGCCAATACTTTTGGGTAGACTAGTATACTAATTTTGCCTTGAGCAGCTCTTGAGCGGAGAAATATAGCGCCTTTCCCAGCTCAAGAGCTGCTCAAGGCACTGGCCGATACAGGATCGCCCGAGGACCTCACTTGCAGCCTTTGGGCTCATAGTCTGACGCCTAGACGACTGCGCACAATCCTGGGCGACCAGCAATAGGGGAGGGGTGGGAAAGGGGTGGGGGAGGGGTGGGGAAGGGACCTAGTGCCTGCTGGGTGTATTTGCGGAGATGGCACTCCCACGTCTACAACGCGAGCCCTCCCATTCCTTTTTGTGCCGATGAGGCCGGGCATAGTGCCTTTCTCCCTACTCACCCGTTATGAATGTGCAGTACGATGGCACGTGGTTTGTCCAGTGCAGTGGAGATCACGGTCCTCTCTGCCCAGGTTGTCATGGACATCATGACGATTTTCTTGTTGAAGGCGTCACTGTAGATTACCACCCTGGACAGGTGGTCCACTGCTAGCCCCTCCAGCGTCGCATCTGCAATCAATGAAGGAGGTAACGTCACTTATCGTCAATTATAAAAAGCAATACGCATTATTTATTTATTTATTTATTTATTTATTTATTTATTTATTTATTTATTTATTTATTTATTTATTCAGCTATACATTCTACGACTATATGGATTACAATACATTTTCGTTTCAAGCAAACGCAGTCCTAGTTGCAAACCTTATGAGCAATGGTTAATAGAGATTTACTTTCCAACCACACTGTACTTGTAAGTCAACAAAACCTTCATTACCCACAATGGACAATTCACACAGCGCACTTCATCTCAGCAAACAAGAAAATGCTTCAAAACCAAATACAAACAACACAGAAATAATACATAAAACCACACGACAACCAATATTACATCTGCATTTGGTCTAACAACTACACATCATACGTGTAACTATTCTTTTAACATCTACACACAACTACAGTATGCACACACAACGACACAGAGTCTCTTCTAGCTCTGTCACAATTGTGTAACATACTAAAATGCTGATAAAAGACGTTCTTATTTTCCTTCCTGCTCTTGCTACGACAACCAGATGAATGTTTGTTTGTTTGTTTGTTTGTTTTTTCAACAGCACAATGCGGCCCTTTTGCTGTATTCAGATTTGTTTTTTCAAGCGCAGAATGTGGCCATTTTGCTGATCTGACGTAGACTAAAAATCTCCCCGTAACCGTTGGGGTCGTTGGGGAAGGAAGCGTTTGGGACCTCTCTTTTCTTTAGACCAGCTTAATGAGGGCGGTCCCTATCTTCTCTCGCGGCTTTACCTCCCCCGGTCCTAACCAGATCCAGGCGCCCGTTCACAGCTGAGCGGATTAGATGTGCGTCGTTAGCATGTTTCAATCTTGCTTGCGTCGTTTGGATGGTTGCTTTCCAAGCACGGTCACCCATCCAAGTTACGTACTAACCCCCTCCCGACGTTGCTTTAACTTGAAACATGCATAGCGTGTGTTCAATCCACTACTGTGTCACCCGACATGGACTAGCATTCCGCATTGTGGAAAACTCGTAGCACCTGATTTAGCACTACGTTGAAATCTTAGGCTGAAATACATGTAATTCAAAGTAGTTAAATAATAATTGCTTTTATAAATGTAGCCGTGTTGGCTACAGGAATTTTTTATCGTATGATACGTGGGGCACACTCTGTCCCCTGTTAGGTTTAAACTAAGTGCTACTACTTGAGATATACTTTTCAGATCCCTTAAAGAACATCACCATTAGACTTAGAGTTAAATTCTCTATCACACTATATAAACTTTATTTTTGATTTATGTAGCAGCTTAGAAAGGGAGCGCAACTTTTAGAATAGCGCGATGCATATTACATTGCTGAAGACACCGCGCTTCACCGCACAAACAACTGCTGCCCTGACAAGGTTGAAGCCCATTTGGAAAGACAGGACCATCAGTCTACATTCCAAAGTAAGAATGCTGCGCTCCCTTGTCATCTCCATCTTCCTATATGCTTGCGAAGCATGGACCCTCACAGCAGATCTCCAACGAAGAATACAAAGCATGTAGATGAGGTGCTACAGAAGACTTCTGGGCATTTCCTATACCCAACACATCACCAACGACGAAGTCCGACAGACCATCACACAAGCCATTGGACAACACGATGACCTGCTCACAGTGGTGAAGAAACGGAAACTCCGATGGTATGGCCACGTCACCAGATCATCAGGTCTTGCAAAGACCATACTGCAAGGCACAGTGCAAGGAGGTAGAAGAAGAGGGAGACCGAAAAAGAGGTGGGATGACAACATTCGAGAATGGACTGGTTTGACACTGAGCGAAGCCATCAGGGCTGCTGAGGACAGAGAAAGATGGAGTATGCTATTTAAACGATCACCTGTGGTGCCCCTACGACCTCTGGATTACGGGACAGGACAGGACAGAACAGGAAGACACCGCGCTATTATAGGCTAAGCCTCAACGGTAGCCGACCGGCCAGCGTGACAAGTGGCAAAACTTCCCTCCTTTTTAACACATGATACGAGAATTTTGAGTAACGACTATAGCAAAGATTCTACACTGTACCACCTTAAATGTCATATTTTCCGATGTGTTGGTTCCTTCTCTAACAGTAGATGCTTAAATCAAACTTTAGTTTATAGGAATGTACAAATCGTATGGGAATGATAGGGGCGAAGTTGAAAGAACTTTCCAGACTTGTTGCTGGAAGGATTGTTTTGTATTCTAGTTCGTCCAATTCTAAACCCCTATTAAATAGCAAGCATGCCTTATTATATATTGTTGGAAAGAGGAGGCGTTCTATGGCGGCGTACTAGCGCCAAAACCTGATAATTACAATTATCATGTGATAGTTACAAATATCATGGGATAATTACAATTATCAAGAGATATTTACAATTATCATTGAAAATTACAAATATGTTCGTGTGATCATGTTTAATTTTCAGTTTTGGCTCTATCAATCCGCCTGGAAATTCGCCAAAACTGAAAATTGTAATTATCACATAATAATTAAAATTTTCACTTGATAATTATAATTTTCACGTGATCATGCTTAATTCTGGGAAGGCGGCTTACTAGCGTCAAAACCTGCAAAACTTACATGTATCAGTGATAACTGTAATTAACACGTGTTCTGTGTAATTTACAGAGATACCGGTAATTCACAGTGTTAATTACTAATTTTCAGTTTTGGCCACGCTTTACTAGGGCCATAACCCCAGGCGTGCAGGGAACAGTGCCGCTGCCGCGCATGCGGATCGCGCATCGGGCCGCGCATGCTCAGCTTGATATTTATAATTTTCAGTGATAATTGTAATTATCGCTTGATAATTGTAATTATCTCTTGATAATTTAAATTATCACAGGATATTAGTAATTATCAGGTTTTGGCGCTAGGAAAGCATGGCAAATACTGATAATTATTAATTAACACTGCGGATTACCGGTATCTCTGTAAATTACACAGAACACGTGATAATTTTAATTATCTCGTCCTAATGGTAACTCTCGGTTTTGGCGCTATTAGGCAGTCATAGCGTTCTTTCTTTTTTTCATAATATTATTATTGTATAGTATTTTACTATTTTAAAGAGTTAATCTTCAGCCCAGTTCAGATATTCTGAGTTTAGGATCGCGACACCCATTAAAGTACCAACCACCTACATGATGGATTTTTTTAGTAGCCTAATAATAGATTCTTAATCTATATTATTATGACAATGATATTATTAACAGAGGGATCGGTGTTGATTTTTGTTGGGTTCCATCTCATTCTGGATTGTTCTGGAATGAACAGTCAGACAAACTTGCAAAAAGAGGAGCTACAAAGGTCAAATCAATAACCTTAAATTATCTAGTGACGAACTTATTTCATTAGTGGAAAGACATTTTCAAAAATTAGTAAATAAGCAAAATATTATGTCCTGCTCAAGAAATATTTCAAGAGTTATATACAAAATGCGCTTGGATTCGTGGATTACAAAATATATGTAAAAGGCATTACTTGTATATGCCAGCAACCAATTAATATAAAACATTTATTATTTGAGTGTTCATCATTGTTGCCATTATACACAGAAAAAGAAGTAATGCTAAACAACACTGATGAAATTAATAATATATTGTACAACAACATAATACTAGAAAAAATAGCCAGCATTATTCTTAGTACTGATTTAAGAAACATTTTTTAACATTTCTTTGTGCATATGTGTATGTGTTTATATATGTATGTATATGTGTGTGTGTGTGTGTGTGTGCGTGTTTGTGTATGTGTTTTTGTATGGGTGCGAGTTTGCTTTTGATTACGTGTTTGTAATTTTGTGAATGTCTAAAATCATTGAACAAATGTATAGACTTTAAATAAAAGAACTGAACTGAACAACCACCTTTTTCTTAAATTTTCACGTTTACGCTGGGAGATAATTTGTATATTATTCGTTAGTTCTTCACGCATTGTGCTTAAGATAAAGATTTGCAACTAGCACACATTTAGCCAGAAAGGTAGAGTCTAAAGCCGCACACAGGGTGCGATAACGCCGCGATTGGTACAGCTGCCATCCGGTATAACAACAGGATCGCGGTTAATCTCGGTACCTTAGAAAGGCTGGGTAGCTCAGTTGGTAGAGCGCCTTACTAGTAACCGAAAGGTCCCTGGTTCGAATCTCGGACTGGCCAACGTGTGACGTATATTATTTTCCCCTTACCATCAACTAGTTCGCTGGGGTCAAAATAATATGAACAGTAGTAGCCTATACGCTCCGGTGTCGTGTGACTATGATCTACAATGAAACCTTTCGACTCGTACCATTGTTCAATTCTACTCTTCCACGATTCTACTACTCGACCACTGCTACTGCTAGCTCAGCTTGCTAAGCTGTTTCTTTGACCGGCACTGCCTTCGCTGCCTTGCCTGGCCTTATGATGTTCTTCGAATAAAAAGGAAACTTCAGTGTGTTTGGGGAACGAGAAGATGTGTGAATGAGACTTCTTCATCCTGAGACTACATACCTTCTCTTTAAACCCAGTGATCTACACAGAGTTGTCTCCCTTGCAAAAAATAAAAGAGTTTACAATACTAAAATGAAACCAAGAAAACGGTCTGCGACTTACTGCCCTCGAAGAACTTGACGAAGCGGGAGTTGGACCCGTTTATGCGCGACACTTTGACACCTCGGACGGTCTGGTCATTTTCGGTCCAGTAGACCTCCTGCTTGACGACGTCGTAGTCCACGGCCACCGGGGTGTAAAGCATGGAGTTGGGGTGGATGTTGTAGTTGGTGGTGGTGTTGGGGTCCAGCAGAAACATGTGTCCAGTACCATCCCCGCTCCTAGTGACCAGCAGGAACGTGTCGTCCACCTCTGAAAACAAAGGAGGGGAAGTCAGCAGGGAAGTAGAAAAGAGGATGAGATGAAGAGAATGATGGCGGCAGTGGTGATGGAGGTCGTGTTGAAGAAGAAGAAGAAGAAGAAGAAGAAGAAGAAGAAGAAGAAGATGATGAGGAGGAGGAGGAGGAGGATGAGGATGATGGTGAGGATGATGATGAGGATGATGATGAGGAGGATAATAATTGTGGTGGGGGTAGTCGTCGTGAAGAAGAAGAAAAAGACGAAGAAGAAGAAGAAGAAGAAGAAGAAGAAGAAGAAGAAGAAGAAGAAGAAGAAGAAGAAGAAGAAGAAGAAGAAGAAGAAGAAGAAGAAGAAGAAGAAGATGATGATGATGATGATGATGATGATGATGATGATGATGATGATGATGATGATGATGATGATGATGATGGTAATGATGGAGGTAATACACATTGCTGCGATCGGTACAAAGTATCGCCAAAACTCCCGCTAGCAGCAGGTGAAAGTATTCCCTCCATCCCTTCAAAGTATACTTTGGGCTCGCTGCTAGCCGCGGATGCGAAGCGCACTACTGTTTAAAAGTGACGGAAAAGAGCGGAATATTGCTACAAGGGTTCGGGTAAGGGTTAGTTGTAGATATATCCCTAGCCCTTGCCCTAACCCTTTTCTCTACAAAAATGCTTTTAGCGTCCCAAAAACCCATTTGCCTTCTTGGATTCTTAAATTGTATGAAACCAAGTGAGGACACTATCCGGCGTCAATAAACGGTTCGAAAAAATTCTCAGACGTTTTGTAAAAGACAGTTGACCTAGAAACAAATACAGCGTGACCTAATTCGTCGCCTAGAGGAGACGAAACTTACTTTTCCGTTTGTAGTCTTTCACCGACACTGTAACTGAGCAGGCTGCTAACCTCGCTTACCTCCCTTCAAGGGACAAGGGACATACTTTGGCCAGCTGCGCAGCGTGTGCATGGAGAATACTTTCTTTCGATCGCAGCTATGTGCAATGGGTGAATGATGATGATGATGATGATGATGATGATGATGATGATGATGATGGCGATGGTGATGATGACGATGATTACCTGTAGAGTAAGATATGTTGAAGCCAGTGCGGAAACTGTTGGTGGAACCGCGAAATTGTACCCTCATTGAGTTTGTAAAGGTTCTTAAGGCATTTGGCGTACTATTCCCGCACGCCTCTGTTAGGTAGGGCGATTCCGTGGAGTTCCCATCTTGTATCTGTCACACCAAATCAACCAATGAAGACCAGGATGCATGGATGGCGGAGGAAGGGGATGTGGAAAACTTGACAAAACAGGGCGAAACCCGTGGGGGTTTATTTCTTTCATTTTATTTCATCCTTTTCTTATCGCTCTTTTTGCCAGATCAAGACCCACTCGAGGCGCTTGCCGATACAGGCTCTAACTCAAGCCGTCCAAGACCCTGCCCCTCACCCCTCCCCTCCTTATTCCCCCACTACCTTACAGCTTTTAGTCACATCGTCTAAAGCCGCAGACAAGTAAGCACAATCCTGAGCGAGGGATCAGGGAAAAGGACCTAGTGGTTGCTGGGTGTATTTGTCTAGGGCGTGAACGTGGCCTTGATTTCTTACTTTATCTCGCCTTCTGATAAAATCATTTGATATACATCGTGTTGTTGAGACGCGCATGATGGTGCGTGTGAAATGCGCACGATATTATGTGTGAAGCGCGTGCAATGGTAGGCTTGCGTGTGTGACGCGCGCGATAGATCTGTTCATTTTATTTTGCAAAGCATGCAATAATAGAGTGTATTTACCTTTGATTTGAGTTTGCATTGTTGTTAGATAAACCTTTGTATAACGTTGATAATTTTCGTTAGTCGATATTATTGGAGAATTCTCTAGATCTGCTTGTTTACTATCGATCGAAGTTTCGCGATGTTTGAGAACATTCTTGGATAGAAAGAATGTTGTATGACGTAAGTCAGTGATGACGAAGTTTTATTTGATTGGTTGTAGTGCGTCATTCTGCCGTGTTCTAATTGTTCGGGAGTATGAAGAGACTATATAAGTGCCGCACTGTTTCAAAAAAGGTTGTTGTTGATAGTGAGTTGGAAAGTAAAAAGTTGAGAGTGGAAAAGCGATTGAGCGATGGTATGCAGTTGTTGATGTGTGCTGAATAAAAGTGGAAAACTTCATACGACGACTCCTGACTTGTTGATGAGTGAGCAGGCTGCGTGGATAAACGAATCAGAGTTACACCTATCAGGATTTCAAGCATCGGGGCTGAATCAAATACTGATAGAAAACACTAACATCATATCGAGTGTAACACATCGGATATCTACTTCGTATGTTGTAATTATTTCC
Organism: Oncomelania hupensis; assembly: GCA_036898135.1. Lineage (NCBI taxonomy): Eukaryota > Metazoa > Mollusca > Gastropoda > Littorinimorpha > Pomatiopsidae > Oncomelania > Oncomelania hupensis. The sequence goes on along the minus strand of CM072525.1, from coordinate 11,559,090 downwards.
TTTAAAAATATTTTCCCACAACTAATTAGAAATAAGCATAATTCCCGAATATATTCCCAGGAAATACATATTAAATAACAACTAATTACAAAAATTAATAAATCAGTCCCGAAAATATTCTAAAGTAAATACTTTTGTTTTTCACAACTACTAAGAGATCAGCATCGTACCCGAATATATCCTCCCGCGGCGGTGCCGGGCGTTTCTGTATAAATGGTATCCCCACTTTCTGGAAATGTAGTGCTTTAAATTCCCACTGTCGCTGTCTTTCTTCTTTGTTCTTTCTCATTCCTTCTCGGTTCTATCTACTATACTATCTTCTTCGCTAGACACGTCACCTACATTTTTCTTCAAAACTCTCTCTATTGGATCAGCTTTGGAATATTGGACGCTTTCTGCCAAATGGTCACTAAGACTTCCTATGATATTATTATTTAGCAATGTAGGCATTTTATATGTTTGTGTTTTGTTAATATTTCACAATGATGTTTATATTCAATTTTGTTTTTGTAAACATGGTGTTCAATAATTTAGAGTACAGCCTCAGCGTCCCCTGCGTGGGATGCCTTTATTGTAAAGTGATCGCCTGATAAAGTGCCGTCAATGTTACGACTGGGGTGGTTTCAGCAGATCTTTTATACGGATCTGGAGTGAGTCCTCTTTCAACCAACTTGTGGTCTTGATTTTGTTTTCCTGATTCGGCCTTTTGCAGTCCGCTGGACCATGTAAGCAATGAATAACTAACTAACTAACCCGAATATATGCAAAATAGCAAGTCCCAAATATGGGGTTGTCAATGTCCACACGGTTGAAGGTCACTCGGATTCTCTTGCCTTCGGGCACTCCAACGTTCCACAGGCACTCCGTTTTATTTGGATACGGTTGGGGATAGTTTGGACTTAGTATGAAGCCGTACTCTGACGTGAAATTTCCTCCACAAGCTTGCCCTGAAACACCAGAGAGAAGATAATAAATCATCATCATCAGCAGCAGCAGCACCGGCACCATCACCACCACCATCATCATCATCCTTCTTCTTCTTCTTCTTCTTCTTCTTCTTCTTCTTCTTCTTCTTCTTCTTCTTCTTCTTCTTCTTCTTCTCCTCCTCCTCCTCTTCCTCTTCATCGTCGTCATCATCATCATCTCCGTCATAATCATCATCATCATAAGGTATAAGGCATTTATTCGTCCAATTATACACATGATAATACAACGGTGATGCTGAAAATGCGATGAAGACCACAATAATCATAATGATGATGATGATGATGATGATGATGATGATGATGATGATGATGATGATGATGATGATGATGATGATGATGATGATGATGATGATATTTATGACGAATGATGATAATGATGCCAGCAATGGGGATGATGATTCATACAAAAATGGTATGGTGACGACAACAATGATGATGACGACAACGATGATGATGATGATGATGACTATGATGATGATGATAATGCATCATTTTATCATCATCATCATAACAATAATAATAATGCATCATCATCATCACCATCATCATCATCATAATAATGATAATAATGATAATAATAATAATAATAATAATAATAATAATAATAATAATAATAATAATAATAATAATAATAATAATAATAATAATAATAACAATAATAATAGTATTAATAATAATAATAATAATAATAATAATAATAATAATAATAATAATAATAATAATAATAATAATAATTATTATTATTATTATTATTATTATTATTATTATTATTATTATTATTATTATTACAACAATAATAACACCAGTGTGTGCGTGCGGTTGTGCGTGTGTGGTTTGATGAAGCGGAAAGGGGGGGGTGTGGAAAGGGAGAGTGGGAACCCGAAATTAGGTTAGAAGTGTATATAGATGTATGTATCGTTTTTAAATTAAATATTAAATGTGTTCAAATGTTGGTTGTAAGTACAGTTTAACTTTAATTTCATTGTTTTATGGGACTGTGATATCTTGCTCGTAAACCTTTTTGTGTAATGACACTCTGTGATAACTGTACCCTGCCTGTATTTGTGATTGGATGGAAACAGCCTCGTCTGTGAGAATTTGTTTTACATTTTATTTCATAATTTACTACATAAATTAATAGTGTGGGAGTGTATTTGTTTGTCCATATATAATAGTATCCTACATGTTGTAAAGATTTTAAACAAATATTACATTATACTATGTTTAATTTTTTACTTGCATTTTTATTTTTATTTTGTTTCATTTTAGTGATCAAGTGCCTGTCATAATTCCTTGTGAGAGGTAATAAAGATTTGTTGAATTGAATTGAATTGAATTGAATTTGTGCCATAGCCACAGTGGGCTATTTTGTTATGTTCTTAGCTCGTCAGTGTATCGGCTTCTAAACATAACCAATACGATGTTGTTGTTATAGTTGTTTGCTGTTGTTGTTGTTGTTGTTGTTGTTGTTGTTGTTGTTGTTGTTGTACATAGGGCAGAAGAACGCGTTGGAACGAGTATAGGCAGATGTGGGGAAAAACGATTTTTGAAAGATGCTAGAAAATAGCTCAATCTGACAACTACACATGACGCCCAATAAACAGCGATTCATCGGACAGTTAGAAAGGCTGTGTAGAACTAGCCACCTAAAAGTTAGGGGTGTCGGATAGCGCAGTGGTTGGAGCACTCGCTACTGTGTCGCAAGTTAAGCACCGTCCAGTGCGGTTAGCACTTGGATGGGTGACCGCAAAAACGTGAAGCGACAAATAACAACGCCCCCCAGTTGACTCAACTGTGACTGAGTACCTACTCTCTTAAGGGCGGGGAAGGTAAAGCAGCGATGGAGAGAGATGGGCATCACCCTCATTACGCTGGCCCAAGATAAGTGTGATCTCCAACATCACGCTCCCCTACGGCCACAAGGCTATGGGACTACCTTTACCTTTACCACCTAAAAGTACAATCCGATACTTCGCCTTAATCACATGCAAAAGTCTCCGTCTCGCACGCATCCGCATCTACCCACATCCACCCACACCCACCCACACATCCTCTCTTCCTCCTACTTTCTCTCCCCTCCCCTCTCTCTCTCTCTATCTCTCCCCACCCCTCTCTCTCTCATTCTCTCTCTCTTCTTCTCTCCCACACACATCTACCTACACATACACATGCAGACATGCAAAGGCTCAAACCCTGCACACCTATGGAGGCGCCCAGGTGCTGCACTTTCGCGCGCGGGTTGACCCCCCAAGACATCATGCAGACCACTCCAAATCCGGTTGAACCGCCGCGCTTATGTTTTTGGCGTTATTCTGTGACGTCGAAGGTTAGCTTGTGGAATGCTTTTTAGTTCTGTCCGGTTTTATTGTTGTTTATTTATTTTATTTTTCCCGTTTAAAACTTCATTAAATGTCCAAATGTCATTCTCATGGTCAATGACGCATAGATGCTGCACTTTCCTGCGCAGTTTCCACACCGTGAGTCATTCGACCACTCCGACGGGGTTAGATTGAACACGCTCGTCGTTATGAGGACTGTCGAGGGCTTGGTTTTGTCGTCTGCTCTTCGTGGCGTTATTGTTTTCCATTTATTATTAGTTTTAAAAAAAATTCAATGCCAAGATAGTTCCGGTTTACCCTTGGGGCGCGCAGTTGGCTCAGTGGTATGCGCAACGGTACAACGATTGAAGCATTGAATGTCAAGCCATACCGTCGCTGCCCGCACGGTCAGTGGTTTCAAAGCAGGTTGACAGCTTGGAATGCAGAAACACACATAACATGACCCTGAGACACAGACGGCGCCCCAAGTCCATCGGGTGAGGGTATAAATCAACCGCGAGGTCTGGTCTGTGCACGCACGCATTACATCGCACGGATTTTCAAGATCCTGACGCTCATGTCCAAGTGGGGTGAGTGCCGGGGCAACACCAATACACCCACCAAACAACAGATACCTCCCCTCCTCCCTCACCTCTTCCCACTCCCCTCCCCCCCTCTCCCTGACATACCAGGTCAGCCATGGTTGTGCTAAATTGTCGGGGCGCCTGATCTGACGATGCGCCCCAAAAAGCTGCAAGTGGGCGCCTCGGGCGGCTTTGAGTTAGATCCTGTATCGTCCAGCGCCTTGAGCATCCCTGGAGCTGGACAACAGCGCTATATAAAAACGATGAAAATAAAATCAATAATCTTCATTTCATGCAAAAGACCGTTCGGATCATCCTGTCGATGCCCATAGCGCTCACTAGCTGCAGTGTTGGGATACAGTGTCACGCCACTAGATTCTTAAGCCACTGCGAAACAGTAGAACAACAGCGCTATGGGATGTAGGGCCTACTGGACAGCTGAGGGGTTGATTTTGGTAGTTCCGTCCGGTAAACATCCTCTTTTAAATCTCACGTCATCACTTCTAACCTAAGTGATGTAGGCCTATTTTACGACCATTGGATGCGTTTTAATGGATGCGTTTGGGGAGGGGAAATTGGATAGGTCGAGTGGATGGGTAAGGTTTTGAGGAAAATGAGTGGTTAGACCCCAACTCACATGTTCACCAATTTCATTTTCCTTTTCACTCCAGCGTCATTACATGCATGTGACATTTTTACAGCGAATGCATTGGGATATTTAAGTGTGGGTAGTCAGTTGTTAGGGCACATACTCCTTTGTTTTGTGTTCTTTTTGTTGTTGTTGTTGTTGTTGTTGTTGTTGTTTCAAAAGTCCGGACAACTAAGCAATACTGTTTTAAACCAAGATTTTACGGTTAAATAATGTGTGGCGAGACCCGATTGATCATAAGGGCACACAACTGTCGTGATGAAAAAAAACCAGTAAGGGAAGTAAGGCATGCAGCATTGAGTTTCCTCTCTATTTCGATAGGGGACTGCAGCCCGTGGAGAGGACAAGACGGCAAGACAGCCCCCACACCCCCCCCCCCCACCCCCCGACCACAGCAATCACCTCCACCACCACCACCACACCACAATCACCAGCAACAACGACAGCAAAACAACGACCCGAACAAAAGTGGATAAGAAAAAAAAAAGGTGGTTTACATTCTGCTTCGACTACTGCGATGTAGATGATGATAGCTCACAACTAGAACTTACATCCGGGTTGGGAAAATAACGTTCACACTTCAGTCTTTCTTATTTCGGATTCCATTGGGGTACATATGGAGTTTAGAAAACAACACGGACCCACCACCAGTCCAAGCCCTATTCTAACAAATGTCCTTTCTTTCCCTCTCACTCTCCTCCGCCCTCTCCCCATCCCCCACCCCCAAAAAACCAAAAGCTGAGAATGTGCCCGAACAATAACCTATACTATTTTTTTATCGTTAATGCTTTTGCAGAGCTTGTCTTTAAAAAAAAAAATTTTTTTAAAAGATAATAAAAATTCAAATAAAAAAAAAGAATCCCGATTTCCAAATCTCTGTCTGTCTGTCTCTGTCTCTGTCTCTATCTCTGTCTGTCTGTCTCTCTCTCTCTCTCTCTCTCTCTCTCTCTCTCTCTCTCTCTCTCTCTCTCTCTCTCTCTCTCTCTCTCTCGTTCACCAAAGCCTCACCATAACAATATGCAATTTGCAGAAATTAGAAGAAAGGAGAGACAGGGGAGATCTCATCGAGACTTTCAAGATCATAAAGGGGCTTGAAAAAGTTTCTGCTGACAAATTTTTTACTTCATGCCAGTCATCATTCTACCATAGAGGTCACAGCAGCAAACAGTTCAAAGAGAGGTCTAGACTGAATCTCAGAAAGAACTTTTTTTCACAAAGAGTGGTGAACCCATGGAATGCACCGAAACAATCAATTGTTGAAGCTGAAACCGTCAACCAGTTCAAGAACCGCCATGATAAAGAGACAGTTAAGGGGGTAAAAATAAGTTCTCAAACTTCCTACCCCGTCGGCCGCGCTCAGTGGCCACTCAGGTAAATTCAGGTAAATTCAGGTAAATAACCCTGATCTGTGCACTGGCAAATGCTCCTACCCCTTCGAATGAGGGTACAAACCGAGGTCTAGCCCGCGCACGCACGCCTTTCCACACCGCACGGGCTTTTTAAAGATCCTGACGCTCAGGTCCTGGACGGATGAGCGAGTGCCCGCTAAATAAATACACCCAGGCAGCAAGCACTAGGTCCATTCAACACAGTCCCCGGTCGCCCGGGATCGTGCTTCGTTTTCTGGACACTAGAGAAGGCGACTATAAAGGAAGCATGTGGGGTAGGGTGGGGGGGGAGAGAGAAGAAGAAGAAGAAGACGAAGACAGAGAGAGAGAGAAAGAGAGACAGAGACAGAGAGAGACAGAGAGAGAGAGAGAGAGAAATGGTATTGGAGGGTGGCAGGGGTGAGAAAATGGGGTTAAAAAAAAACAACAAAATTTAAAATAAATTAATAAAATTGATTTTTTTTTTTAAGTCTGCTAAAAAGGTACGCGGATTTTTTTATTGTTCTACCGTCCATCTGTGGTAGATATTATCGCAAGATAAACAAGTAGGCTATACAAGCGTAATTTCAATGGTTAGCTTGCCAAATCATATGATCGAATAGTCCAGTTCAACTCAGGGCAATCATTTATTATAATTGTACATCGATTTACTGTACATGTGTAAATATGTGTCTACTGTGCATGTTCGCATCAGCAGAGACAGTCATCAGATCGAAGAGGTACTTTAATGTACGTCATGTTTTTTTCGTAGGACAAATTTTTGCGCAGGGTTTTCGGTGGATGAGAAAGAGAGAGAGAGAGAGAGAGAGAGAGAGAGAGAGAGAGAGAGAGAGAGAGAGAGAGAGAGAGAGAGAGAGAGAGAGAGAGAAGTAGAAGAAGAAGAAGAAGAAGAAGAAGAAAGAAGAAGAAGAAGAAGAAGAAGAAGAAGAAGAAGAAGAAGAAGAAGAAGAAGAAGATTGATTGATTGATTGATTGATTTATTGTTGCTTTAGGTCCAGCGGACTCTTCCGAGCCAAATCAGGACCGGACAACCCCCGATCCGCATAAAAGATCTGTTGAAACAACCCCAGTGGGAAAATTGAATGCCCTCCACCGGCCAGTCACTTTACAATAAAGACATCCCACGCGAGGGACGGCTGAGGGTTGACCTCAACTACGCGAACTCCCCGATTACAAAAACAAAATAGAATACAAACACCATTATAAATCATCAACAAAAAACATACATATAAAATGCCTATAGTGCGAAATAGTACATTCATAGGAAGCCCTAGTGACCACCCGGCAGAAAGCGTCCAACACTCCCAAGCTGATCCAACAGACCTCATACACAAACAAGGAGTCTTGTCCAGGAAGAGTTTTCAAGAAAAAAGGTAGGTCAAGAAGAAGAAGAAGAAGAAGAAGAAGAAGAAGAAGAAGAAGAAGAAGAAGAAGAAGAAGAAGAAGAAGAAGAAGAAGAAGAAGAAGAAGAAGAAAAGAATGAAAGAAGAAAGAAGAAGAAGCAGAAGAAGAAGGAGAAGAAGAAGAAGAAGAATAAGAAGAAGAAGAAGAAGAAGAAGAAGAAGAAGAAAGAAGAAGAAGAAGAAGAAGAAGAAGAAGAAGAAGAAGAAGAACAACAACAACAACAACAACAACAGGAAGACCAAGTAGAACAAGAAGAATACATCCTTTTTTTCTGTTCCGTCTTCTAGAGGGCAGCACTTATCACCTCTCCCTCGCGTCGTTTTACCTTGCCTGGTTCTAAACAGATCGACCCATTCTCGGCTGTTTGGACAGGCAGCGTGACGTGCGTTTGTTTCAATCTGTACGTGTTTGTCGTTTGGTTGGTTGGTTGGTTGGTTGGTTGGTTGCCTTCCAAAGTAGGATCCCCACCCAAAGTACAAACCGCGCTGAACGTTGCTTAACATAAAACATTTTCTAGCGTGTGTTCCAAACACTACACTATTAAGCCATCAAATCGTTCAGTTGACGTAAATAGTACAGCAGCGTATGCTGAAGACGTTCACGAACTGAACAGAAAGGCACGCAAGCTTCATAGCGTTGCGCGTCTACCACATGGCTGATTAAGGTTAATAGTAGATTAGGCCTATAGCATAGACCATAAATAACCGGAACGCTCTCTCTACTACTTCCGGTCTCTGCACTCGTCGCGCAACTATTCTAGCGCGTTGGTCAGTCGATTCTTCCGGCTCGGAACATCGCAGAGCTTTTCGCGTGGATTGTGTTTGGTGATCTATGATTTTGCTTAGCGGTGCAGTTTGTAATGTGTATTATGCCTGATGCAAGTTGAACGATTGTGGGTTGTGGGGCATGCAAAAGAAAGCACAAGGGGTTGTGGCTTTTCTCCATTCGACAACCAAAGGACTCGTGGGAGAGATAGCTTGTTTATTGCGCTGACAGCAATTACAACAGATACTGCAAATTAAAAGGCATAAAAAACAACAGAAAAAAAAAAACAATTAAAAAAACACACACATAACAATGTGTAGTACAGAATGGATGAAACATTTGACATGACGTCCTTCAAATACGGGCGTCAATACAGAAAATAACTTCAATTTGTTAATATGCATCTAGTGGTGCAATCATACTTAGAGAATAACAAGCACTATGCAGGTCAATACAAGAGATCCGTAGGATCTCATCTTTGATATGCTGATGATAATCATTATTGTCAGGGTGGCGACGTGGTGATCGTCCTTAACGCTGATGCAATAGGACGTTAAGCTTCGTTGTTCCTGTATATAATAGAGGTTCCCTATACGCTCGATGTGTCCGGGGACACAAATCATTAGAAGAGGGACCGGGTAGCTCAATTGGTAGAGCATCTTACTAGTAACCGAAAGGTACCTGGTTCCAATCCCGGATTGGCCAACGTGTGACCATATTATTTTCCTCTTACCATCAACTGGTTCGCTGGTGTCAGAGTACTCACCAGTAGTCACCTATACGCTTCGGTGTCGTGTGACTATAATCAACAGTTACTTTTTTTTAAACACTAGAATACCTCAAATACTTACGAGCAGCATTCTGAAGCCTTTAACAAGAAAAAAACGGCAAAGTTACTTTGATTCACATAGACTATATTATGTAGGTCTATGACCCCAAATCAAGCGTTAGGGGATTTTTGCAAATCTGTGCTAGATGAGTACTAAATTGTTACACACACACACACACCCACACACACACACACCCACACACACACACACACACACAACATATGCACAAAATGTACTATATATGTGTCTGTCCATCCGCATTCAAAATGTGTATGTGGCGATCCAGTCTGGACCTCTTGATCGTAACCAAAAGAAATTTGTTGCAGACGTACTTTTAGGAAGTACCCGGATTCGGTTTGCTACTTCATGCAGTGGAATGATAGAACGGAGAAGAAATCACAGGAGTATAAATAACTGTCAATTCGGTTTATGGTAAATAAGTGGGTTCAAGCTAGAAAACCTTGGGAGTTAGTCCAAACAATGTTTGCGCCTCTTTACTTGCAAAACCGTGTCGATCTCCATTGCGATTGTGTGGAAAGAAAAGCGGATGCGTAGGCTGACTTAGTCAACTGACGCATGCGCGACGGGAGATCCGCCTGCGGCTCGTCTGTTTCTCGGCAAGGAGTTATTTGTGGCTTATGATTACAGTCATACGACACCGGAGCGTATAGGCGGCTACTGGTCACATTATTCTGACACCAGCGAATCAGTTGATGGCATAAGGGGGAAATAATATGGTCCTACGTTGGCCAATCCGAGATTCGAATCAGCACCAGAGAGTTTTTAAGGGATCTAGCACCCCTTTCTAAGGCAAGAGGGGGAAGCCTGGTTATGAACATTTAATCTCCAAGGCCAGTTCAATCTGATCTCCTGTCCTGTTTGCATAATAAAGTGCTTTGCCATCCTTTGACGTCGGCCGAAAGGGAAGAATGCGCGAATAACGACGGTGACCTTGTGTAATGTCCCGAAGCCAAATCTGACTGTGAGGGAGATGGTTTAGTTCAGTATTTTAAATGTTGCGGCTGTTCGCTCAAGATGAAGATAAACAAAAGGTGATGACGAGTGGCCTGGACGGGTTAGATCTAAGCTGTTATCTCTCCCTTCTGTCTGTGTTTATTTTGTATTCTCTCCGTGTTTGTTTGTGTGGCCTCTCGGTCTCCAGCTAGACGACTGTGGCCAGGCTTACGGTTGGGCAGTGTGGAACTACCTTTCATTTCATTTGGTTTGGGCTAATACTGTTTATGTGTGTGTATGTGTGCGTCTGTGTGTGTCTGTTTTACCGTTCTCTTTGCCTATGGCTGGATCGCTGTTTAGTCTCGGTCATTCCGAATCCATCTCCTCGGCTAGCGCAGTGGTTGGAGCACTCGCTACTGTGTCGCAAGTTAAGCATCGTCCAGTGCGGAACAACAATCGGTGTGCGTCAAGGATGCCTACTCTCTCCAACACTCTTCAACATCTTCCTAGAGCGCATCATGTCAGATGCGCTTGCAGATCACGAAGGCACAGTCAGCATAGGGGGGTAGAGCAATCTCCAATCTTCGTTTTGCGGATGACATTGATGGATTGGCTGGAGAGGAACAAGAACTTGAACAGCTGGTACAGAGGCTTGACACCACCTCCAGAGCTTATGGAATGGAAATAAGTGCAGAGAAGACCAAAATGATGACCAACAACACCAATGGCATCAACACGGACATCAAAGTCCAAGGCCAATCCCTCAACACAGTGCATAGCTTCAAATATTTGGAAGCCATTGTGTCAGACAATGGGTCCCGACAGGAAGTCCTCTCCAGGAGCGCACAAACAACTGCTGCCCTGACAAGGTTGAAGCCCATTTGGAAAGACAGGACCATCAGTCTACATTCCAAAGTATGACTGCTGCGCTCCCTTGTCATCTCCATCTTCCTATATGCTTGCGAAGCATGGACCCTCACAGCAGATCTACAACGAAGAATACAAAGTATGAAGATGAGGTGCTACAGAAGACTTCTGGGCATTTCCTATACCCAACACATCACCAACGAAGAAGTCCGACAGACCATCACACAAGCCATTGGACAACACGATGACCTGCTCACAGTGGTGAAGAAACGGAAATTCCGATGGTATGGCCACGTCACCAGATCATCAGGCCTTGCAAAGACCATTCTGCAAGGCACAGTGCAAGGAGGTAGACGAAGAGGGAGACCGAAAAAGAGGTGGGAGGACAACATTCGAGAATGGACTGGTTTGACACTGAGCGAAGCCATCAGGGCTGCTGACGACAGAGAAAGATGGAGTATGCTGGTTAAATGATCATCTGTGGTGCCCCTACGACCTCCGAGTTACGGGACAGGATAGGATAGGATAGGATAGTGCGGTTAGCACTTGGAAGGGTGACCGCAAAACGTGAAGCGACAAATAACAACGCCCCCAGTTGACTGAACTGTGACTGAGTACCTACTCTCTTAAGGGTGGGGAAGGTAAAGCAGCGAGGGGGAGAGATGTGCATCACCCTCATTACGCTGGCCCAAGATAAGTGTGATCTCCAACATCACGCTCCCCTACGGCCACAAGGCTATGGGACTACCTTTACCTTTACCTCCTCCTCTCCTCCAACCCCCTCACTTATCTCTCCCTCACAAACACACACACACACCCTCACACACACACACACACACACACACACACACACACACACACACACACACACACACACACACATTCCTGCCTCTTTACTCTACACCCTTTTCCCCGCTCTCCCGTCCAGCCATCACTCCTCCTCCAGTTTCAGGCCGCCTGACGTTTCCCTGATATTAATCTCGACACGGCTGAGCTGACTTCATGGTTTTACTTGGATAGTTTATTGTGACCGTACAGTCCGCATGCTGTTTGACATTGGCATTCTATATTGTGCATTGTCATTGTTCACTGTTACGACGCCATGTTTCATCCAGTTTGCATAGCACGCAGTCTTCTTCTTCTTCTTCCTCCTCTTCTTCTTCTTCTTCAAATTATTATTATTATTATTATTATTATTATTATTATTATTATTATTATTATTATTATTATTATTATTATTATTATTATTATTATTATTATTATTATTATTTCGAAGACAGGTGTAACACGACCGCAACACATCAAGTAAGCCTAAGCTAACATCCTATTGCTTTATAAGAACAAAAACACTAAAACAGTTTCTCTCTCAACAAATTTTTATTTTTATAGTTCTTCTTCTTCTTCTTCTTCTTCTTCTTCTTCTTCTTCTTCTTCTTCTTCTTCTTCTTCTTCTTATTATTATTATTATTATTATTATTATTATTATTATTATTATTAAAATATACACACCAATAAACGACTTCTTCAGTACATGGAGAGCGCAAACGTGGACAAATTTTATTATGCGAGATATAATTTTGACGTATACCTAAGGTAAGACAGGAGAGATAACACGATAAAAACTAAATTGAAGACGACGTATTGGTTCCGAATGAACGAGTTTTTCGTGCTTCACTCTCCACTCCAACACACCCACAAGCCAACCAACGCCAATCCACAACGCGGCGAAGTTAGATTTCTATCTCCTCCTCCCCACCCCACCCCACCCCACCCCTCTCCTCCTCCATACCTTCACCTCCCTCACCCCAACCTCTCTGGACCTCTCTCTCTCTCTTTCTTCTGCCTCTCTCTCTCTCTCTCTTTCTTCTGCCTCTCTTTCTCTCTCTCTCACTCTCTCTCTTCTGTCTCTGTCTCTGTCTTCTACTGTTATTTTGTCTCCGTCTTCTGTCTGTCTGTCTGTCTGTCTCTCTTCTGTCTGTCTCTCTCTTCTGTCTCTCTGTCTTCTTCTGTCATTCTGTCTCCGTCTTCTGTCTATCTGTCTGTCTGTCTCTCTCTCTGTCACTTTTCTTGTTCTCCATTTTTACTCTCTCTTTCCTCCCTCCCTCCTTCTCTTCTCCTCTCTCTCTCTCTCCATCCTTCTCTCTCCTCTCTCTCTCTCTTCCCTCCTCTCTCCCCACCCTCTCTCTCTTGAAATGCACTCTTACCTGTAAATGTACTATTGCACGTTAAACCCCACCCCAAACAACATAAGCCATTTCGCACTGCCTAGCCGAACCTTTCCACCACTGCTAGCAAACAACCCACATTTAGCCTCGGCAATCCTCAGCTAAGCAGCGTGCAACCGTTCGTGTGTTGTTAAGATCTTATAATGCTTGCTTGCTTGTGTTAAACATTTCATGATATGTCTTTTTTTGTCCTTTTTCATATTTATAATAGACCATACAGCCTGTACCCAAATAAGACACCTACATTTGCGCAATATGGCTTTCAAACTTTAATTTAAAAATAAAATAAAATAAAATAACTTTGTTTTAAAAATCCCAGTTTGGCCTACACGTACTCAAACCTCCATGACCTCGTTTTGTAAGCTTAATCAAAAACACGTGCTGTTGTACAATGTGTCCTGTAAGGGGGGTCCTCATACAACAACACTAGTAAGTCAATATTTGAGGTGGGGCGGTGCCAAGGACCGGAGCAGGTAACTGCAGATTATAGTCACACGACACCGAAGCGTATAGGCGACTACTGGTCACATTATTCTGACACCAGCGAACCAGTTGATGGTAAGGGGAAAATAATATGGTCACACATTGGCCAATCCGGGATTCGAACCAGGTACCGTTCGGTTACTAGTAAGACGTCTCTCTACCAACTGAGCTACCCGGCCACCTTCCCCCCCCCCCTCCCGTTTTTCAGGGAATCGTTGCTGTTTTACTCAGTTTCCCTGGCGATAATACATTTTGTAATGGTTGCCAATCGCGGTTGTCACTATTTCTTGCTGGAAAAAAAACTTATAAAAGCAGAAAAAAGAATTCTGAAGGATTCTCAGAGATTCTCATCGTCACGCTCATAACATAAATGCCTAACTCAGACTTAGGCAGTTGTGCAATAGGGGTAAAAACAAAGCCCTGGGAAGACAAGCCATCTGTGCTAGAGAGTACAAGTCTCTATCTAAATCGTAACGGTCGCCAGAGCTTCGTATGCCAAATTGCCTATCTCATTCCTGACATAGGCATTTTGCAACCAATATGGCGGCGCCCAGACGCATTGAACAATTTTGGGCTGAAAAAGCAACAGAGATGTTGCAAAACATACTTCAATCAGAAGACGAAGGTAAGTAATCAATTTTAGAACTTGTTATTCTTAGGTGTTGTAGGAAAATGGCTCTAAATGCTGTTCCAAGCATCATCTTCAAGGTGAAGCGATTGATATCGGCAATTTGCAAATTAAGACAGAGCTGAGATAGGCATTTTGTCTTAAACGGCAGACTGACTGTAAAAAAACGTTAAATAAAGTTAAAATACTTGGCTATTTACCATTTAGCATTGCTAACCATTGTTCTCGTTTTATGTTACATAAAATATCGAGCATATTTATTTATAGACGCGTCTGTATATGCGTGTGTCCATAGATCCCCTTGACTGTGACGATGAAGCGCGGGAAGCTACCAGCCTGAGTCCTCCTCGTCAAGTGAGGAAGATGACATTACATTACATTATATGGTTATTGCTTTAGGTCCAGCAGACTCTTCCGAAACAAATCAGGACCAGAGAAGTGAAAGAGGACTCACCCCTGATCCGCTTAAAAGATCTGCCGAAACAACCCTAGTGGTAACACTGAAGGCAATCTACCAGCCGGTCACTTTACAATAAAAACATCCCACGCAGGGGACGCTGAGGCTATACTCTAATTTATCGAACCTCCGTTTACAAAACAAAATAGAATACAAGCATCATTATACAATATCAACAAAACCCTTACATATAAAATGCCTACATTGCCAAATAATATCATAGGAAGCCCCAGTGACCATTTGGCAGAAAGCATCCAATATTCCCAAGCTGATCCAACAGACCTCACACACAAATGAGTAGTTTTGTCCTGGAAGAGTTGTCCAAGAGACAAGTGCATGGGCAGGAAGTAGGAATCAAAGTGTTTAGGGCCAATGGGAATTCGAGCTTTTCCCTCTCAGACTTGAGCTGCTTAGCTCAACTACCGCTTACCCATCTGCAACTTCACACTTTGCCACAACTGGAAGATCACCCCGAGGAAGTTATTGCCACTTTATGTGAAATAAAAATGTTGCAGGTGCTTCACGTTGAGCGTCTAACATGGTTTAGCCCCGGTCAAGTGGAATAGATATTAGTGTCTTGTAAGAACGTGAAACGTTCCATTTCACACTAAGATGGAAATGGCAGCCCTGAATAGACCTCTACAAAGCACACAGAGACGTCCTGTCCGGAAAAGACTTTCTATGCCTGGGTGCAGGTAGAAGGGGAGGGGAGAGGGAGTGCTCTATGATGCATTGAGTCAAGTACAAAGTAATACTTCACTGCTGCAAGTGAATTACCTTTTGTATGGATCACATACAAATAATTGTTTGTTTTGCAAGCTCACAGAATTTAATTAAGCAAGTTTAATAATTACCTTTAAGAGGAGAGCGAGTGTTCCATGATGCTTTGGGTTAATTAAATAAATGAATAACATTTTACAAGGGTAAAAGTAAGGGAAGGGGGAGTGTGATAAGATGCCAACAGTCAAGTACACACTTTACTGCACCTTTTGTTTGGATCACAATAACAATAATTATTTGTGTTTAATTTTTTTTATTTTGCAAGCACACAGAAGATGTGTTTGTGTATTATGTCTTTTTATGAGGAGAGGATGTGTTCTATGATGCCTTTAGTCAAGTACAAAGTAATAGACAATGGCTCCCGACAGGAAGTCCTCTCAAGGATCGCAAAAACAACTGCTGCCCTGGCGAGGTTGAAGCCAATTTGGAAAGACAGGACCATCAGTTTACATTCCAAGGTAAGACTGCTGCGCTCTCTTGTCATCTCCATCTTCCTATACGCTTGCAAGACATGGACCCTCACAGCAGATCTACAACGAAGAATACAAAGCATGAAGATGAGGTGCTACAGAAGATTTCTGGGCATTTCCTACACCAGCACATCATCAACGACGAAGTCCGACAGACCATCACACAAGCCATTGGACAACACGATGACCTGCTCACAGTGGTAAAAAAAACTGAAACTCCGACGGCATGGCCACGTCACCAGATCATCAGGTCTTGCAAAGACTATCCTGCAAGGCACAGTGCAAGGAGGTAGAAGAAGAGGGAGACCGAAAAAGAGGTGGGAGGACAACATTCGAGAATGGACTGGTTTGACACTGAGCGAAACCAAGAGGGTTGCTGAAGACATGGAAAGATGAAGTATGCTGGAAAAACGATCATCTGTGGTGCTCCTACGACCTCCGAGTTACGGGATAGGACAGGAATAGGCTAGGAAAGTAATACATCACTGCTGCAAGTAGATCACAGTTTGTTAGATCACATTAAATTAAAAAAGATTCTTTGTATTGACATTTTGTTTGCAAGCGCATAGAAGATGTGTAGGTTTATGAAAAAACTATGTGTTGTTTCTTTAGGCTTGTCATGTTTTACCATTGACATTGCAAGTACATGAAGTTTTTTGTTTATCTTTATGTTATTGATTAAATGAAAAAAAATTCAATATTGCCTATCTTGTGTTTTTGTCTTTCAAAAACTTTCTTATGCCTATCTGAAGTTTCACTTCTTGCCTATCTCAGCTTTTGTTAGTGCTCATTCTGCCTAAATCAGTTTGCAGGCAAACGAACACACATTTCTCAAAACTGGCTTCAACATACATTGGCAACTTCATTCTGTGAAGATATATGCAAAAAAAATCTTTAAAGAATTTTCAGTTTAAAAAATAACATGTTTTTATCGTTTATCTCGAAACTATGAAAATTGAGTTAGGCAATTATCTTATGAGCGTGACGTCATGATTTTTGAGACACACTACCTGTTGCATTACCTATCAAGGTAAAGTTTAGTTTTCCGTAGGTGACACTCTGATAAATATGCTGTGTCCTGTCTATAACCACTAGGATTGCGCGTCATCCGATATCACATGTCTGATCGTGCCACGGTAATATCGGAATAGTTCTGTACGTGTTGTGTGGTTACGCCACTGTATGAAGTATGGTCCTTATCAAATTTATTGGGCACCTTTTCTGCAAGCTGCTTACAAGTTTGATAAGATGAATTGGAAAGAAAACTAAATTGTTACACGCATCACACGAAATACGATAGGAAATGTCGGAATTTTGTTCTGCCTTTATTTCTAGTCTTTCTTTCTCTATCGTGTTACTTTCACTTTGTGGTACGTTTTGGGGCTTGTGAACAATATTGTAAAACATATATGTTGTGCCATATTGTGTTGTTCCTTCTTCTGATGATTTTAGTGATGCGCACGGAAGTTTGCACGATATCACTGTTAAGATATGAATTGAAAAATAATAACTACAAAGAAGCTGCACAAAATGTTTCCAGAGGTTTCAAGGTCGAATCTGTGTGAATTCCGTCGAATTTTCTAGGTGTGATGCATCCATCTCATTACAGCATGTTTTATTTGAATGTGATCAAATTAAGCCTTTACTGCCATATGAATTGCAAGGGAAGGTCAGTTTCAGTGATGTAGATTTTCAACTCGGAATCAAACTGTCCAAAGTATTGCTGGACTCTCCTGTTGGTAATCTAATCTAATAATTTTTTTTAATTTTTTTTCTTTTTATTTTTTTTTTATTTTTTATTTTTTTTTTTTTGTCTTATCAGCTTGCTGGAAAAGACAATAAACAAACAGAACAGAACAGAACTAGCTTTTCTCGTCTGTTCATTCATTCTTCGTCAAATCTATGAAACTTAGTAAGTCTTCCAATTGAATAGATCGAGCGCGTTGATTGTCGAGGCCATTCCTGACAAGAACAATGCCGGACAATTAGCGCGGCCGATCTATTACACCGTAACTATGGTGCAGGAAGGCTTACAATACATATGAGTTAATCTAGTCCCACGACACCGTCAACATTTTGATTTTTTTCTCTTTGATTTTGGAAATGATATTGTTCTTTTTTATCGGGATATTCTGCGCCGCCTACCGTGGGGAAGGCATAGTCGCAGCCTGTGGCGCGCCCAAACCCAATCTATCTAATATTAGTTGTGTTTTTGAAATTTTGCTTGGGGAGCAAAGCGGAGTATCCGGAGAAACCCCCCGAGACGTTGCCCGAGTCGAAAGTAAATAATATTGGGAGAAACATAACGCCCAGAGGCAGGATTGATCCCACACTTTTCAGGCGCCATTGGTTTCTGGCCTGTGGACAAGACAAATTAGTCCTGCCTTAGGTCGGTGAATGAAGGCTATTAATGGCATTGAACTTAACACAAAAACTCGACATTATGCTTCGAATAAAAAGAGAGCTGGTTATGTTTTACAAATCTCTGAAAAGCTGCGACTTGGTAGTGTAAGCCAAACGACGTTTAAGTTTGGCAAATGTATCTGTACTAGCAATCTCTTCAGGTCGCCGCGTTTTGAGTTGAACTAAAGAGAGAATCGCGTGACAGTATCATGTTTATTATTATTATTATTATTATTATTATTATTATTATTATTATTATTATTATTATTATTATTATTTATTATTGTAGCGGAAAGGGAGGCGACTGGTTGAGGCTTGGGGGAGAAGTTGTCTACCTTGAATTTCTTGGGTAGACCAGCCTTGGGTGGCTCCTACTGTGCAAAATCCTTTGGTGTGCCATTGGATTATGCAGGACAAGGCGACACGACATTAGTTCTCCCCGGCTGACTATTCGTCTTCTGCTTTTGGTGGTGAGCGGGACTATATTGTCGGCAGGCATTTAATGCAAGTCGTGGCAGCGACTTTGCAGCGAAGTGTCGTGGCACTAGTAGCCGGCAACACGGTTTGCTACCAACCACGCTTCACCGCCTTGCAGGGCAAATATTTTTATGTCCCTCTTTTGAGGGATAAAATGAAAATAACAGCTCGGGCTGAGCCCGTGTTCTCAAGGTGGTGGCCAAGAGACGGGAGTCAAATACTGTGCTCGGCTACATTATAATTATAATTATTGTTATTATTATTATTATTATTATTATTATTATTATTATTATTATTATTATTATTATTATTATTATTATTATTATTATTATTACATGTCGCTTTCATAACCTCTGACAGAAGACTCAGACTCAGATTCAAAGTGCCTCGAACCAGACTCGTGTCCGCCGGTCAGCGCTCTTTCTCCTACCAAGCTCCCGTCAACTGGAATTCACTACCTCTTTCACTCCGCCAGAAGCCGTCTGTACCTTCTTTCAAAATTGCCCTCAAAACCCATTTGTTTTCCCAGTAGTAGCTACCTTGATCTCACTAGCGCTGATCGGCTTGCACAACGTCCACTGACCTATCACAATTTATGTATTGTACGTGTGTGTATATATGTGTGTATATATATGTGTATATATGTGTATATATATGTGTGTATGTATGTGTGTGTGTATATATATATATATATATATATATATATATATATATATATATATATATATATATATATATATATATATATATATATATATATATGTGTGTGTGTATGTTTAAATTGATTTGATGTATGAATGCGGGAGAATGCGCCTTGAATCACTCTTGTTTGTGTGAGATATGTGCGCTATATAAATTCGTGTATTATTAATATTATTATAAGACCAACCACCTAGATTAAAGAAAGGGCTAATATAGCTATTAAAATCTCTTTTAACAGGAGGAGGGGAGATGGGATTAAACGGAAGTGGTGAGGGATTGAAGGGAGTGTATGCAACTACGGCGGTTGTGTGCTTGGAGGACAAAAAAAAAAAAAAAAAAAAAAAAAAAGGTGACAACAATTGCAGGTTAAAATTATTTTTTTTAAAGCAGTCTATTGAAAAGTGTAATCGCGCTACATAGCCCAACGGTGAATGGTTAAACTGTGAAGTTTGACGTCCACACCCACCACTGACGAGTGGGCAGACGGGAAAGAGAAGTGTAGGGACCTACATCAACACTGAACCACCAGAGCAAGCATACATGTAAGATGGACAATGAAACATTGCCTTTTTTATATCATGTCCATCACGGGATTCGAACCTTGGTTATTAATGTGTCAGGCGAACGTTCTAACACCGAGCTAAGGCGGTAGGACTTCTTTCTTGTAAGAAGTACATGATTCTATTTACGTTCTTGCTTAAACATTTTGACAACAAACACATACAGGTATACACAGCCCCACCACTGGTATCAAACTGTTGTAATACGTTGTAACTTCAATTCGCTCCATTGTAAAAACCAGTGTACGGCAGTTTTTGCTGAAAAAATGTGGTAATCACAGCCAAATTCTTCCTTTGAACAAAAAGCTCATCTAGTAATAGACTTGTTTTTTAAGCAGAAATATTTGACAACATGTACGTGCGTGGCAATACACAAAGCCAAACTATTCAAATGTTTGAAATCCTTAAGTTATTCAAATCCATTCTTCGTATTCGTTCTATGGTATCTTCATGCTTGAAAGGACGTCTGCCATTTATTTTATTCAATCGGCGTTTAAGGTAGAAA
This sequence comes from Oncomelania hupensis, assembly GCA_036898135.1. Classification (NCBI taxonomy): domain Eukaryota; kingdom Metazoa; phylum Mollusca; class Gastropoda; order Littorinimorpha; family Pomatiopsidae; genus Oncomelania; species Oncomelania hupensis. Next base: position 11,538,655 of record CM072525.1, on the reverse strand, counting down.
AGTGTTGTCGAGATTTACATGGAACGCGTCGAAATAAGACTAGTTATATTCAAACTGCTTAAAGTATTCTTTAGTAAGCGCATTCTAACTGTTCAACTGAACATTTATGGCGGAAATACGTAGTTTCGGATTCTGACGCAACAGCGTAGAGTTTTGGGCACACGATAGCATTGTTTCATGTTTGGCAAAGACGAGCTGGGGATGCTTAGTGCTTGGATGGGTGACCACATATAATTTAAAAGCAACCACAAATCCACACACAAATCCACACACACACACACACACACACACACACACACACACACAAAGAACGAAACAGCGCACGGCACAACTTGCTCCACCCAACTGTGAACGGGTACTTCGATCTCTAGCACCTCTTGAGCTGGACAAGAGCTGTATAAGAATAATAACTGGGGAAAAAATCACTATATCCGTTTTGTTATGTTTTTTTTTTTTTTTTTTTTTTTTTTTTACTTTGGAACTTTGTCCTTTTCTTAACAAAAAAATAAAAAATTCCAAACATATAACAAGGCTCGCAGCCTAGGGTCGTGCTAGCCAAAAGTAGGGGAAAGGAGGGGTTAGTTAATTAGTCATTGTTTATCCTATCCTATCCCATAACTCGGAGGTCGTAGGGGTACCACAGATGATCGTTTAACCAGCGTACTCCATCTTTCCCTGTCCTCAGCAACCCTGATTGTTTCGCTCAGTGTCAAGCCAGTCCATTCTCGAATGTTGTCGTCCCACCTCTTTTTCGGTCTCCCTCTTCTTCTACCTCCTTGCACTGTGCCTTGCAGGATGGTCTTTGCAAGACCTGATGATCTGGTGACGTGGCCATATCATCGGAGTTTACGTGTTTTTTTGTTTTTTTTTACACTCTACATTGTTTATGCGGACTGCAAAGAGCCGAATCAGGACCACAACTTGGGTGAAAGAGGACTCGCCCCTGATCGGTATAAAAGATCTGCTGAAACAACCCTGAAGACACTCCACCAGCCGGTCACTTTACAATAAAGTATAACGCTCTTGGACTGATCAGCAAGACGTTGGCGACAAGAGCGTGACATCCTAGGAAAGCGGACTGCTGTAAGTCTAATGATTGTAAACTTTGACTTGGTCACACCCATGGTTGACTTAGTAGCTCGCTACTGTATCACACATCTGCATTAGATTTGTGGCAAGCATACTATACTGACCAACTCGTGCCAAGGCCAAGTTCACTACATCATGCAAAGATCAAGGTCACAGGGAATCTTCCTAAGGGAAAATAATGATCATAATATATGAATTATAATTGTAAATGTACCGTTAACAAAATAATTTGGATACGTTATAAATTTATAACGTGCTAGAATGACCAAAATTAGTTTGGATGCAATAGAAAGACATTCACCAGCTGTGGACACGCACATGCCGTTCTCAAACTAAAATACGGACGTGACGTACGTAACCTTTGACACTGCACCAAACGGTGAGTATCGCGCCCTTCGCTTCGGATAGGTTAATCCCTCCCCTCCAAAAGTCGCTCATCCATTCATTTTCTCCTTTTACTCCTCCTCGTCCCCCTCCACTGAATTAAGCGTGACGTCAATGAATGAAGTAATGAACATCGACGTTTTACGTCTACACCCACCATTGACGTTAACGCAGACGAGGTTATTAACCACCCCAGGACAGAGAGGGTCGTGTTAAAGACCTAAATCAACGCTGAACCACCAGAGGAATCATACTGGGTGAGGGAAAATGGACAATTTTTATCTTTGCCCCACCATGGGAATCGAACCCAGGGCATCGATGTGCCAGGCGAACGCTGTACCGCTGAGCTACCGCGGTGGGTGGGTTATGAAAGCTTGAGGTAACGTTGCTGGTCACGATTGCCTAACATGCGGACGTACTGCCAAGCTTTCCTCTGCCCCCTCCAACCCTCTTTCCCCAACCTCCCCCCCACTCCGCCCCCTCCTTATTCCTCGCACGTTTTGTTTACGTTTGAGTTTATTCCTTATCCTATCAGCTCCACCTTGTGCTATGAGTGGCTCAGTTATGACCGCTCAAGATTCACTGGACCCCGTATACAAGAAATAAGTAAATAACTTGCACTGTGCCGCGAACCTAGTAGACAGAATTCTTGCCAACACGGATATATAAGCTAAGGGTTGTTGATTTATTCCATTTAAAGTGCAGGAGGCTTGGGCCTATTTACACTAAAGGCTAAAAAGCAGGATATGACAACAAAGTTATCACTATAAAATAACAACACAACCTCATTAATATGCACATACAAATGCATTCAACTCATCTGTCACGCCATGTACGCCAGTGTCAGCTTTATATCGCTCTGAAAAATTAAATATAGGTACACACAGTTACTAATTAAATTTTAAGAAATAAAATTCCAAAACACACCCGCACGCACACACACACCCTCACACACACACGCTCACACACACACATACACCCGCACTCAAACACACACACAGGGATCACCACACTTCAACCCTCCCCATTGCCAACCTCAACATCCCAACTTTAACAGCACCATAATCTCATGAAAATTTTCTGGATCCTTTTTCTATTCACCTTATTTTTTTAATTCAGACAGTCACGCACGTTCAAATTAACGTGAGTTATCAGTTACAATCCCTGTACATGACACGCAAACCGCCATGTTTTCTACCTACACCACCGCTACCCTTCGGATGAGAGTGTAGACCGAGGTCAAGCCTGTGCACGCACGCATTCCATAGCACGAAATCTAAAGATCCTGACGCTTATGTCCTAGACGGGTGAGTGCCAGTTACACAAATACACCCAACAGTCGTCTGGGCGTCAGACTATGCGTCCATTGGCTGCAAATGCGCTATATTAGATTGCCTAGAGAAATAACTAAAATACCTCCCCTCCTCTCCTTTCTCTCAATCTCTTTCTCTCTCTCCCTCCCTCTTTCTCTCTTCCTCTACCTCTCTCTCTCTTTCCCTCCTTCTCTCTCTCTCTCTCTTTCTCTCTTTCTCTCTCGGCCCCCTTATCTTTACATGTCTGTTGTATAATCTAATCATCGTTGACTTTTTTTTAAGTGTCAGATCGTAATTTAAACCCACATACTTTTTGCAGTCTACGATGAATGCGTACCTATAGAAAGAGCCAGGCTAGTTTTCCACTCCACTAGTTTCTTTCTCTCTTTCTGCATAAACACAGGTGTGTTTTTACACACCATCATTCCACCCACCCCTCTCTCTCTCTCCTCCCCCCCCCCCCCTTCGCTTTCACTCACCCTCCAGCTCGCCCACCCACCCGTAACCAATGTCTTTAAACTGTTACGACTTTTCTGTTGCACTCAGAGGCCGGTCTTTCTTCTTTCTTTTCTCTTTTTTCTCCTTATTCTCCCCCATGCTCCTCCACAACCCCTCCCCCTAACTCCTTGTTGGGTTAAACCAGGGATGTCGTTTGGGTCGGATCTTCGGCTTTTAGCCGAAATTTTTATAAAAAAGCCGATAAACTGTCCGTCATGTCGGCTCGCCGAGCCGAAGTTTTCACAGGTGAATCGGCTCGGTTTTGTCTATTTTTGCGATATGTATGCTTGCAGTTTAGGTGAGGATTCGATAATTACTAAGGTTAAACCCAGAAACTCTGACAGTATTGTGGTCTGTCAAGGGACAGTCTAAACTTTTTATTGTTTTTGTGTGCCTAAAATTTAAGAAAATAAAATTTCTTTTCAATGTTCTTATTCTACTCTTAAAATCACGTTTTATTACAAAGATATACATCCACAGAACACCTTTAATATATGGAGGTGGAGGGTGCACGTTAACGTAGTGAATCTAGTATAAAAAAAAAAAAAACCACGTGAGACTGCTTTGGAAGAGAGAGCCGACACTTTCTGTAAAAAGCCGAAAGTTTCACGGCTGTTTCGGACAAATCGCCGAAGAAAAAATTTCCTAGCAACATCCCTGGTTAAACGTAAATAAAATAAAGCCCCTGAGCTTACTATTAACTTGAATCTTGTTACGTATTCTTGCATATCTTGCTGTAGTATGGGCGGAGAGCTATACATAACAGGACGACACCTCTTTCTACCCGAAAATCCTTGATGCGGAGCCATAAACACAGGGACAGAATTGATGGGCTGGGCTTCTCTGATTGTACAACTAAGTGGAGTACTTGACTCCCAAATCTCGACCACTTCCCACGAGAATACAAACCCGACCTCTACATGGCCAATACATATTTACGATGTCTGTATAAATAAATGGAAGTCTATGTAAAGTACTACAATGGAATTCATTCTACATGTTCTGTTATCTGTTATGAATAGGAACAAGAATAGGAAGAACAAGAAGAAGAAGATGATGATGATGATGATGATGATGAAGAAGAAGAAGAAGAAGAAGAAGAAGAAGAAGAAGAAGAACAAGAAGAAGAAGAACAAGAACAACAACAACAACAACAACAATAACAACAACAATAACAACAACTACAACAAGGAAGAAGAAGAACAACAGCAGTAAAAAATAACAAGAAGAACAAGAAAGAAACACAACAACTACAACAGCAACCGCAACAACCGTCGGCTTTTCATCTTTCCTTTCTTTTCTTTTCCTTTTTGCCCGTATATATGGTTTACCTTTCCTTTTTTGTTTCTCTCTTTTTCTTTTTCTTTTCTCTTCCGAATTAATCTTGATGGCCTTGAAATCCTTCTTTCTTTCCTTCTGCCTTCTCCAATCTCTTGTTATTTTGCAGCGACACTTGCGCCTAAAAATAATGTTGACACGCGTGCACTTGTCCTAACCAGGATGGCATTCACATACCATTATATATCTCTATTCAAACTATTTGTATAAGTAGCCTTGTCAACAGTCCAATTCAATCTTATTTTACGCTGTGCAAACAAATATTCGTACGGTAAGACTTGTCAACAATCTTTCTTTTCAATCTTATTCAGCGCTCACACAAAATGCAGATAAAAAAGAGCTTCTTTTTTTTTTAACCGTTTTCATGTAATGCTTAACCTCTACCCTTGGGCCTATCTGTTTACAGATCTAGAAAATGATAGTATCAAGTAGAGGGTCTGGTAAGTGTCAACTGAGTGCTGCTGTCCTTTTGATCGAATCACAAGGAGTATAAACAGGAAGTTACGAGAAATGCACGATCTGTAAAAGTGAACATTGTTTGTTTTGGTCTTTTTTAATTTCTTCGGGAGTTGCGATTTCACGGATCCGACAGTGTATATTCCCGTATTACATTACGTTTTACTTTTCAATGGCCAAGTGTTCTACGTGCATGTATCAACTACGACTCCAAGTTCCCCGCATTTTACATGTGTTATTCAACAACCTGCTGCTGGATTTTTTCAATGGGCGCTATGCACAAAGGCGTGGCGGCCACGTGCTGCGGGAATAACACAGCGTGATCGAGTTTGAAAATGGTGAAGTACTGTGCTGCGTTTGGATGCCCTAACTCCGACGTAAAACCTTTCTGCAAAGAAAAGAACATTTCCTTTCAACGATTTCCACTTCGAGCGCAAATGAAGAAGCACTGCATGTCGTCAACTCTAAACTGAATGTCAGTGACAAATCGCACTGTAATCATTATTGCACGAGTGTGCTATGTTCAAAACATCACAATATCCCAAAATGTCAGTAAATTTAAATTTTTTAAGCAGCATTGGAGTACACGCGAGCGAGCTAAAAGATGCCATGACCGCTTTCTTATTCCCGCGCCACGTGACCATGCCGCCGACTTGTGCATAGAGCCCATTCCATTAGGTCAAGAGGTATAAAGGGGGATGTCTCTGGTCTTGATTTGGGTGGGGCCGGGTAGCTCAGTTGGTAAGAGCGTCTTGCTAGTAACCGAAAGGTCGCTGGTTCGAATCCCGGATTGGTCAACGTGTGATCATATTATTTTCCCCTTTACCAACAACTGGCCCGCTGGTGTCAGTATAAATCGGTCCAGTAGTCACCTATATGCGAAAGTGTCGTGTGACTATAATCTACAAACAACAACAACAACAACATCTTGATTTGGCTCGGAAGAGTCCGCTGGACCTAAAGCAACAACCATGTAATGTAATGTAATGTAATGTAATGTAATGTAATGTAAAGTAATGTAATATAGGGATGTATTTGACACAAACAGAATGGCACATAGAACGGCAGTGGCGAGTTGCTTTGAAGCGAGTACTCGCGAGTACACGTGGGTACGTGCGAAACTGGGCGATGAGTTCTGTTGCACAGGGCGAAAACAAGCAATCCGTCACGTGACTTTGGCGAATTGAAAAAAAAAAAAGATACTTGTCTGCGAGTACATCATGGCCGCTAACATTGTGGACGTATCTGCCTTTCGATATGGGCCTAGGATCTCTTAATGCGCAGGCGCAGAATGTCCTATTTTTCCCAACGTTGCTTTGCGAGTACTTGCATGCGAAACGACGCGATTAAGCCACTCGCTGCAAAGCAACTCGCTATGTAAGGGTTTCAAGCAAACACACACATACACAAACACACACACACATTCGTGTATTCATGTTTAAATGGGGTCCTTTGACCTAATTCGCCGCCTAAGAGGCAAATTTCTTCAAAAAAGACACCTTTTTGCCAGAAGTTTGACCTAATTCCTCTCTCCTAAGAGACGAAGTAGGTCAAGTTTGTTCAAAAAAGCACCTTTTTCGCAAAAAGTTTGACCTAATTCCTCGCCTATTAGGGACGAAGTAGGTCAAGTTTGTTCAAAAACACAGCTAGGATAAGGAACTTTCCTCGACGATTAGGGTAAGGCAGTGCCTCGACGATTAGGGTAAGGCAGTGCCTCGACGATTAGGGTAAGGCAGTGCCTCGAAAAGGGTTAGGGTCAGGGCTAGTTGCAGCGCTGCAACTAGCCCTGACCCTAACCCTTTTTCGAGGCACTGCCTTACCCTAATCGTCGAGGCACTGCCTTACCCTAATCGTCGAGGCACTGCCTTACCCTAATCGTCGAGGCACTGCCTTACCCTAATCGTCGAGGAAAGTTCCTTATCCTACCCGTCTGGAAGATGCACTACAACTACACCAGGTCAAGTGTACTTGTAGTGCATGTGCACTACAACTACACTTGACCTGGTGTAGTTGTAGTGCACATGCACTACAACTACACTTGGCCAAGTGTACTTTAAGTGCACATGCACTACAACTGCACTTCGCGAAGTGAACTTTAAGTACACATGCACTAGAACTGCACTTCCATGCACTACAACTGCACTTGCATGCACTTAAAGAGCACTTGCGAGCACTTTGAAAAAGTGGGGCCCTGAAAAAAAGTGGGGTCCTAGCAAAAGACCCCATTTATGACTAAATCAACACAGTCGAGTCCCCACTTTGACATAAATACACGTGCACACACACACACACACACACACACACACACACACAAACACGGGCGCGCACCCACACATCTCACCACTATACCTTACTACAATATAAATTACCCCCCCCCTCTCTCTCTCTCTCTCTCTCTCTCTCTCTCTCTCTCTCTCTCTCTCTCTCTCTCTCTCTCTCTCCAAGGTTCCGGAACCAAGATACAAAATAAACAAAGTACAAGATGATATAGCGTCCCCAGTTTTACACAAGGAAATTTTACCAATCATCGTTTCCATACTGTAATCCATTTTTTTGTTCCAAAATATAAATACAAGGTTTCTCCTATTGTAGCAAAAATCTCTTTTCTCAGGCCAGCTTGGCGACACAGGTGCCCACCCTCTTCTTTCTTTACCTTCCCAGTGGTGAAAACAGAGCCATGTTGTAGACTACCTATTCACCAGCACAGCATGGTAGACTAATTATTTATTTAATGCCTTGTCATTGTCCTGGTATCTCGAAGTGAAATAATTTGCCGGGGTTTAAATTAGTTTGCAGTTTTCAAAGCCTGCATTTTAATTAGTTTGTTTATCTCAAGGCCGGCATTTTAATTGGTTGATTTTCTTTAGGGCAAAACAATTTCAAGGGTTGACCTATAATATCTCTACTGTTTGTTTGCGTAGTAACAGGAACTATAACTCAAAGTTTCCTCAATTAGGAGGTCCCATCCAAGTTATCTCCCATCAAAGATATCGCATCCTGCTCGCTGATAAATGTTTTGCAAATCACTTTCTGGGTTTTCGTTTAGTGCATTCGATTCCCGAGCCGATGAATTTCGGGTTGCTTTCCCCACGAAAGCACGGCAGACGTAGAGCAGCGCCCCCCACAACAAAGGGAGATAAGTCCGCACAACCTCTCCTACTCGAAAACTACAACTACTCGCACTCACAGTTCATAGTGGAAAGTAATAAACTCCCTATTGAAATTGGCTTGCCACATTTTGTAAACAGCACTGCCTTTACATGAAACGAAAGGTACTGCGATCCTTACAGTGGTACACGTTCATGTGCTGATCTCGTGATTTCATCTGACCGTCACGACAGCAACGTTGACACAATGTCGCCGCTTGACCCTTCTTGCAGGCCCGGCCACACTTGTGTTACGCACACAGCCACGCTTGTGGTAAGCTTATTTATTTCCTAGCGTACTGCCTAACGAAAACCTTTACAAGGATAGCGCATGTTTGATCTCTTTATGCAAAAATACATATGCCGTGCTTAAGAGGACCCGTCAGAAGCGAGAGTGTGACGTCACTAAGTTAGAGGTCGACTTAACCTCACCACCCCGCCCCTCCCCACCCCTTCCACAGGCATGATTACACGCAACAAATGTCTGCTACACACGACTTCGCGAGAACTAATTGAACTCACTTGTTGCGTGTCGATCTTAGTAAAATTGTTTCATATTATAATCAAATCGTGAAAGAGTACATAACATCGTCATGAAAAATGCCTTGTCGTAGTGAAATTACACAGCTACACGGGTTTATAAATTCGAACCGGGCCGTGATAAACATGGCGTCACTACCTCCGATCCAATGCATAAGTCGTAAAACGTAGCCACTAAACTCATAAAGTGTGGCCACCCGTCAAAATTCCGATCAGTGAAAATTTTCATAACCCAATGCATAAGCCGTAGAACGTAAGCCAAATGTGGCCACAACTTAAGCGAGCCCCTCTCACATAAAACTCAAAAATATATAAGTGGACATAAGAAGGTAACCTTCAGGAATGTGAAAATTACCGCACCATCACCCTCATCAGCCATCTCGGCAAGGTCCTCCTGAAAATAAAACTCAACAGGTTGAAACCCCAAGCTGAACAAATCATAGCTGAAGAACAAGCAGGATTCAGGGCAGGGCGAAGTACCACTGAACAGATTTTCAACCTCAGAATAATCTGCGAGAAATACCTACAGCACCATCAACATCTATATCATGTGTTCGTAGGCTTCAAAAAGGCGTTTGACCGAGTCTGGCATACAGCTCCGTGGGCAACCATGAGAGTGTACAACATCAGCCCTAAAATTATTGAAGTCATCAAAAGCCTGTATGACAAGGCTACCAGTGCAGTCCTTCACAACCCATCGGAAACTGGTTCAGATCAACAATCGGTGTGCGTCAAGGATGCCTACTCTTTCCAACACTCTTCAACATCTTCCTAGAGCGCATCATGTCAGATCACGCACAGTCGAGTCAGCATAGGGGAAAGAGCAATCTCCAACCTTCGTTTTGCGGATGACATTGATGGATTGGTTGGAGAGGAACAAGAACTTGAATAGCTGGTACCGAGGCTTGACACCACCTCCATAGCCTATGGAATGGAAATAAGTGCAGAGAAGACCAAAATGATGACCAACAACACCAATGGTATCAACAAGGACATCAAAGTCCAAGGTCAATCCCTCAACACAGTGCTAAGCTTCAAATATTTAGGAGCCATTGTATCAGACAATGGATCCCGACAGGAAGTCCTCTACAGGATCGCACAAACAACTGCTGCCCTGGCGAGGTTGAAGCCCATTTGGAAAGACAGGACCATCAGTCTACATTCCAAGGTAAGGCTGCTGCGCTCCCTTGTCATCTCCATCTTCCTATACGCTTGCGAAACATGGACCCTCACAGCAGATCTACAACGAAGAATACAAAGCATGGAGATGAGGTTCTACAGAAGACTTCTGGGCATCAATTATGCCCAGCACATCACCAACGACGAAGTCCGACAGACCATCACACAAGCCATTGGACAACACGATGACCTGCTCACAGTGGTGAAAAAACGGAATCTCCGATGGTCTGGTCCCGTCACCAGATCATCAGGTCTTGCAAAGACCATCCTGCAAGGCACAGTGCAAGGCGGTAGAAGAAGAGGGAGACCGAAAAAGAGGTGGGAGGACAACATTCGAGAATGGACTGGTTTGACATTGAGCGAAACCATTAGGGTTGCTGAGGACAGGGAAAGATGGAGTACGCTGGTTAAACGATCATCTCTGGTGCCCCTGCGACCTCCGAGTTACGGGATAGGATAGGACATAAGACCAAGGGTCAGACGACGGGCTATGACGAGCGGCTCTCGTCACGGTGAGATGAAGTGCAATAATATTTACCCCCACCCTCCAACCCCTAAAGTAATAAGCATAATTATTGACTGCAGTTGTGACTTAATATTTCCAGACTTTAAACGAAGCGCTGTCTGAGCGCTATGGATAGAGGCTTTGGAGAGAGTTATTTTTATTTTTTTTAAATTTTTTTGGGAGGGGAGGGAGGATGAGGATGCAGAAGTTGTTGATGCTGTTGTCGTCTTTCGCTGAATACAGTAGGAAAACTGGGTAACGACGACTCTTGCATGGTTATTGAGTGAACGGGCTGCGCGTGCCAGGAACACGAGTTAACACAGATTCCAGCCTCGGAGCTGAATCGACCTTTGCCGTGTAACACTCTTATATCTCAATATTCTCATGAGAGAGGTAGGGGTGGGGTGGGTGGGGTGGGGTGGAGGGAGTGATGGTAGGATGGGGTAAGAATAGTTGGCAAAGTGGGGTGGAGGTGTTTAAGTGGGGAGGAGTTGGGGGGGGGATTACATGAACAGTTAAAACTACATAATTACACCAACTCTATTCGGGAAAACAAAGAAAATCGGACAAAGTTGCTGACAAAGGCAAAGCAGTTAATGTTAGCTAAGGGTACAACAGACAAATGCTTGATTGTTTGGGGTTGGTTGGTAAACTGCCTGTAATTTATTTTTATTAGTAGTGTCTCGGCCCGTGAGCCTTGTAAAGAATGGATTCCATTGTAGTACTTTATATAGACTTCCATTTATTTATACAGACGTTGTAAATATGTATTGGCCAGGAACGAAGTCATCAGGCAGGTGATAGTTAGAGACAGAGAAAGAGGGGGGGGGGGGGTGGAGAGAGAACGAACGAGAGAGAGATGGAAAGGGGATTGAAAGGGGGGGGGGGTAGGAGAGAGAAAGAAACAGAGACAGAAGAGTCAATTTCTTTATCTGACTTTTCACAACGTCAGCTTGGTGAAGGCGACCCCTTTCTCTGGAGAGACATAGAGTCAGCTACCCAGAGTGCATAATAACAAAATCAACAACACCGCTACCACCACCACCACCTCCAACAAAAACAAAATAACAACAACAACAACAACAATACTACTAGAACTGCTACTGCTATTATTATTATTATTACTACTACTACTACTACTACTACTACTACTACTACTACTACTACTACTACACCCCCGTTGGGGTGCCGGGGGCTTCAGTATAAATAGTATCCCCACTTTCTGGAAATTTAGTGCTTTAAATTCCCACTGTCGCTGTCTTTTTCATTTGCTCTTTCTCATTCCTGCTGTGTTCTATCAATCTGCTATACTATCTTCTTCTTCGCCAGACCAGTCACCTACCTTTTTTCTTGAAAACTCTTCCGGGACAAGACTCCTTATTAGTGTATGAGGTCTGTTGGATCAGCTTGGGAATATTGGACGCTTTCTGCCAGGTGGTCACTAGGGCTTCCTATGATGTTATTATTTAGCAATGTAGGCATTTTATATGTATGTGTTTTGTTCATAATTTATAATGATGTTTGTATTCTATTTTGTTTTTGTAAACGGGGGTTCGATAAACTAGAGGACAGCCTCAGCGTCCCCTGCGTGGATGTCTTTATTGTAAAGTGACTGGCTGGTGGAGAGCTTTCAGTTTTACCACTAGGGTTGTTTCGGCAGATCTTTTATGCGGATCAGGGGTTGTCCGGTCCTGATTTGGCTCGGAAGAGTCCGCTGGACCTAAAGCAATAATCATGTAATGTAATGTACTACTACTACTACTACTACTACTACTACTACTACTACTACTACTACTACTACTACTACTAAAACACGCTATTCCATAGCGCGATTACCCAATTATAATTGAACTAAAAACGGTAGTCCAGGTAATACAGGGTAGTAACTCCCTATTGAACATTGCGGATGGTAGAGATACATAGATGCTGCAACCAAATCACTTTCGCTGGGAGTTTCGGTTGTACTACGTCACACATTTTTTTGAAGGTCACGTGACTTCCTCCTTCACGCGATACGACTTTCGTTCCAATTATACGCGAAGCCACTTTCGTGAAAATCCAAGATTACACGAACGCCATTTCGTCATTATTTTTGTTAATGTTATCTTTTAGTCAAATAACAGCATCTTGTTCCAAGAAATACTTAGATTGATATTCGGACTATTGATTCGCGCGTCTTAGGCCATTCAAAATGCTTTTATGAGATTGTAGGCATTTATTGGGTGATGCATGTGTTGAAAGCCTTGGAATTGAGAGATCCAAAAGGGCGACAAGAGGAACTCCATCGATTGGCATTTTACTCCGGCTTGTTTGCTTCAAGGTGACATAACATTTACGTCTAAGTTGCTTTTACATGTAATTTAATATTGTTTTTATTACTGGTGGGATTTATATATCAATATACTTTTTTTTAAGAGGTAAATTAGGTGTTTCAAGTTCTTCTACAGTATCAGTATTGTAGGCCTGGTTGTAGAATACTGTTTAGCAGAGTACATACGACTACTGTCCCTGTCCAAGCAAACGGTTGCGTCCCTTATTTCAGCGACGCAAAGTTCGGTGACCCCTCTTTCTATGCTGCTAAATTTACACGAAAATGGTTGAGTTGGAACGGCTGCGCGCGCCTCCTTCATGCAACGAAAAGTTAACGAAGCGAAACTCCGACGAAATGCGATCTATATTTCTCTAGTGTTCGTAAACAGCGCTGCATTTGCATGCACTAAAGTGCATTGCGATCCTTAAAGTGGTAGAGGCAAAGAGCTTATGATAGAAAGAGAGGGAACTTGGTACAGAACCGCGAGACGAAATGTACGAGTTATGCTCCCTTGTCGACATGCTGAAAATGGCTCGTGGCAGAAAGTCAAAAGGCGACCGAGTGAAACAGGGCGGTGACTTTTGCACAGCTATCAATTGCCATAATGCCAGATACAAAAAAAGTTGTGTTGGCAAGTCCTTTTTTAAATTTCTAAGAGACAAAGAAAGGTAAATTGCAATTGAAAAACTTCATTTTTTTGCGTTTATGTAGGCCTAAACTAAGACCGCTGCAGTGTTGTTAGTGTTAAAACAATCGGAGAGCGGCTTGAATGATTCATGTTATACCTATGTGCTAAATCCAAAACTGTTTGCTTGCTGACAGTTTACGTTCAACAGGTCGCTCACTGTTTACGTTATTGCTAGGTTGTTTGACTATATTTGTGCTTATATTTCAAAAGTAGATGTCAGATTGGCAGTTTGGCTTCGTCAAACTGCTTATGTTAACAAGTTATAGACTAAGTCTGTTTTCTCCTCGTGATCAAATACTGTGCAAGATAACCCCTTACCTAGGCACAAAAATGGTCCTTGATCTGTTGTAATCCCTTTTCGTTTGAGTGTAAACGGGAAAAAAATGTAATGTAGAAACTCAGTCCTTGTTCTGATCTGTGAATTTCTGCGCATTAGATCTATATTGCGTGGAATGTTGTAGTCTAGCCAGTAGGTTCTGATTGTTCTGTCTGATTAATTAATTATTTTTCATGAAGTGACTGATGTTATTAAGCCAGTGATGTGGGAGGTGAGAGGGTTGGGGGGGGGTAGGGGGACACCTGATATAAATTAAATTCACACTATTAGTGAAACATTTTGTTATTGTGCTTTATTGTGATTAATTGATTGAATGACAGAGCTCTCTCTCTCTCACTCTCTCTCTCTCTCTCTCTCTCTCTCTCTCTCTCTCTCTCTCTCTCTCTCTCTCACGATTACGGATTTACAGTTTCGGATAAATGAAACAGTCTGTCATGCATATTTTAATTTTAAAATATCTGTCGTTGATTAAAAAATAATAAATTCCAGGGCAGAAAACGCATCTATGACATACACACATAAGCAGCATAAAAGCACCTAATAAATGTCAATAAGTAAACATAAACAAAAACAAAAAAAAGACAGCAGTAGCGGAATGTTAATAATAATGATGGTTAAAAGTTTGCTTTTTGCAAACGTTGCCATAAAAATGTTCTTTTGCAATGGCTTAGGCTCAATAAGTTACCACGCACAGATCTTTCACATAGCAGATGGTGAAATATAGCCAGCCCGAGCAAAGGGAAATAATCCGTGAGAGCGTCTCGCATTTTTGTATAGGACATAATGGAAGTTCCCTCTCTTTCCGTAATAAGCTCTTTGGTAGAGGTTAATTGCTGACGTTTCCCTTGCTCATCTCGCCAGCAGTCACTTTCTATAGACAAGGGGTTCAACCACCCTGCATAATGTGTTGTCACCTATCACTCGACTGTAGCAGCAACTAGCCCTACTGAAATGGTTTGAATAGAGGATTGGTGATTTGCGCTTAATAGCTCTATTTTGTGCACTTGTGACTGAAGAAGCTTTTCAGCGAAGTGCATGTAGGCCTATATATCGGATTTTTTTTTGTGTGTGTGTGTGGGGGGGGGGGGAATGGGGTAAAATCTCTGATGTGTTTTATTATCTATTTAGCTTTTGGCTTTGTTTGTTTGTTTGTTTGTTTATTTAAGCTCTTTCCCGTCTTTTTTTAAATTCTAGTTGTAGTACGCTAGCCCTTAAAAAGAATTTGTTTTCTCTTTAGCTTTTGGCTTTGTTTGTTTGTTTGTTTGTTTATTTAAGCTCTTTCCCGTCTTTTTTTAATTCTAGTTGTAGTACGCTAGCCCTTAAAGAGAATTTGTTTTCTCTTAAACTTTTGGCTTTGTTTGTTTGTTTGTTTGTTTAAGCTCTTTCCCGTCTTTTTTTTATTCTAGTTGTAGTACGCTATCCCTTAAAGAGAATTTGTTTTCTCTTTAGCTTTTGGCTTTGTTTGTTTGTTTATTTAAGCTCTTTCCCGTCTTCTTTTTAATTCTAGTTGTAGTACGCTAGCCCTTAAAGAGAATTCGTTTTCTTCTTCCACTCAAAACGCATTTATCCGTCACACTGCGCCGAGTGCTACTAATATTGCTAAAAAGCCTATAGAAATTATTTTCAACTTTCCGTCAGCTCTCATTGATAAAGCTACATGTTAAACGTTATCCAAAATGCATAGTGCACAATTCAATCCATGTTCACATCCAGTTCCTTAGTCTGTAAAGAAAAAGCTAAAAGCGCATAGATAATCGGTAGCTGAATGGTAGCTATTTAAACGCGGTTGCATTGGGCCTAATCGACGTGTGGACTACATGCGGGGCGCTTATTTACATGTACATCAAAGAATCCAGTGACCAAAGCAGTATACAAACGAAGGTTTGTCACGCATACTGAGTTTTTTTTTTTTTTAAATCCTGTTCATGGAAATCTGTTGAAAACTTCAGTGTGAAATAGAGTCGCTTCAGCCATGATGCTTGAATCTTGTGTAACTTCAATTCCTTATTCACGCAGCCCGTTCAGTCAGCAACAAGGCACGATTTGTCTTTATAAAATGTTCCAACTTTATGCAGCAAACATCAACAACTGCTTCCAAGATCGCTTTCCGGGGCGGGGGGTGAGGGGGGGAGGGGGGGGGGGGAAGGGGGGGGAGGTAATCACTTTTGACAAACAGACAGCGCGGTTTTTATAGCCTTTCATCCATCTCGAACAATGCAGAATGTTCCAGAAGGACGCAATC
Organism: Oncomelania hupensis; assembly: GCA_036898135.1. NCBI lineage: Eukaryota > Metazoa > Mollusca > Gastropoda > Littorinimorpha > Pomatiopsidae > Oncomelania > Oncomelania hupensis. The sequence goes on along the minus strand of CM072525.1, from coordinate 11,522,629 downwards.
GATGACCAATCAATCTAAAAATCGTCACCTGAATTGCGCACTGTCTTACGTCATAAAATGTTCTGCGAGCTTACAAGGCCAGACTAACTATCGCTAGATTCATCTCGAATCTTCAATCGATAATTTGCAAGTAATTCCAGAAGGTTCTCCACGCTGCCACAACACTGTCGACCCACGAAAACAAACAACATTAGGCCAAGCTTTCCTTTCAACAGCACACAGAATCAAGTCAAAGGCAAATACATACATTCATTGCACGCTGTGCAAAACAAAATGTCCCTAACTATCGTGCGCATCTCAATCGTAACACATACGAAGTGTAGGTTGTGTCACAGGGAGGCCATAGAAAACAAGACCTTGTTTTCTCTAAATGTGTCCTCATGGAAAGTAGACCATGATTTTCTGGGTATTGTATTAGTATAGTAACAATGACACTGTTTTCTGTAGTGTTTCGTCCTCCAACGGCTTAAGAGTTATGTATTCAAAATAAAAACCAGAGTCGAGATATTTATCGCTTGTAGCAGTTGTAAAACCCACATTAAAACCCAGGGCAAGGCATAATCTGTAGTTTGCGCTGTGGTTTAAAATGTCGATTTTAGCAACCCCCCAGTGGCTTTGCAAGGTGAAGAAAGACAAGACAACTGAAGATGATGATATATATTTTTCTTCTTCTCCATTTTCCATCACAACCACTAGAAACGACGAGGGCGACGACGAGGACGACGAGGATGATGATGATGATGATGATGATGATGATGATGATGGGGAGGAGGAGGAGGAATATACTACTACTACTACTACTACTACTACTACTACTACTACTACTACTACTACTACTACTACTACTACTAATAATAATAATAATAATAATAATAATAATAATAATAATAATAATAATAATAATAATAAGAAGAAGAAGAAGAAGAAGAAGAAGAAGAAGAAGAAGAAGAAGAAGAAGAAGAAGAAGAAGAAGAAGAAGATTATCAACAACAACGAGAGACGTGACACCACCGTCATAAACCACCACCATAAACAACAGCAATAACACCACCACCACCAAAGACAACAACATCAGCAACAATAACAACATCAGCAACAATAACTTCACCATCACCAATAACAACGACAACAACAACAACAACAAAACACCGAAAAGAAATCTGTCCACTAGTTTCAGAGAAAAGTGCAGAGCTGGACGGTCAACATTTGCCCAGCTATCGCTCGGGAACCAACAACACTGTCAATCAATGTTTTAAAGATAACAATAAATACACAGAAATCGACAATTAAACGCGCCGACTTAAAATATAAAATAAAGAAATACATCAATTAATAATCTGCAACGCAAAGAGCGCCTTAGGGCAACAGATAGTGCGCAAACATAAATAGTAATTATATGTAACAAATAACAGAAAAATAAAATCCAACTCACCATTTACGGTTGCGGCGTTAGCCAAGACATAGCAGACCACTGCTAGTAACGTCCACACATCCCTCATGGTCGTGGGATTCTGTATTCAGTTGTTGCAGGCAAAAAAGTCTTCCAGTCGGTTTTTCATCGAGACACTGAATTAAAGTTGATGATGGTGATGATGCAAGAGTGGTAGTTCAAACAGACTTTCACAATTCCATCACCAAAGTGCAATGCACAAGGTGTTTTTATTTGTTTGTTTTTTCTACAGTTTTTTTTTTTCACACACAAATGTGTTTTTTTTCCCGCAGTCAGTTTAGTTCCCTTTGAAAGATGACTGACGTCTGCTGATACTTTTCCGGCAAGTTAATCTTTCAGCACTGTGGACCAAAACGATGTTATAGGGTGGTTGAAAAGTTACTCCCTATTGCAACCTGCTTATAACTTTCGCAAATATGACTGCATCGGTATGAAACATAACATATTTGGGACCCTTATAGTGGTAGAATTTATTTACTGATCTCTGATTTTATCTCATGGTGATGGGGGCGGTTAAGAGCGGCCGGCCCGTCGCTAGACACGTGGTTTGATGGTTTCTGATGTCTTACGCCAGCTGAGCATGCTCAAGTAGTGTCAAGCGAAGAGCCATTATGGGGCTGCTCTGGTCACCGTGAGATTGCCACCAAAGACCAGCAACTGCACCCTGCCACCGTAAGGAGGAGCACCATACATTTGCCTTTCATACAAATGCAGCATTATTGACACAAGCTACAAGCAAGTTAGGAGGGAGACACTGTTCAGCCACTTTCAATATTGATGCGGCAGTTACATTTTCGCTACTTTGTTATTTTTTTTGCACTTGTATCTGGGTTGAACCTGCAAAAAGATAATAATAATAATAATAATAATAATAATAATAATAATAATAATAATAATAATAATAATAATAATAATAATAGAACAAGCTATTAAATGCTAGAAACGCGGCGCTGTAATAAACATGCATGCTGGAAATGCTCAGGTGTCCAAACTTTCTGTTCACTGTACACGGACTGCTAACATTGTTCCAAGCGTTTTCTTTGGTTTTATGGCTCAATTACCCGAGGTTAACACAACATAGACACACAGAGGAGGGTCTAAATGGCTTAAAAGTCCTCTTCATGGTGGTGGGACTACAATTCCCCCATACGCTAAATGGATTGTGTTCGGGGACGTAAATCTTACCTATGTGGGACTAAGGGTTGCTGAATGTCGAATATATTTAATTGATTAAAATTTACAGCATAGCCACACGATTTCAGCTTCCTTACAATCAGCAAACCACACCCAACCTCCATCTTCCCACCCACCCACACACACACACACACACACAAACACAATTCTTCATCTGCTGGAAGAATTATGTCACTAAAATACAACGCTATTGTATTAAGAGTTTTCATATAGCAGAGACAGAGAGAAAGACAGAGAGGGAGAGAGAGAGAAAAAAAAGAGAGAGAGAGAGAGAGAGAGAGAGAGAGAGAGAGAGAGAGAGAGAGAGAGAGAGAGAGAGAGAGATTAAGATTTTAGACTACTTAGAACGTCAAATTGTCCAATCTGTCCGTCAACAAATAAAGACAATAAAGAACTATCCTTTAACATTAAATCGAAAATAAACACAATCACGCAAACACACACACACACACACACACACACACACACCCAGAGGGAGAGAGAGATTACGCTATTAAAATCTGCCTAAAATATAAGCTGCTAACATAATCCAATAATGACTCCCATAACATAAAAATAATATTATTTTTATTTTCATGGCTTTAATCATACAACGCAAAACTAAAGACCTTATTAACATTAAATAAGAAATGACTTTTTTCTTGGTCCATGAAAAATGACTCATTCTACAAAACACTGCTGCAGATTCGTAACTATTCTAAGCACCAGCAACTATTTTTCTTGTTTTTCGCTTATGCATTTTTCTAATTATATGGCTGCGATTAAACGTAAAATGACTTTCCAAGATTATTCAGCATTGCTGTTGACAGAAACGGATACGTCCCCTATATGCTCATGTGTCCGGGGACATTAATTTTTTTTTAAAGAAAAAAAAAAGAAAAAGAAAGAAACGGATCTAAAATGTCCAAATTATCAGAACACAATGTAATCGAGTTCTTGAATCTGACGTCGGTTAAAGAACTTACTTTACTTTTACATTTAATTACATTGAAAGACTGAGCATATAGGGGGCGTTTCACATTAAACATGAGCATATAGGGGGTGTTTCACATTAAACATGAGCATATAGGGGCGTTTCACATTAAACATGAGCATATAGGGGGCGTTTCACATTAAAGATGAAAAACAAAAATTCTGATCAAGGAGTGAACAGACTGTATAGATTTAATTAATGGATATAATGTAACTATTATTCAAACATAGGGCCCTCTGTAGTAGTTGAAGGAGAGGGGTGGAATGAAGAAAGAAGAGAGAGTGGGAGAGGGAAGGGTGGAGAGAAAGAGGGAGAGAGACAGACAGGAAGACGGAAATACAGACAAAAAGGTATTAAAAAAATTAATATTATAATTAGTCCATCTAGTTAAAGAGTTTTAAAAAAAATAATAATTACATCTATGTAAAGTTAGTTAGTCATTTAGTTAGTTAGCAATTTTTTTATAGGGTTTAGCGGAAGCTATGTGAAGTGTGCTTCTTAATATGTTTATTTTCAATGTCTAAATCGCTTATGGTGAATATTGACAATGAACGAATAACACGCACACACACACACACAAAACACGCACACACACACACACATACTGCACAACCAACTAGCGAACATGGAGGCCTCTCCCTACTCTTTCCAATGAGAGTATAAACCGAGGTCCAGATTGCGCACGCACGCATTTCTTCGCACGGACTTGAAAGATCCTGACGCTCATGTCCTAGACGGCAGAGTGCCGGCTACACAAATACACCCAGCACGCACTAGGTCCTTTCTCCCCATACCCGGTCGCTCAAAATTGTGCTCAGTCGTCCGGGCTTGGGCCGACGCGCTCAAAGGCTGCATATTAGTGGGCGTCTCCTGCGTATTGAGATAGATCCTGTACTAGTGGTCAGCGCCTTGAGCAGCTCTTGAGCTGGAAACGCGCTATCTAAGAACGTACATGCAAAAGAAGAAGAAGAAGAAGAAGAAGAAGAAGAAGAAGAAGAAGAAGAAGAAGAAGAAAACAAAATAGTCGATGTTTACAAACCTGTAGAACTGTAGGTTACACCGTTGAGCGAACAACCACAGTCAAAAATACGTTTCACTCTCCGGCAAAGGCAGTAGCACAGACTGAATGACCGTCGCATTCAGCGAGAGAGAAAGAGAGGGAGGGAGAGGGAAAGAGAGAGAGAGAGCATCAAAGTTCCGGGTCTCGTACATTGCTGTTTACCTGAGAGGGGCGTGTGGTGTGATCAGAGCTTTGTCCCGTGAATGGCAATAGCTGTGGTCTGGGATGTTTATGTCATGGAAAATGTACCCTGTTAGTAGTTTTCTGCTTGCTCCCCCTTCCCCCCCCTCTCTCTCTCTCTCTCTCTCTCTCTTTATCGTCCTCTCTCTCTCGTTCTCTCTCTCGTTCTCTCTCTCTGAGACAAAGTGAGTGCGAATAGGTTGACGCACTTTATCTAGGGGTGGAATGAAGAATTGCCGGTAACATATACAATTTTTGAACGTGTTCTAATGATTAGCTTCATAGTTACTGTTAATGTTTGAAAAGGTAAAGTACAGGTTGTAAGAATAGGCTAGGTCAAGAACCATATCTCTCCCCCCCTCCCTTCCCCACCCCCCGCCCCACCCCCCCAAAAAATCTGTACATCTTGGATAAATTAAAAACAAAAAAACCGGATGCGAGAAGAATTCTTTTCTAGTCGCATTGACTTTCTCACCTCAATTATGCGTCATCAGTATGGTGCGGCGCGAGACAAACGCATATCAATAAACCGTACAGCAGGGAAGAGTATAATTGATGATCCCACTCTTTCATCATCGGAAAAATGTAAAGCCGCCAACCTAATTTCCTTATACCATCAGTGTTCATCCAACAGTGTGACCCACTTCTTTTAAAGTGCAACCTGGCCAGGCACATCCTTATTTAAGCAATTTATTAACTGCTGCCACAGAACGTTAAACAAAGGTCTAACAACTACATTCTGCCTCGAAAACAAGAATAGATCTGTATAACAACAGTTTTGCATTCTCGGGACCTCTAATCTGGAACTCTCTTCCTTTGAACATTAGATCGTATACCACTCGTCCTTCTTTCAAACGTACATTAAGGCAGCAAGACCTTAACCACATAGACAGAGAAAGAGGTGGGAGGACAACGTTGGAGAATGGACTGGCTTGACATTGAGCGAAGCCGTGAGAGTTGCTGAGGACAGAGAAAGATGGAGTACGCTGGTTAAACGATCATTTGTGGTGCCCCAACGACCTCCGAGATACGATAGGATAGGATAGGAAATCTTAACCACGTAACCACTGATTTTGTCAATTGTTTTCCAAAATGCTATTTGATTAATTGATCTACAATTGACGCGTCTTAAAGGTATGTGTAAGTGTACCACCTGAATATGTGATATACGTTGGGTTGTTTGTTATGCATTGTGTAATTGCAACACCAATACTGATTGTCCTATGTCTTTTTTTTGTATCCCGCATGATATTTATTTGCTCTATGTGTTCATTATTATAGTTATATGCTTTGTCGCTCACCTGTATGACTGTACATCGCGGAATGCGAGTGTCAATGATACGAAGAACCTCCTTCCCCTCAACACCTCGTTGTCACCTCAGTCGTAAGCAACGTAAACAAGCCGACAAGCTTGTACAATTTTGTTTTCCGCTCGGAATACACTTACGAAAGGGGCGCGGATTGGATGGGCAAACTGTGTGTGGCACACTTAAGAGCCTTCAGTCAGTGCTTACACATGGCGCAGTTGGGCCGGGTAGCTCAGTTGGTAGAGCGGCTTACTATTAATCGAAAGGTACCTGGTTCGAATCTTGGATAGGGTATGTGCGTGTGACGTCAAAACTCCCACAAAGCAATACGCGGCGCCATATTTTCAAGATCCGGAAAGAAAAAGTAGTCAGCCAAGCCTGTTCAGATCTCCGAAATCTCAGATAAAAATGCCTGAGAAAGGTTCGCGCTGCTGCGTTAAAGACTGTTATATGAGTACGCATGACAAAAGTGGAAACAGGATTAATGAAACCATTAAGATGTTTTCGATTCCAAAAGTAAAAACAAGCAATGGATCGCAAATGGAAGATGTGACAAGCAGAAGAAGACTGGCATGGGTGTCTGCCATTAACCTGAAAGAGATTACTTTCGAACATTCTCGAAGGGGAGCTCGTGTTTGCTCAAGACATTTTCACAAATGTAAAACACTTTACTGTACCTTTCCCTTAGGAAATTTATGTCCATTAACCTTGAGTAGGGCTTGCACTAGTCAGTAGATGTTTGTATGTAGATTATAGTCACACGACACTTTCGCATATAGGTGACTACTGGACCGATTTATACTGACACCAGCGGGCCAGTTGTTGGTAAAGGGGAAAATAATATGATCACACGTTGACCAATCCGGGATTCGAACCAGCGACCTTTCGGTTACTAGCAAGACGCTCTTACCAACTGAACTACCCGGCCCCTCGAGTCAGTAGACCAGTGGTAAGTCACAGATATACGAAGTAAGTAGGCCTACTGTCTCACTCTCGTCTCAGTTGATCACGTATGTTAATTAAAAAAAAAGTAAACTCAACTGGGACTGCAAAGTATCTTCAAGCTATAATTAATAACACAAAAGTATCTTACTCTTAGATATTTCTTTGTTGTGTTTATGATATTCACGTTTGTTGATAGCTTATCATTACCGTAGCCGTAAGGGTGTAATATGTATTGTATCATGTATGTCTTTTAAATTAATTTACACCATAACTACAACTAAGTCAAGTGCTGTGACATCAAATTTAAAGTAAGCGTAGTGCTTCTAAACGATTTTTAAATTTTTTTGTTTGTCCCTTCCCTTCACTTTTTCCATTTTTTAGGACACGTGCGCGACTTTTTTCTTTCTTCTCTATGTCCGGAAGTAAGCGTCCCTTGAAAAGATGGCCGACAGGCCTGTTGCCACCACGTGACGCACGAAGTCTATTGGAAGACGTGTGACCATATTAATTTCCCCTTACCATCAACTGGTTCGCTGGTGTCAGAATAATGTATGACCAGTAGTCGCCTATATGCTTCGGTGTCGTGTGACTATAATCTAGGGAGGCACGGTGGCCTAATGGTAGAGCTTTGGCTTGCGGATCTGAAGGGTTCGAGCCCAGGCCGGGGCATTGTGTTGTGTCCCTGGGAAAGACACTTTACTCCCGTTTCATATTCCTTCAGATGAGAGTATAAACCGAGGTCTAGTCTGTGTCGCATACATTCCGACATAACGGACTTTAAAGATCCTGACGCTCATGTCCTAGACGGGTGAGTGCCGGTGACAAGAACTCACGCAGCATGCACCTAGGTCCTTCTCCCCCATCCCTGGCTGCCCAGGATTGTGCTCAGTTGTCTGGAGCGTTATTACGGTGCGCCCAAAGGCTGCAAGTTGGCGCCTCGGGCGGCTTGAGTTAGATCCTGTATAAGCCAGCGCCTTGAGTGTCGCCAAGAACGGCAAGATATGTGCGCTATAAAAATCCTCCATAATAATAAATAATAATAAATAATCTACAGTTACTTACACAGTGCGTTTGCTGAGACTCGCCAAAAACGTAAGTCGCTGTGATCCTCAGCTACGTAGTGTGTCCAGGGCTCTCTCTCTCTCTCTCTCTCTCTCTCTCTCTCTCTCTCTCTCTCTCTCTCTCGCTTCTTTTTGGTATACCTCCGGTAATAATTGATTGGAGAGGTTTCCTAGTACAAGTATGTTGCCCACACTAATGACATGTCATTGTTGTGTAGAGGCTACTCTCACAGCCGCATTAACAAGCAACAATGGATGAGAGTATAAACCGAGGTCTAGGCTGTGTCGCATACATTCCATCATAACGGACTTTAAAGATCCTGACGCTCATGTCCTAGACGGGTGAGTGCCGGTGACAAGAACACACCCAGCATGCACCTAGGTCCTTCTCCCCCATCCCTGGCTGCCCAGGATTGCGCTCAGTTGTTTGGAGCGTTATTACGATGCGCCCAAAGGCTGCAAGTTGGCGCCTCGGGCGGCTTGAGTTAGATCCTGTATTGGCCAGCGCCTTGAGCAGCTCTTGAGCTGGAAAAGCGCTATATAAGAACGATTAAATAAAATAAATATATACTCCATAGCATAAAGGAAGCGGAGAGAATCAGTGGTACCTCGATTGCGTAGGGGTAGCATTAGTATGTACAAATAATTTTAATGTATACCCTCTTTGGTATGTATCATATATAGCACTACTGCTACCGGCACCCTTATGCTATCCAGTATGCTGCAATCATGTTCTCTTTCACCAAACTCACCACCACCACAACAAACGATCTGCCAAGTAGAGTTGCAAAGAAAACCGAACGAGTTTGAGCGTCGACTCCCACAATTGCAACAGTCAGGTCGATGTCCTATTCTATCCTATTCCGTAACTCGAATGTCATTGGACATCACAGATGTTCGTTTAGCCAGCGTACTCCATCTTTCTCTGTTCTCAGCAACCATCATGGCATCCAAAAACTGTCGCTCTTCCCAATCCCACTTCTTACAGCAAGACTACCTATACTTGTCCATATAGTTGACAGACAACGAATTAAGACGCGGTACCATTATTCACACCCTACACATGTAATCAGTAAGAATTTCATGCAGGATAAATTCAGCCACAAACAACCTTCCCACCTTCAACTCCAAGGAAAAACAAAACACAGCGGGATAATTAGACGCTACACCGATACGAACGAAAACTTTTATCAACAACCCTCAATGATGACTCCAACTCGATAATTTATGCGCAATCATATTTACATAACTGCTACAGCCTTTTCTTTCAAGGGAGCACGTGTATATGTTCCCTTAAACTCTATGTTAGCCTAGGTGTTTGTTCCCAAATTTTACAAGATTACTTGGGCGCTAGTATCCCAAGTCCAATGCCGAAGTTTCCAAAGCCGAAGTACCGGGAACATAGCAAAATAACGTAGGGAACATGGAAAGGACCCCACAAACCACTTTAGGCAGGACTAATAACCTTGAATATATATGGCATAAATATTCCAAACTACAATTAGAGGGAAATTTGCACCATTGCTCATTGTGGGAGCTAGTGAAGTAGATGTCAACACCGTGACCATCATCTTTAATTCAGCAATGACAATGCCGCCACTGAAATCCTTGGCAAGCACCACCCAAAGAAAAAACGGTGGACCAAGCCTGAACCTTTGGACTGTGTGCCAAACGAAGAGAGATGAAAAGGAAAAAAGAACACCTCACAGGATGCTGATGCCTGCCGAAAAATCAACAGTGACATCTGAAAAGGCATGCGAATAACAAAGTAGAACTGGGTAGAAAATCAATGTCAAGAAATAAAGAGCAGTCTGAAAAAGCGAAACAGTAAGACTTTGAAGGGGCTGACAAGTGTTAAACAACCCAAGGTCTCCCGATCCAAAGCATGTCTAGCTTGTGCCTTACAGAAGGACAATAAGTCTTGGATAGATGGACAGAGTACTGCTCTAACCTTTACAACCACACACCAATTGGAGACCCATCAGTTCTAGCAATTCCTCAGAACAGAGAAAAAGAAGAAATCATACCAATTCTCCGAGAAGTTGAGGCTGTAATGCAATCGCTCAAGAAGCAGGAGAAACGATGATTGACACCATCGCTATTATCTGTAACAATATCTGGCAGAGTGAGTGGTAGCCTACACTATGGACCCAGTCACTTGTCATCACTCATCCCAAAAAGGGTGACCTTCAGAAGTGTCAAAACTACTGCACCATCAGCCTCATTTGCCATCCGAGTAAAAGGCTACTGAAAATTATACTCAACAGGTTGAAACCCCAAGCTGAATAAATCATAGCTGAAAGACAAGCAGGATTCAGGGCAGGGCAAAGTACAACTGAGCAGATTTTCAACATCAGAAATACATACATCACCAGCAACATCTATATCATGTGTTTGTAAACTTCAGCTCTGGGGGCAACCAAGAAAGTGTACAACATTATTGAAGTCACCAAAAGTCTGTATGACAAGACTACCAGTGCAGTTCTCCACAACAGCGCCATCGGGAACTGGTTGATAACAACCATCGGCTGCGTCAAGGATGCCTACTCTCTCCAATATTCCATCATCTTTCTGGAGAGCATCATGTGAGATGCCCTTGCAGATCATGAAGGCACAGTCAGCATAAGGGCTAGAGAAATCTCCAAGCCCCGCTTTGCGGATGACATTGATGGATTTGCTGGATAGGAACAAGAATTAGAACAGCTGGTACAGAGGCTTGACACCACTCCCCGAGCCTTCGGAATGGACATAGGTGCAGAGAAGACCAAAATGATGACCAACAACACCAGTGGCATCAACACGGACATAAAAAACCAAGACCAATCCCTCAACACGGTGCACATTCAAATATTTAGGAGCAATTGTATCAGACAATGAGTCCCGACAGGAAGTTGTTTCCAGGATAGCACAAACAACTTCCACAAGACTTCTGTGCATTTTCTATACTCAGCACATCACCAACGACGAAGTCCTACAGACCATCATACAAGCCATTGGACAACACGATGACATGCTCACAGTGGTGAAGAAACGGAAACCCCGATGATATGGCCACGTCACGAGAGCATCAGGCCATGCAAAGACCATCCTTTTTCTGTCTCCAAGAGGTGTTAACACAACATTCGAGAATGGACTGGTTTGACACTGAGCGCAGCCATGCGGGGTGCTGAGGACAAAGAAAGAGGGTGTACGCTTGTTTAACGATTATCTGTGGTGCCCCAACGACTTTTGAGTTACGGGATAGGATAATAACCTTGACCAGTGCATAAGCAAGCAACAACGGGGCCGGGTAGCTCAGTTGGTAGAGCGTCTTACTAGTAACCGAAAGGTACCTGGTTCGAATCCCGGATTGGCCAATGTGTGACCATATTATTTTCCCCTTACCATCAACTGGTTCGCTGGTGTCAGAATAATGTGACTAGTAGTCGCCTATACGCTTCGGTGTCGTGTGACTATAATCTACAGTTACACTTTTTTTTAAGCAAGCAACGCATCATAAGATGTGGTTAGGATTCCAACTGCATAAATGTTTAGACAAGAAATGTACTGTGACGAATGTTAATGTGGTTATGTGAGATGCATTATACTGTACTTTCATTTACGCTCGTTGCTTTTACCATTTGCCCTAGGCAGTGCGGGGCAGTTTGTTAAAGTGTTGATCAATGTGAAGAAAAAGAAGAAGAAGAAGAAGAAGAAGAAGAAGAAGAAGAAGAAGAAGATTAACGTAAGTTGTACTGAGAAGAAGAAGAAGAAGAAGAAGAAGAAGAAGAAGAAGAAGAAGAAGAAGAAGAAGAAGAAGAAGATTAACGTAAGTTGTACTGAGAAGAAGAAGAAGAAGAAGAAGAAGAAGAAGAAGAAGAAGAAGAAGAAGAAGAAGAAGAAGAAGAAGAAGAAGAAGAAGATTAACGTAAGTTGTACTGAGAAGAAGAAGAAGAAGAAGAAGAAGAAGAAGAAGAAGAAGAAGAAGAAGAAGAAGAAGAAGAAGAAGAAGAAGAAGAAGAAGATTAACGTAAGTTGTACTGAGAAGAAGAAGAAAAAGAAGAAGAAGAAGAAGAAGAAGAAGAAGAAGAAGAAGAAGAAGAAGAAGAAGAAGAAGAAGAAGAAGAAGAAGATTAACGTAAGTTGTACTGAGAAGAAGAAGAAGAAGAAGAAGAAGAAGAAGAAGAAGAAGAAGAAGAAGAAGAAGAAGAAGGAAGAAGAAGAAGAAGAAGAAGAAGAAGAAGAAGAAGAAGAAGAAGAAGAAGAAGAAGAAGAAGAGAACGCCGAAGAAAAAGAAGAAGAAGAAGACGTAGGAAAGGAGAACTAGGAGTAAAGAAAGAAGACTGAGGACAGGCGGACAAGGAGGAGAAAAAAGAGGAGTACGAGGATGAGAGAAAGGAAGCTGAGGGGAAGGAGAGTGATATTGAGGGGATTGAGGAGCAGAGAAAGATTACGGCGTTGGCAGAGAAGAGACTAAAGGTCGAAAATAACTACAGTGGGAGAATATATTTTAGATAACTTTCGTATCTCTCTCTCGCGACGGTGACCGGGACAAATGTGTTATTTGTGAGTGGTGTGGGTATATACAATCTTTCAACGGATTTATTCTGCGACATGACGTGTGGGTAGAACTAGAAACAACTGCATTTATTTCATTTGATTCTTGTTGATTGTGTACTTACGCTATTTTGTTGATCTATGTTTAGGGTTTAATAGAGGGTGTGAAGACGTAGTTCATTGTTACGAGTTACAGAACTTATGAGACGGTAGGACATGCATATTCACGCGTACGCGCACGCCAATTCTGAAATACCCCTTTTCGTTACAAACAACAAAAACAACAACAAGAAAGAAAAAAAACTAAGAAACAACAAAAAATCAAACAAAGAAAGAAAGAATGCGTGCGTGCACCTCTACTAGACCTCAGTTTATACTCTCATCCGAAAAGTAGGAGACGTTGGCATGGGCATTGGGGTCATGCTATTTTAAAAACATTCAAACTTTACAATTCCGAATCACTGCAGCAATGTTACAGCTTACCGGGCAATGCTTCAATTGTTTTGCCGATGCCTTTTTCCACTGTGCAAATATAGTATTAGGGATGATTTTTTTAAAAATAGGAAATATACATAATACCATTTCTCTCGTTGATGTCAGTCGGTGATTTGAAAGGAATGGAATTCAACAAAAGAACAACCGCAAGCGAAATCCGCCCATCAAACGTTATCGCATACCGTCCAATATGCGTCAATTGTTTTGTCGACGCTTTTATTACTGAGCCAACTTCGCCCCTTGCATGTGGGAAGATTTTTTGTGTGTTTTAAATTAGGAAAAATACACATCCTCTTTCTACTGAGGTCAGTGATTTGAAATTAAAGGAATTCGACAAAAGAACAACAGAAAGCGAAACAGCATCCGTTAATACACAATGAATACTGCTAGCAGGTGATGACAATGACGTCGTTGAGCAAGCAGTTGGAGACGGGCATTGTTTGCGGCACAGTGTGTGTCGGTATAACAGTATTAGCGTGGGGTGTAGTTTAGGCGTCACATCCCATGATTGTACACACCCCTTTTTATCCTTATAGCTATTTTACCTATTTTTATCGTGGTCCTGTTAGGATTTTTAACTCACCCGGAGCATTGAAATCTTTTATTAATCTAGATACCCTCATACACAATACATTCTTTATCAGATAGTCTCCTATACGCTGAATGTGTTGGGGACTATACATTTACGAAACGTGAACGAACGTAGGAGAGACAAGGTCGATAGGAGGAGGGGGGTGGGGAGGGGGAGGAGAAATAGGCAAAGGTGGGGTAGGGGCGAGGGTGGAGGTGGGTTGGAATGGTGCAAGGGAAGAGTCGGTCCTCGTGACGGTCAGTCATGCAGAACGAAAGATTTAATTTGGGATTGAGCAACCCCCTTACCACAAAAACCGCATATCAAACTAAAGCCACCGCCACAAACCGACAAACTGCATCTACACCACCGTCGCAAACATACTTTCCAACTGTATTAGTATCATGTGAACAGCAGTGTGTGAATGGGGGTAGTTCGTAGCCCGTCCCCTGCTGTTCCTTACACACCGAAGAAGGTAAATAAGAGCAGCCACAGAGAGGAGGCCCAGATGAGACAAAACTGTCTGTGAAGAAACAAACAGTAAGAACGACAACAACAACAGCAACAAAATCTTACGAGAACAACACTCCTCTTCCCTCTCAACAATCCCATACCCTCCACCCCCACCCACCCACCCACCGCAGAGGTTAGGCAGTATTATCATGACTTTCCCGAAACGCCACCTACGTTGTGCTGACAATGGGTCATATTTCGTCCCCATTTTTAAGTGTTTTGCAGTGTTCGAACCCTAACCCTAACCCTAGCCCTAACCCAGCCCTAACCCTAACCCTAACGGATCATTGTTCTGACGTCAAAACAAGTAGGCATGTCAATACAAGTTATGTAGAGGTTCACTGATTTGTCCAGATAATACTGACTGTAAACAAGGACCTCTCACGTCTCAGCCTTCACAACCTAAGTGTAAACTGAAACGGTGTAAATACCAGGTCTTGTTTCGGAAAGATTAAAAAACACACACACACAAAAAAAAAAAACTAGATCATGCTCGGGGCTAAAGCTGTAGCCTATCCCCCATTACTAAGCTAGCGCTCTCTCTCTCTCTCTCTCTCTCTCTCTCTCTCTGTCTCTCTCTCTCTCTCTCTCTGTCTCTGTATGTCTCTCTGTCTCTTTCTCCCTCTCTCTGTCTCTATCTCTCCCTCTCTCTCTCTGATAAACACTATTATGTGGGTGAATTGCATTGTTTTTTGTATATATTTGATTGCCTTTTAATCGTACGCCTTTTATTATATATTGGACAATTGACGTTTAGAACAGGTTGTAAGACTACGGTCCTGTCTTACTTGGCATTGGTTTTTATTGAAAAGGTTCAGGAACCTAGGTTCGACATCTATCCTATCCTATCCTGTCCCGTAACCCGGAGGTCGTAGGGGCACCACAGATGATCGTTTAACCAGCGTGCTCCATTTTTCTCTGTCCTCAGCAACCCTGATGGCTTCGCTCAGTGTCAAACCAGTCCATTCTCGAATGTTGTCCTCCCACCTCTTTTTTGGTCTCCCTCTTCTTCTACCTCCTTGCACTGTGCCTTGCAGAATAGTCTTTGCAAGGCCTGATGATCTGGTGACGTGGCCATACCATCGGAGTTTCCGTTTCTTCACCACTGTGAGCAGGTCATCGTGTTGTCCAATGGCTTGTGTGATGGTCTGTCGGACTTCGTCGTTGGTGATGTGTTTAATTTTAATTTAATTTAATTTAATCACTTTATTTATATAGCGCTTTACCAACTCATGCTCAAAGCGTACAGGATCTAACTCAAACCGCCCGAGACGCCCACCCGCAGCTTGTGGGCGCCTGGTCTGACGCCCGGACAACTGAGCACAATCCTGGGCAGCCAGGGATGGGGAGAAGGACCAAGTGCATGCTTGGTGTGTTCTTGTTACCGGCACTCACCCGTCTAGGTGAGTAAATGAGCGTCAGGATCTTTAAAGTCCGTTATGATGGAATGTATGCGACACACAGACTAGACCTCGGTTTATACTCTCATCCGAAGGAGTAGGAAACGGGAGTAAAGTGTCTTTCCCAGGGACACAACACAATGGCCCGGCCAGGGCTCGAACCCGGGACCTTCAGATCCGCAAGCCGAAGCACTACCATTAGACCACCGTGCCCCCACGGTGTGTTGGGTATAGGAAATGCTCAGAAGTCTTCTGTAGCACCTCGTCTCCATGCTTTGTATAATTCGTTGGAGATCTGCTGTGAGGGTCCATGCTTCGCAAGCATATGGGAAGATGGATAGGTTCAACATCTGAGAACCTCACAAAGGAGAGGATGTTTGAACATCCGCCAGCTTTCCCATTACATTGCGACAAGCCATACGACTATACCCAGCACATCACCAACGACCAAGTCCGACAGGCCATCACGCAAGCCATTGGACAACACGATGACATGCTCACAGTAGTGAAGGAACGGAAACTCCGATGGTATAACCACGTAACCAGAGCATCAGGCCTTGCAAAAACCATCCTGCAAGGCACGGTGCAAGGAGGCAGAAGGAGAAGGAGACAGAAAAAGAGGTGGGAGGACAACATTCGAGAATGGACTGGCTTGACACTGAGTGAAGCCATGAGGGTTGATGAGGACAGAGAAAGGTGGAGTATTCTGGTTAAAAGATCATTATTTAAATAAAAAATTTGTTTCTTAATGTGAACTAATTGTTATAAGGGAATGTATGTTGTTAAAAGTGTATGTGTATGTCAGTAGTTTGATGATTTTGATGGTTTGATAATTTGGAAAATATCTATGACATGCGCATGGTAGATTTCGTAAATTGTGTATGTTACATCAGTACAACTTATGTTAATCTGATGAATAAAAATTGATACAACAACAACAACAAGGTGCCCCAACGACCTTCGAGTTACGGGATATGATAGGATGGGATACGACTTTTGAGCCTTAAACCGTTGTCCTATTAAAAGATCTAATGTTCGTTGTTCAGTGTTATTTCAGTTACGGGATAGGATGGGATAGTGATAGGATTTCAGTCCCTCTCTGTTTCTCTCTCAATTATTTGTGAAGAAATGTCAACACTCAATCTCTCACTCAAGATTCCAAACAAAATCTAAAATGAATGGGAGGGGGAGAGGAGAGAGAAGGCAGAGAAGATGGGGGTGAGGGTGGAGAGGTCGACATAACAAAATGGAAAGTCTGCCAACAGAACCTTTTTGACCGATAAAGTCGGGAATTGTTTTTTTTTTTAGGAAAGAAGATTAGTAAACGTTAAAGGTGATGATGATAATAATAATAATAATAATAATAATAATAATAATAATAATAATAATAATAATAATAATAATAATAATAATAATAATAATAATAATAATAATAATAAAAAAACAGGATGCTCTCATCGCACTTCTTCTCCAATCGAACTCAAAACGCGGCGATCTGAAGATATACCATTATTGGTGTTCCCGCAATGTGTCGGTCGTTCGGGGGGAAAGACAGAAAGAAAGAGAGATTTTTGGCACCTATGTTTTATCTGGGCCAGCTTAATGAGAGTAGTCCAGGCCCATCTTCTCTACACTCGCTGCTAGTGTAACATCCCACGTTGTATACAGATCCAGGTAGCCTACCCATTCACAGCTTGGTTGGAATTGGGATGCGTCGTACGGGGTGTTTGTTTCATTCTCTGGGAGTCTTTTTTTTTTTCGTGGTAATAATAATAATAATAATACGGTAGATTTATATAGCGTGGTACCCCAACAAACATGGGCTCGCCACGCTTTACAATGCAATAAAAAAGCAATAGTATTAAAAACAAAACAAAATAAAATATGTAAAACAAAAACATGCCTAGTAAAAAATGCTAAACCAGAAGTATGTACCTTAATTAACAGCACACACACAGACACACACACACAATCACTCACACACAGACGCACGAGCGCCTGGCCAAAGTACATGTCCACAATAAAAGCATTCATTATCACATCATTTAACAAAACAATACAACTAAAAATATTACACACCTTAAAAACAAAACATATGATTGTAAACATTTCTTAAAACAGTAAAATACAATGAAAAGACATCAATCACAACATTAAAAGGGACTAGACTCAACTACAACAGATACATTTAACTAAACTAGTAGTATAAAAGAACTTGTACGACATTGGTAAATACTCTTATATAAAAAATTAATAGATGACTTTCAACACGGACACAATACAAGCATTCACCTCGAGGTAATAGTTTAAAACTGGGCAGTCGACTGGATGTCAGCAGGCAGAAGAATTGTGATGTTCGCTAGTTCAATCAGTGGGAAAGTATTGCTTGAAAAGATGTGTTTTGAGTGCTTTCTTGAAAGTCTGCGTGGATGCAATACAACGAATGTTAGCTGGCAGCGAATTCCATTGTTTAGGGCCACAAAAAGCAAAAGATCTTTCACCGTAGGTTTTTGTGCGTACTCTTTGTGTGGTGAGGACATGAGTGTCTGCGGATGAACGCAACTGTCGGGCAGGTGAGTAAGCAGACAGGAGTTGACTAAGATAGGATGGACAGGTATCAGAAAAGAAACTGTGACAGAGAACTGACAGTTTGTAGTCAATGCGTGCTTGGATAGGAAGCCAGTGAAGGGAAAATAGTAGTGGTGTCACGTGATCGCGTTTTTTTGCTTTCAGTACGAGCCGTGCTGCAGAATTTTGAACTTTTTGTAGTTTATCGATCAAAGATTTAGGACAGCCAGTGAGTAGGGAGTTACAATAGTCAAGACGAGAGAGAACAAAGGCACACACCAGAGTTTTGGTGGCATATACTGTAAGATACTGACGGATTGAGCTGATTTGGCGAATGGCAGTGTATGCAGAACGACAAACATGTGAGACATGGTTATCAAGGGACATGTCATCAGATATGATGTAACCGAGATTCCTGGCAGAGGATGAGAAAGTAATGTCAGAGTTGCCAACAGAAATAGAAGTAGGAAGGGTAGAGTGTGAAGACAATCTAGGATTATGGAATAACAGCGCTTCTGTTTTGTCATCATTCAATTTAAGTTTGTTGTGAGCCATCCAAGACCTTACATCAGAAATGCACTGCTGCACGCTCTGGATGCAAGAATGAATCTCGGAAGGGCGGGAAGAATTGTACAGCTGTGTATCGTCAGCGAACGACTGGTTATCAATGGCATGATTATCAAGAAGTAACAGCAATGGTCTGGTGTACATCACAAAAAGCACAGGTCCTAAAACAGAACCCTGTGGCACACCAAAGATCATTTCTGTCTCATTAGACACGCTGCCATCGACAACAACAGCCTGCTTCCTTTCAAAGAGATAAGACTGAAACCAATGTAGTACCGACCCAGAGATACCAAAATGAAGCTGAAGAGTTTTAAGCAAAATGTCATGATCTACAGTATCAAATGCTGCAGATAAATCTAGCAGAGTGAGAACTGAAACATTTCCACAGTCCAGAGCGAGCAACAGGTCATTGGTAACTTTTAACAGAGCTGTTTCGGTACTATGAAAAGGTCTGTAAGCCGACTGGTTGGAGCAGATCAAAGAATGTGTATTTAAATATGAAAATAACTGTTTCAAAACAATCTTTTCCAATATCTTTGACAAAAATGATAGGTTTGACACTGGTCTATAGTTCTGAAGGGTATTCTTGTCTAAACTAGGTTTCTTGAGTAAAGGCTTTACAACAGCAGATTTCATTGATGATGGAACAACACCAGAGGACAGGCTATCATTTATAATGTTGGTTATAGTTGGTAACAGCTGGTCTATGCATTCTACTAACAGAGGGGTAGGAAGGGAATCAAGAGAACAAGTTGTAGGCTTTGACTTCAAAATCACATTTCTAATTTCTTGCTCAGACACTGGTTGAAAAACATTAAGTGATGAATCAGTGGGGTATGTATCTCCTCGTAGGTCAGCACAATGAATGGAAGAAGACATAGAATTCAAGCCATCTAATTTTGCCCGAATGTCAACTACTTTACTAGTGAAGAAATCACTGAAAATATTGGGCAGCTGGCATACAGGGTGTGTAGAAGGCAGAACCGTTTTTCTGTCTTTTCCCCGAAGGCGGTCACACACTCCAAAGAGTTGCTTACTTGTTTTACTAGTTGTGATTTGATTACTATAGTAACTTGACTTAGCTTGATGCACAATATGCGTGACATACCTTTTTGCCGCGCAATACACCTGCTTAAAAACCGTAAGTCCCGACTTGAGCCATTGTCTTTCAGCTCGGCGCCTCTGTCTTTTCGCCTCACGAAGCTCAGTTTTAATACTATCGTACCACGGCTCCGAACGACCGACCCTAACCTTGCGGCGGGAGACGGGAGCATGCCTATCCAGCACGGCACTAAGTGTGGCATCCAGCTGTTCCACAGAGGGGCAAAGGGACGGGGACACTTCCACACTCAGGTCGCGCTTGAAGGCGTCTCTGTCCATGGCGCGAAGGTTACGTGTCTCCCTCAACAAAGCTGGAGGAGAAGGAGCTACAACAGTAAGATCACAGACCACACAAAAGTGATCAGATGACAGCTCCTGAGTAACAATGGTGGATCGCACTACATTATCTTGGGGCCTGTGCATTACCCAGTCAATCAGGTGACCACCAGAATGGGTAGGCTGAGTGACAGATTGTTCTAAGCTAAACATGTTTAAAAGGTCAATCATTTTTCTTGTACTAGCTAAATGAGGTTCATTAAAATGAAAGTTTACATCGCCAACAATGAGGTAAGTACCAGACATGTTGTTACAATAGTCTAACATTTCAGGAAACTCATGAAAAAAGATCGCATCAGTAAGGTTGTTCTTCTTTTTAGGATAAGTTCTATAAATACAAATGAAATGTACATTTTGCTGTGATGTTGACAACGTAACTTGCACAGCTTCAAAGGAAGTGTGAGGGAACGGAAAGTCTACAATGAAGCTCAAATGATTTGACATAGCATCCTTATACACAACAGCCAGACCCCCACCACGGTGAGAGCGCGGGTAAGACTTAGCTGTAAAACCCAAAGGTGCCAGATCTGCACACCTCCCTTCATCCCCAACTAATTTAAACCACGTCTCTTGAATAAACAAGATGTCAATGTGTCTGTCTTTGATGAATTCACTGACTGCAGTGCGTTTTTGAGGAGGACCAAGGGACTGAGCATTAAATGAAGCAACTCGCATCTCACTGTCAACATTCGACGAAGATATGGTGGACCGGCGGACTGTGACGAGGTTGCAGGCGTTCGCGCAGCGTAGAATAGGCCTACCATACGGCAGTCGTACATCGGCGGACCACGGCAGCGAGTCGTCGAACGGTTGAATGCCTACGTTACAGGCAAGCGAGCAATCAGTGGATAGGCCTACTACTTGAATGCATCGTTGTTTTCTTCTTCCACCACGTCTTGTTCGTTTGCGTGGAAGGTCACGGCCAATACAGAAATATCTCAGGCAACGCACGAGGTCAGGGGTCAAACGAGTAGCCTTCATTGATAAAAGTTGATCGCGTGTGTAGTAGAATTCAACTCGCTCACCTGTAGCAGGGTCAGAATCATGACCTCGTTGTAACTGCACGTGCAAGGTAGGTGAAAGAAAGCATGGCTGATTGTGAACACTGTGAATGGAACACAGCTTGGCGATACAGAAAATCCAAAACACCAACATCCTGACGTACGGGGAGACACAAACAGCAGTCCGACAACATGACCAGTCCAAGGGGAACATCCTTGACAACTGACGACACCAAACACGAAGATAAAACAGGTATACAACAGTAAAACTTCGGGAGACCGAACACTCAACCTGTGAGGCGTGTGACCGTGACCCGGAAGTGGTAGCCTTTCATGTACATTGTATGGTCACCCATCCAAGGAGTAACCGCAGTCAACGTTGCTTAACATAAACCAGATGTAGCGTGTGCCCAAACCGCCATCCTAGGGTTCGGAAAGAGGTTAGGGTGGGGTGGGTGGGGGGAGTAGGGGTGTTATATGTGGTGTGGAATGGGGACCAATGGGTAGAAACCCTAAGACATGGATCGCCTACATTTACAAAAAAGACCTTATGGACCTAAAAAAAAAAAAGTCAAGAACAAAACGTGTGGTTGAGAAATGGAGAAGAGTGGGTGGGTGGTTGAGAGAGTGTGTTTGTGGGCAGGGAAGATGGGGGGAGGGGGACTTGGAAATAAAGAAAGAGTGGGGGAGCAGGAAAGGGTGAACGGGGAGGGGGAAAGGGGTGGGGGCATGTCATGTTGTCAATGTTGTCAATACTTCTTCGGACGAGCGTATCAAGCGAGATCTAGTCTGGGCTCACAGGTATTCCATCGCTCGGACTTAAAGATCCTGACGCTCATGTTCTCGACAGGTGAGTGCCAGATGCAGGTTTAAAAAAAAAAAAAACGAATCCAGGGCAGCACTGAAACGTCGTATACTACCTGCCCCCTCCTCGGTCGATCAAGATAGCTCAGTTGTCTGAGCTGAGGCGCTAGACAGGGCGCATCCAGCAGCAATTTAGCGCTTTTGGGGGCGGCTTGAGGAAGATCTTGTTCTCGGCCAGCGCCGCCTTGAGCTCTTTGACACTAGCGATCCTGTGGAAACACACAGTCTGCGCTATTACACGATAGTAAGGTATGATGTGCCATGTTTGTAACACTGTTTGGTGTGGAACCCAAGTGATGAAGATAGGTAAAGGTAGTCCCATAGCCTTGTCGCCGTAGGGGAGCGTGATGTTGGAGATCACACTTATCTTGGGCCAGCGTAATGAGGGTGATGCCCATCTCTCTCCCTCGCTGCTTTACCTTCCCCACCCTTAAGGGAGTAGGTACTCAGTCACAGTTGAGTCAACTGGGGGCGTTGTTATTTGTCGCTTCACGTTTTTGCGGTCACACATCCAAGTGCTAACCGCACTGGACGGTGCTTAACTTGCGACACAGTAGCGAGTGCTTCAACCACTGCGCTGTTTGACACCCCATCCGATGATGAAGATGCCTCGCCTAATACAGATAGGACTGAAGTTTATTGACAGCGCTTTGGATGACATTGATGGATTGGCTGGAGAGGAACAAGAACTTGAACAGCCGGTACAGAGGCTTGACACCACCTCCAGAGCCTGTGGAATAAGTGCAGAGAAAACCAAAATGATGGCCAACAACACCAATGGCATTGTCACAGGGCGATCTGTGGCGGAAAGGTAAAAGCAATTAGCGGGTGGGTAATTGCAAGTTGCTGGGTGAATGATTACGATAGCCGAGCGTGCAGAACGTGCTAGTGCACTGCGCAGTGGGTAGCGGAACTGGGAAAAGTAGTCACTACAGGGGCAGAACGTATTGGAGTGAGCTAGCGAAAGGTTGTGTGTAGCTAGTGGCACTGTTCTGTGGTGTAAGGGTATGAAGAGCATGGAGGTGAGGGGGAGAGTGAGGATGAGAGTGGTTGCTGTTGTTGTTGTGATTGCCAGATGTAGATAATATGATGATGTTTATATATTCATTTGGAGGTATGCTCATGATTTCATTGTATTATGATCGGGATATTACATTGGGAGAGAGACAATAACAATAGTGGAAGTAAGCGAGGAGAGAGTCGAGGGGGGAAGCGGACAGCAGTTGTGTCCCCTCGAGCATTGCGGGGGAGTTGTGATGTGAGAGAGAGGGGGGAGAGTGTATGCAGAGTGGGGGGGACAGGGATGAGCAAGCAAGTTATTAACAAGGAAACAAGCATGTTACAGGTTCGACGTCGTTCGACGTTGTTCGGCGTCATTCGACCGCATCATCATCGGAGTCTTCATCGCCATCTTTGTTGTCTGCATCCCCGTCGTTTTTCCCACAACCCCACCATCGTCCACATCCTAATGTTCCCTCAACCCCACCATTCCCGTTGGTGACTGGTGACGTGGAGGTTGGAGCCTGGCCTAGACGTCGCGGGGAAGCTGTCCTGGGGTGTACCGCTGTGCGACGTCGGGGTGGCAGGTCCGCCCGTGACTGCTGCATCACTGTCATAATCGTCATCATCGCCGTCAGTGGCGAGTCGAAACAGGGGCGCCGCCACGTATCGTCATCGACGGTGGCACACGCAACGGCTATAGCAACCAGCAGGGAAGGATACCGAACGGGGGACCTCGAGCCGCTGGACTTCGTGGACCGCTACGCCGCAAGGAGGCAACGAGAACTGGACTTTGCTCAGGTTGGATCGTTTCGTGTTGTCCTCCTCCTATGCACTTGACCCCCCCTTTCTTAGTACGTGCGGACGGACGTTTGCTTACGCACGATTCGTACGCGGACTGGGTTGCGTAGCAACCATCGCATATCGCGCTGACGTGTCATTCTCATCGTACCATTGATTGTCCATCATCTTTTTTCTTTTTCATGTGTAAATGTTGTACGTGTGTGAGTGTGTGGCTTGAATGAATAAATAGGTTGTGTTACACTCGATCGATGTTGGTGTTTTTCTATCAGTATTTGATTCAGCACCAATGCTGAAGTACTGATGAGTGTAGCTCAGATTCGTTTATCCACGCAGCCTGCTCACTCAGCAACAAGTCAAAGTCTTCGTATGAAGTTTTCCTCTTTTATTCAGCACACATCAACAACTGCATACAATCGCCTTTTCACTCTCATTGTTTTACTTTCCAACTCACTATCAACAATCTCTCTTCACAACACAGTGTGTCCATTATATATTTTTTCTCTCAACTCGAGATGACCTCAGGACGTTCTAGAAATGACGCATTACAACCAATCAGAATTAAAGATCGTCATCACTGTCTTACGTCATACATCTCTATACACCTTCCCGGAACGTTCTCAAACTTCTACAAGTTTCTATCGACAGTAAACACGCAGATCTAGAGAATTCTCCAATAATATCAACTAACGAAAATTATCAACGTTATACAAAGCTTCTTCTAACAACAATGCAAACTCAAATCAAAGGTAAATACACTCTATTGTTGCATGCTTTGCCAAATAAAACGAACAGATCTATCGCGCGCGCTTCACACATAATATCGTGCACATTTCACACGCACCATCATGCGCGTTTCAACGTAACATAACCCCCCACTCAAGAAGAAATTTACTTAATTTCTTTCAACAACATTGAAATGTAATGCACAAACAAAGTTTTAATTCTGGACTTTCTGAATACTGTCATTGTGTTCAGTTCATTCACACAGAGTCAATGTTCTTCCATCCGCAAGTCTATCTGGATATTGTCAATGTTCACACTTTATCTACATAGAGTCAATGTTCTTTACTCACACACTCTGCTGAGGAAGTCCGCACCAACATTGTCTGATCCTTTAATAGATTCTACTCGCATGTTAAAGTTCTGCAAGTACATAGCCCATCTCATGATGCGACTTTTCACAAACTTAGCAGAGTTCAAGTAGGTTAGCGGCTTGTGATCAGTCTGTAGCACGAACTTCACTCCTTGTAGGTATAGTTCGAACTTCCGGATTCCCCAAATGATGGCGAGGCACTCTTTCTCCATGGTCGAATAATTCTTCTCGGCCCTCGACAGTTTTTTGCTGGCGTAACTGACCGGAAATAGTTTCCCTTCGTGTTCCTGCATCAGTATGGCGCCGATGCCTTCGTCCGCTGCGTCTGTTCTTAAGACGAATTCCTTGGAAGTATCGGGCAGTCGTAGCACCGGATCCTTCGAAAGGAGGTCGCGCACAGTCTGGTATGCCTTCTCCTGAGACGGTGCCCACTGCACTTGGTTTGGACAGCCTTTCCGCACCCGGTCCGACAAAGGTGCTGTGATGGCTGAGTAGTTTGGTACAAACTCCCTGTAATACCCAGCCAATCCCAGGAAAGATCGCACCTGCTTCTTTGTTTGGGGACGTGGAGCGTTCAGAATTTTGGTAACGTTTTCTAGCAGAAGCCCCTTTTGTCCTTCTTTCAGCGAATGGCCGATAAAGTCGACATTGTCAGTCCCCAGAATGCACTTACTGGGTCTCACGGTCAGGTTAGCTTCTGTTAGACGGTGAAACAGCTCCCTCAAGGTCTGCAGATGCTCTTCCCAGGTGTGAGTGTGGACTAGCAGGTCGTCCCAGTAACACACGACGTTGTCCATCCCTTTGAGCATCTTTCTCATTCCTCTCTTCAGGGTAGCTCCGCTGTTGACCATGCCAAAGGGCATCCTTAGGCACTCGTACGTCCCACCAGGAGTTATGAAAGCAGTCTTTGGTATGTCCTGTTGACGCACGGGGACTTGCCAATAACCCTTGCTGAGGTCAATCTTTGAGAAGATTCTACTCCCCGATAGTTGGCGGAAGAGGTCTGCTGCGGTAGGCATCGGCTCAGGGTCGAAGACGGTGATCTTATTAACCTTCCTGTAGTCGATGCATACTCTGTTGCTCCCGTCCTTCTTCTTCACGACCACGACAGGGGACGCGTAGGGGGAATTGGACTCCCTGATGATGCCCATCTTCAGCATCTCATCGATGTCTTTCTTCAAGGATTCGCGGGCCTTGAAAGGGATCGGGAAGGGTCTGGATCGAACGGGAATATTTGAAGTGAGGTGGACTTCATGTTCGACCAAAGTCGTAGAGCCTGGGACATCATTGAAGTTATGGGGAAACTCGCCCATAAGGTCCTTGAGCTCCAATTTTTGACCTTCCGTCAAGCTCGGTCCTAGCTTAACATCATTGATGCCTTCTTTGCTGTGGAAGTCTCCAAGTTCCAACAGTTCCTCGCTGTCAAAGCTGTTGTCGATCTCAGCTGCTGTTGCTGCATGCACAGTCTCTGGTGGCCTTTCCACGTACAGTTTAAGGAGGTTGGCGTGGTATATCTTGGAATGCTGGCCGACCTTCACCTTCACCAAGTTGGACAAGGTACGCCGAACGTGCCCACCGACCAATAAGAAGCAAGTCCGAGCGTTCTTGGGATTGTG
Organism: Oncomelania hupensis; assembly: GCA_036898135.1. Classification (NCBI taxonomy): domain Eukaryota; kingdom Metazoa; phylum Mollusca; class Gastropoda; order Littorinimorpha; family Pomatiopsidae; genus Oncomelania; species Oncomelania hupensis. The sequence goes on along the minus strand of CM072525.1, from coordinate 11,495,995 downwards.
TGGGTACTACAGGAGATTCGTGCCGCATTTCGCTGAGAGAGCGCTACCATTGACCAACCTGACAAAAGGAGGAAAGAGGGGTGAGGTCAACTGGACGGTCGCCAGTCAGAAAGCCTTCGACGACTTGAAGGGAGCGCTGACCAGTGAGCCAGTGGTGAAGATACCAGACCTGGACAAGGAGTTCATTCTAAGGACGGACGCATCCGAGCAGGGGCTAGGAGCCGCGCTGATGCAGGAAACCGGTGGGGGCGTGCGACCGGTGGGGTTTGCCAGCAAGAAGCTGCTGCCAGCGGAACGGAACTACTCCACCATCGAGAAGGAGTGTTTGGCAGTTGTGTGGGCAGTCCAACGGTTCGAACCGTATCTGTTTGGACGACACTTCTGGCTGGAGACCGACCATCGACCGTTGCAGTACCTGCAGAGGACGCACATCAACAGTGCCAGACTCACCCGATGGGCGATGCAACTGCAGGCATACGTGTTCACTGTCCGACCAATCCCAGGAAGAGACAACATAGAAGCAGATTTCCTCAGCAGATCCGACCCTGTGGAAGATTAAGGTGGGAACTCTCCGTAGGTTCGTCTTGGGAGGGGTGTGTGTCACAGGGCGATCTGTGGCGGAAAGGTAAAAGCAATTAGCGGGTGGGTAATTGCAAGTTGCTGGGTGAATGATTACGATAGCCGAGCGTGCAGAACGTGCTAGTGCACTGCGCAGTGGGTAGCGGAACTGGGAAAAGTAGTCACTACAGGGGCAGAACGTATTGGAGTGAGCTAGTGAAAGGTTGTGTGTAGCTAGTGGCACTGTTCTGTGGTGTAGGGGTAGACCGTTACTGACGGATGATAGTAACCGGTTCTGGCATATAGTTAGACGTTGTTGTGTCTATGTGGTAGTACTCAAAGAGGAGTATATAGATAAGCAAGTGGTGGTAGTGTTTTAGCGTAGCGTCGAGGAAGTGTCCGCTAAGGATGCTAAACACTTACCATACACGGAAGTCGCTCGTAGGAGAGTGGGAGTGGGCTGCGAGTGACAGATCTATTGTTTTCTAGTAGCGTGTACTACGGCGATCAACCCATTCGCAAGGGAGGTAAGCCATAAAAGTGGCTTGTAAACGTGAATACAATACAATAAAAGAGTATTGCTTAATGCAGAGTTAAATATTTATTTATTAAGCTTACTTTGAATATTTGCATGATCTGAGCTGTGATATATTACGCATGAATTATATATTAAGCATGAACGATACATTACGCAAAACAACACCAACCAGAACACTTTAAAAATCATAAACGTTTACGTCCCCTGGATCAGCCAGCAGTTAATGTTAATGCAACATGCCAGCATAACACATGGATTCCAGAGCTGGGCGTGATCAGTGTGGAAACGTTTACAGAAAACGAATCAGTTGAAGTGCCAGTGTGAACTGACAGATGGACGGTGCGGCTTTCCCGCGTTAGTGCTAACTTCGCCTTAGTCCGAGACAGACCTGAAACAGTTGTAAAAGGAAATATTACTTGGATGAGACGAGGGTGTAGATTCCATCCACGCAAGTACTTTAGTTTAAAGATCCTGATACTCAATGCTCCAGGCCAGTGAGTACTAGACAGATAAGCACACCCACTGTCCTGGGTGATTCAGCTCTCACGGCTGCAAAGCTTTCATTGAGAACGTTACCACAATTTCCCCTGCATGGGGGATGAATAATATTAAAAATGAAAAAAAATCCAACCAACCAATAATAATAATAATAATAATAATACAGGATGCTATCAAGCGCTTTTCTTCAATGGAACTCAAAGCGCGGCGATCTGAAGAGATCGCTATTACAGAAGTCGGAATATAGAAATCAGAGGACCCGGAGGGTGCTGAAAAGTCTAGTAGGCCTACCACAGTCACGTAAGTTACACCAAAGAAAGTACAGCTACGCAAAGAAGGTTCATCTCGGCGAGTGCCTATATAAAGTTACAAAACGTAGCCACTCGTAGCGCCCCCCAGCGATTCTCGTGATAAATGATTCCAAGGGCGATAATTTGTTCTTAGCGCTATGTAAACAAACCGCTTCAGTAGATTATGTTCCGGACACTCGCTTGCTTAAATTAACAAGCGATTCTGCTTTTTTTTTTTGAAAGTAAGTTAATAAGTGTCTGATTTTAATAATGTAAATACAGCTTGCCAACAAGTTGCTTGAATTATGCATTCAGCCGATTAAATTACCGTACCAATGCTGATGATTCAGTAGGCCTGTACTCGGCCTGTACTCATCCTAGATCCGTCAAAACTCAAACCCAAAAGTAAGCTTGAATACCGGTAATAGCTTTTCTGAACATTGCTTGATTTAGCATTTCCAGTTAATAACTGTGTTCCAATCTACTGTTTATCTCATTTACACTGCACTTCTGATTTTAATCGCTGCTAACCTACTGTTAGGCTCTCATCTTAAAATTATATTTACTGCTTTCGTTTCGATCAACTGTGTAAATAAGCCTATACATTATTAGGCCTACTGTTTATCATCATCATTTTCATCATCATCATCATCATCATCATTATGGTTTAATATAGGCTATCTCTATAATAGAACTGTAGTTGCAAAAGGAAATTTGATAGGTTAAGATAGACTAAAGAAAAAGAACAGACATGTGTGTGTATGTGTATATGTATATATTGCACAATGTTAATATTCTTCTGCCAAATTTAACTCTGAAATTTACTCGCACAGGGATAGGCTTATATAAGCATGCTTGTTGCTTGTCCCTGCTGCTTGTGATGTATATATTTTATATGTATTCTGAATAAATAAATAATATATAAACCAACAGACATCAAGACTATAGAAGTAGAGAAATAAAGCAATGCAACAAGAAGAGTGAACAGTGAAGCTTTTAAAGAAAACACATTTAACGTTTAAAAGCATTATTTTTTTTGCATGAATCATTACATTGGAAATTGCACCTAGATAAGACCAAAAAGTGCAACAATAAAAATAGTCAAATAAGAAATATTTGTAGTCATTTATAATATTAGATCTGTACATTGCAGCAGGCTGCATCATTTATGTTACTTTATTGTTAAACCATCATGCATTTATAAAAGCTGAAAAAAATAGCTTCAAACATTTGTGTTTCTTTTTCTGACATTTAATATGAATATTATAGCAACAAAAAGCAACAATGATGACTCTCTCTCTCTCTCTCTCTCTCTCTCTCTCTCTCTCTCTCTCTCTCTCTCTCTCTCTCTCATATAAAGGAAACTTCAGCAATTATCATTTTTTGTAAAGTACTGTCATCTCAATAAATGTATGTTTAAAATAATGAAAAGGGTAAGAATGTTAGGTTTTTATAATTAAATCTGTTGTTTACTTTTTGTTTAGCAAGATTAAGACATACCTACAAAGAAACAGAAGTTTTGCAAGACAAAACAAATACAATTAACCCTTTTCCTGTCTGCTTAAACCAAATGTAATGGAAAGGGAATACAGTCACACAGAAAATGGTATTTTACATTTGAAAGATTTAAAAAATCACATTTGGTATTTTTTCTGCATACATTTCACATGCAACAACAACAAAATCTGATAATACTAGACAATTAACTAGTAGCATTATACATTAAAAGGATAATAATTAATAGTTTTTGCTCTTGGATTTTTATTCTTAGATGCATTTATGAAGAATTATTTGCTTAAAAATTACTTCTTTTTTTTAAATAGTTTTTCTTTACAAGACAACACATCCAGTCAATGAGTCATGCAATAATATTTCATTAGGCCTACTATTTTTTCTTTTTCTTTTTTTTTTAAATTACTCTTAAGCAGCAATTAAAACTACGCCTTCCCCTCCCCCCTCCCCTCATCTTCCATTTGTAAGAAATTGGGATATGATAAATTTCAGTATCAACAAAGAAAATACAGTTTACATCGAGTGGTAGATCTAGATCAACGTTGTTAGATTTGGTTATAATTATGTTTGATTCTTCCTTTGGAAAATTAAAAAACGAAAGTCCAGGGCACTTGTATCGTCCATTTGTGCAGTTAAAAGCGCTGCAGTGTTGCCCACCAGGACGGATTCTAGGTTTGTTTACTTGATTTGATACGCTTTCCTCCATTGCTAAGCGCTAAGGCCGAAGCGAGTTATCACTTATTCCGCTAGTTGGCGCTCGCAACTTCCGTTTCGCAGTAAGAGTCGAAATGAACCTTCTTTGCGTAGCTGTACTTTCTTTGGTTACACCCACGCGGGGTTCGACCAAAAAATCAATCGAACTACCAATTATTCATTCACCCAATCAATCAATGGATAAATCAATCGCGGAAAACAAAGCGTTTTCCTAGTAAAGTTAATTTCACTGCCCTAGAAATATAGGTTATGTCACTTTTCCAGAAATAAAGGTTATGTCACGTTCCTAGACGCAAATGCTATGTCAATTTCCTAGACATAAAGGTTATGTCATTTTCATAAGCATAAAGGTTATGCCTCTTTTCTAGACATGAAGGTTAGACCACGTTCCTAGAAATAAAGGTTATGTCACTTTCTTAGTAATAAAATTATGTCACTTTCTTAGGAATAAGGGTTACGCCACGTTCCTAAAATGTAAGGTTATTTCATTTCCATAGAACTAAAGGTTGTGTCACTTTGTTAGGAATAAAGGTTTTGTCACTTTCCTAAAGGTTGTGCTGCCATCGACGTCACACTACCACCCTCTCCCCCCGTGAGGGTGCCGGGGGTTTCTGTATAAATATTATCCCCACTTTCTGCAAATTTAGTGCTTTAAATTCCCACTGCCGCTTTCTTTGTCATTTGTTCTTTCTCATTCCTACTCTGTTCTATCAATCTACTATATTATCTTCTTCTTCGCTAGACCAGTCACCTACCTATTTTCTTGAAAACTCTTCTGAGACAAAAGTCCTCATTTGTGTGTGAGTCCTGTTGGATTAGCTTGGGAATATTGGACGTTTTCTGCCAGGTGGTCACTAGGGCTTCCTATGATGTTATTATTTGGCAACGTAGGCATTTTATATGTACATGTATGTGTTTTGTTGATATTTTATAATGATGCTTGTATTGATTCTATTTTGTTTTTGTAAACGTGGGTTCGATAAATTAGAGTATAGCCTCTGCGTCCACTACGTGGGATGCCTTTATTGTAAAGTGACCGGCTGGTGGAGTGCCTTCAGTGTTACCACTAAGATCGTTTCAGCAGATTTGTTATACGGATCAGGCGTGAGTCCTCATTCACCGAAGTTGTGGTCTTGATTTTGTGGTCCTGATTTGGCTAGTTGCAGTCCACTGGACCCTGTAAGCTATGAATATCTAAACTAAACTAAATTGACGTCACTTTCTTTAAGATTTAAAGAAACCTATTTTGACTACGCCCCCTCGGTAGATCCTTTTAAAATTCACAGCGAGTATTGCCACACTAAAAGAACAAAACAACAAACTCAGTGTGGCTTTCGAAGTGGCAGAAGTACTGTTGATCACCTGGTGCGACTGGAAACATTTATACGTAACGCGTTCGTCCAGGATGAACATGCCATTGCCATCATGTTTGATTTGGAAAAAAGCATATGATACCACATAGAAATATGGCATCTTTTCAGATTTGCAAGAGATGGGACTGAAGAGGCATTTACCTCTGTTTTTATCCAATTTCCTAAAGGACAGAATTTTTCAGGTTAAGGTTGGAGGGAGGTGCCTCAGGGTAGTGTCTCGTCCCCCTTGCTGTTTAATATTAAAATAAATAATATTGTTCGTTCAATGAGACGAGGAATTGTCAATCCTTTGTTGATGATTTTGAATTAATAGCCAAGGGTAAAACCTTGGCATCTGCAGAACGTCAGCTACAGGTGTCAATGCCGTTGAAGACTGGGTATTACAAAATGGTTTCAAATTTTCACAGGCAAAGACCGAATGTATTTACTTTTCCAAGCACCGAGGAATTATTAAAGATCCTAATATTACACTCAATAAAACTCCAATAAGGACGGTCCAAAAAGTCAAATTTTGGGGTGTTCTTTTTTTTTTTTTATCAAAGGTTAACCTTCCTTCCTCATCTGATCGATTTGAAAAATAAATGTCAACAGGCCTGCAATTTGCTCAAGGTTATCTGTGGTACAGACTGGGGAGTTGACAAGAAAACTTTATTGATGTTATACCGTTCGTTAATTAGACCCAATTTAGACTATGTTTGCATTGTTTACGGTTCTGCTAAAAAGTCTTATCTTAAAATGTTAGATCCAGTTGCTCCTCAGGCACTACGCATTGCTTTGGGTGCTTTTCGCACCTCCTCCTGTGAAAGCCTTTACGTGGAAGCTAACGAACCTCCGCTGGAACTGAGTAGTATAAACTTATCACTGAATTGTTATTTAAAATTAAAAACTGATCCTATGAATCCCGCTTATGACTGTGTTCTCAACCCAGATTTTGTTCAGAAATTTGAGGCCATTTCGGTTAAAAACCTTTCAAATAAATTTTTAAAGTATGCAATAGTCAACACCGGTTTCAATTTGTACATGATGTTGGTTTGTTTTTTCGCATATAAATCATATCGTCTTGCTTTGTATTGTTCATTGGATTTTATTGGTCAGATTGATTTTAGTTACATTGTGGGTTCGGGCATTAAATAGAATAGACCCAACCTTTCCCGGCGTGTCGTAAGAGGCGACTAACAGGGGTGATGTTAGCACGGCATCACTGGGCGAAAGTCTTCTACACAGAAGTCACCGGCCAGGGCGGAGGAACCTCACGTTACTACAGGTTCAACGACCACGTGCTAAGGGCCAAGGCGAGCCACACTGTATTCGTGGATTTCGGCTGTGGCCAACAGCCTGGAGAGGATTGGGCACCGCCAGGTCTTTTTTGCCCAAGACACACTACATGATGACACAATCCACTAATTCCATACCGGATCGGTCGTCGCCCGGCACAAGGACCGCGCCTTCCGTTGGCCACCAGGACGGAGGTGTTAAGTATGCTACTGATGGACAATTTAGCAAGATCCGCACGAGGAACAACATCGTCATAGGAACCTAGAATGGCAGGACCCTAACTGCGGAAGGAAAATTAGAAGAACTGGCCCACGAGTTGGACCACTATCGATGGAACGTTCTAGGCATCATCGAACTGCGCTGGAAAGGCCTAGGTGAAACAACGACCGACAAAGACCACAAGCATTGGTGCACTATTAAACTCCATATCAAACAAGAATGTTCTCATTGTGGGTGATTTCAACATTCATTGGGATGACCCGAAAGATAGTACTACTCGCAAACTAGTGCAGATGTTGGATTCCGCGAGTCTCACTCAGCATGTGAATCAATCTACACAGCGCGGTGGACACACTCTGGATTGGATTGTATCACGGTCTGACAAGCCCGTCTTTGTGCAGACTGTGGCGGTGGAGGACGTGCTCTTGTCAGACCACTTCCTTGTCTCCTGTGAGCTGAACATGGACAGGCCTGTGGCCCCCAGAAAAACTGTAAAAATGCGTCATCTGAAGAATATTGACATGGATGCTTTTCGCAATGACCTGAAGGAATCTGAGCTGCTTTCTTCTCCTCCTGAGGGTGTGGAACAACTTGCAGCTCTGTACAACAACACCCTGATGGAACTTCTCAACAAACATGCTCCTGAGACTGCCATGCGCATCCCTGACAGGCGTGATACTGCGTGGTTTGACGATGCTGTAAAAAGGTCCAAGAAAGCTCGTCGACAAGCTGAAAAGCGGTGGCGTAACAGTGGTTTAGAGGTCGACCGTCAAATCTATCAACAAGCAAGAAATCGCTGCTCCCAGGAAGTCAAGAAAGCTCGAGCAAGGCATGTACGAACCCTCATTGACATTGCAAGTGGTCCACGTAAAGTGTTTTTAGTGATCAACGATCTCCTGGGGAAACAACCTAGGTCCCCAGTGTTGCCGGAACTGTCCAGAGAAGATGCTGCAAATAGTCTGTCTGCCTACTTCACTGATAAAATTGAGACAATTAGGACAAGCTTTGGAGACAGTCGTAGTCTTCCAGAAGTACCATCATCATTTAAGGGCTCTCCGCTGACTACGTTTGAACCAATATCTGAGGACCAGCTGAGAAAAATCATCTCGTCGTCGAGACCCACATCCTGTGAAGTGGACCCTGCTCCAACCAGACTTGTGTTGGACTGCTTGGATGTTTTGCTGCCAGTGCTGCTCAAGATCATAAATTGTAGCCTTCAGTCCTCCACAGTGCCCAAGTCGTTCAAGGCAGCAGCTATCAAACCATTGCTGAAAAGGAAGGGACTCGATGAACATGAATCTAAGAATTTTAGGCCAGTGTCAAATCTACCGTATGTATCGAAACTGCTCGAGAGAGCAGTTTGTCAGCAACTGATGCAGCACCTGATTAAACATGATCTGCTGGACGTCTACCAGTCTGCCTATAAGCCAGGTCACAGTTGTGAAACCGCACTGACTCGCTTTTTAAATGATATTTTGTGCAGTGCGGACTATGGTGATCTTGTTCTTGTGGTTCTGTTGGATTTGAGTGCAGCGTTTGACTGCATTGATCACAACCTGCTTCTCCTGAAACTCTCTGCTGAAATAGGAATTACATCATCTGCTCATCAGTGGATTCACTCCTACCTGTTAGACAGGACACAACGTGTTATCGTCGATGGGGCATCATCGCCTGACGTACCTCTCACTTGTGGTATACCACAAGGGTCTGTTCTAGGGCCAATATTATTCTCCATGTACACTACCCAGCTTGGTAAAATCATTGAAAGCTTTGGAATCAGCCGAAAACTCTTTGCGGATGACAGTGAACTGTACAAAGCATTTCATCCTAGCGCATCCTCCACGTCAGAGGCAATCCAGAGTCTCGAAAGCTGTTGTGGGGAGATCAAGTCTTGGATGTTCTCCAACAGGTTAAAATTAAATGATGAGAAAACAGAGGTGTTACTGTGTGGCTCAGATGCCTGTCGTCGAAAGGTATCTGTGGACTCCCTCCAAGTTGGCTCTTCGACTATTCCGGTGTCCAGCACAGTACGAGAACTTGGTCTTCTTGTGGACAGCGGCCTCACCATGGTGCCTCAGGTCAGCGCCACAGTCAGATCATGCTACCTTGGTCTGCGAACACTGGGTCAACTTAGGCCAGATCTGGACAGAAAAACGGCCAACACACTTGCTGTTTCGCTCATCCAGTCTCGCTTGGACTTCTGCAACAGCTGTGTTTGGGGCTTGCCCAAGTGCCAGCTGCAGAGGCTACAAAAAGTTCAAAACACAGCAGCTCGGATTGTGACAAAAGCTAAGACTCATGAGCATATTACACCAGTTCTTCAGGAACTTCATTGGCTCCCCGTTGAAAAGCGGATTGAACATAAAATACTTTCCCTTGTGTTTGGATGCAAGGAAGGATCAGCACCCAAGTACCTGCAAGAACTCCTGCCTTGGCATGCTCCTGAGCGAAACCTTCGATCTAGCTCACAGTGCAAGATCTCTGTGCCAAGTGTCGATCGACATAAGAAAAAGAACTTTGGAGCAAAGTCTTTTGAATGTGCAGCTCCTCTCCTGTGGAACAGACTTCCTCTCTCGCTACGTCAGTGTAGCTCCAAAGCAGCCTTCAAGCGTCAGCTGAAGACACATCTTTTTAATCAGTGACCAAAACAGATTTTTTTTCCCCCAGCGCACCGAGCATGCTTACTTGGCCTGGATGGAATCGCGCTATACAAGTGTTCATCATCATCATCAAGCTCTATTTCAGCGGTAGAGATGACAGGTACGAACACGGCGTTGGATTCTTGGTCCACAAGAACATTCTAGCCACTGTCATGGGTTGCCGCCCAGTCTCCAGTAGACTCATTACCATCCGCCTGAGAGCAGCCCCTTTCAACATCACCATCATCCAGGCCTATGCCCCAACATCAGACTATGACGACAGCGAAGTGGAGGATTTTTATGAAAATCTACAGGCGGTCCTTGACCAAGTGCCGAAGAAGGAGATAGTCATAGTTCAAGGCGACTGGAATGCCAAGGTTGGCCAAGATGCGCACCACAACTGGGAAGACACATGTGGACCCCACTGCAACAACGAGACAAATGACAGGGGTCTGAGACTCTTGGAGTTTGCCAGATACAACAATCTGGTACTAGCAAACACGCTTGGTCTCCACAAAAACTCCAGACGATGGACATGGCACAGTCCCGGCGGGGAACATCACAACCAAATAGACTACATCATGGTCAAGAAACGCTTCAGATCAAGCATCAACATTGACAGGACACGCACTTTTCCAGGAGCAGACATCGGAAGTGACCACGATCTCGTGATGATGTCTTTCCGGCTCCACTTGAAGAGAGTAAATACAGCAAAGTGCTCTAGACTGAGGTTCGACCTGGACAAACTGCAAGACCCGGAGGTGGCAGAACTATTTCAGTCCACAATTGGAGGGAAATTTGCACCACTGCTCATTTTGGGGGCTGGTGAAGTAGATGTCAACACCATGACCACCACCTTCAACTGAGCTGTGACAGATGCCGCCACTGAGATCCTTGGCATGCACCGACCAAAGAAGAAGCCGTGGATCACACCTGAACTTCTGGATCTGTGTGATAAACGAAGAGAGATAAAAAAAGAAAAAGAACACCTCACAGGGAGCTGACGTCTACCGAAAAATCAACAATGACATCCGAAAAAGCATGCGCACAGCAAAGGAGAACTGGATAGAAGATCAATGCCAGGAAATAGAGAACAGTCTGAACAAGAACAACAGCAAGGCCTACCAGACTGTGAAGCGGCTGACAAGTGTCAAACAGCCCAAAGGCACCACGATCCAAAGCAAGTCTGGCATATGCCTTACAGAAGAACAAGAAGTCTTGGACAGATGGACAGAGTACTGCTCTGACCTTTACAACCATACACCAAATGGAAACCCATCAGTTCTAGCATGTCCCGAGAACAGAGAAGAAGAAGAAATCCTCCCAATTCTCCGGGAAGAAGTTGAGGCAGCAGTGCAATCGCTGAAGAAAGGGAAGTCAGCGGGAGTGGACAACATACCCGCAGAACTGCTACAAGAAGGAGGAGAAGCAATGATTGATGCCCTCACCATTATCTGTAACAAGATCTGGCAGAGTGGGGTGTGGCCTACACCATGGACCCAGTCGCTTGTCATCACTCTTCCCAAAAAAGGTAACCTTCAGGAGTGTGAAAATTACCGCACCATCAGCCTCATCAGCCATCCCAGCAAGGTCCTCCTGAAAATAATACTCAACAGATTGAAACCCCAAGCTGAACAAATCATAGCTGAAGAACAAGCAGGATTCAGGGCAGGGCGAAGTACCACTGAGCAGATTTTCAACCTCAGAATAATCTGTGAGAAATACCTACAGCACCAACAACATCTACATCATGTGTTCATAGACTTCAAGAAGGCGTTTGACCGAGTCTGGCATGCAGCTCTATGGGCAACAATGGAAGTTTACAACATCAGCCCTAAAATTATTGAAGTCATCAAAAGCCTGTATGACAAGGCTACCAGTGCAGTCCTCCACAACAGCACCATCGGGAACTGGTTCAGAACAACAATCGGTGTGCGTCAAGGATGCCTACTCTCTCCAACACTCTTCAACATCTTCCTAGAGCGCATCATGTCAGATGCTCTTGCAGACCATGAAGGCACAGTCAGCACAGGGGGTAGAGCAATCTCCAATCTTCGTTTTGCAGATGACATTGATGGATTGGCTGGATATGAACAAGAACTTGAACAGCTGATACAGAGGCTTGACACCACCTCCAGAGCCTATGGAATGGAAATAAGTGCAGAGAAGACCAAAATGATGACCAATAACACTAATGGCATCAACACGGACATCAAAGTCCAAGGCCAATCCCTCAACACAGTGCATAGCTTCAAATATTTAGGAGCCATTGCATCAGACAATGGGTCCCGACAGGAAGTCCTCTCCAGGATCGCACAAACAACTGCTGCCCTGACAAGGTTGAAGCCCATTTGGAAAGACAGGACCATCAGTCTACATTCCAAAGTAAGACTGCTGCGCTCCCTTGTCATCTTCATCTTCCTATATGCTTGCGAAGCATGGACCCTCACAGCAGATCTCCAACGAAGAATACAAAGCATGGAGATGAGGTGCTACAGAAGACTTCTGGGCATTTCCTATACCCAACACATCACCAACGACGAAGTCCGACAGACCATCACACAAGCCATTGGACAACACGATGACTTGCTCACAGTGGTGAACAAACGGAAACTCCGATGGTATGGCCACGTCACCAGATCATAAGGCCTTGCAAAGACTATTCTGCAAGGCACAGTGCAAGGAGGTAGAAGAAGAGGGAGACCGAAAAGAGGTGGGAGGACAACATTCGAGAATGGACTGGTTTGACATTGAGCGAAGCCATCAGGGCCGCTTATGACAGAGAAAGATGGAGTACGTTGGTTAAACGATCATCTGTGGTGCCCCTACGACCTTCGGGTTACGGGACAGGATAGGATAGGATAGGATTTTTATCATAATTATGAAAATGTTAGCAGTTTAGTCTTAGTTTACTTTATTTTGTGTGGTCCTGATTCGGCTGTTGGCATTCCGCTGTACCCTATGAACACCAAATATCTATCTATCTATCGATGTTTCATTAAAAAAAAAAAAAAAAAAAAAAAAAAAAAAAAAAACTAACCTGGCGTTTGTGGTACCTGTCATTGAAAGTATGTTTTTGGTAGTGACGACCGACAACTTTCTTTATAACATCCGTAGCGAGACCCCAATGGCAGTGCCAGTGATGAAAAGTCCAAGGTCAAAACGACAAAACGAGCTTTGCCTTTTCCCTTCCTCCAACCCCCACCCCTCTCTTACCTCCCCTACCTCATCCTTCTCCCCACCTCCACTTTGAAAATCCTCGACCTCACTCCACCCTTTCGATTCACTAAATGATACCAGATTAGCCTAAAGATAGCTCTCCATATAGCAGTATATGACGGGCGAAACGACAGCGAAGCAAGGTCCGTTAGTACATATGTGGGATTGTTGTTGTAGCTGTTGTTGTTGTTGTTGTTGTTGTTGTTGTTGTTGTTGTTGTTGTTGTTGCTTTGTTTTGTAATACCGGACCGGACTTGATGACATGCTCACAGTGGAGGAATAACGGAAAACTCCGATGGTATGGCCATGTCACTAGAACATCAGGCCTTGCGAAGACCATTTTACAAGGCACGGTGCAAGGAGACAGAAGAAGAGGGGAGACATCAAAAGAGGTGGGAGGACAACATTCGAGAATAGACTGACTTGACACTGAGCGAAGCCGTGAGGGTTGCTGAGGACAGAGACAGATGGAGTGCGCTGGTTAAACGATCATCTGTGGTGCCCCAATGACCTTCGAGTTAAGGGATGGGATAGGATAGGACCGGACCGGACAATAACGAGGACACCGCTACAGAGCGCTCCGCTTCGCTTGTCATGTCGCTATATGGAGACGAACGTTGTGAGTTACTTACGGTCGTTGGCAGACAGCCTTGTATTTGGTATAAGTGCATTGTTCATCATTCCAAAACCCTGTCACGTTAAAGTTGATATGGACGCAGTCTTCTTGACCACCGTAATTGCTTGGTTGACCGGGATACCAGTTGTTGTATGAAATGTTTGCTTTTGACCCCACCCACCTGAAGTCGCCCTCCACGTCCATGTCTTGAAGTCCAATCCACCCCATGGCTGTTACGGAAATAAAATGATTTTAATAAACAATTCATACCTTCTACATGTCAATCGACCCTTTTTCTCCTCCCTCCACAATCCCGCTCCTCCTTCCACCATCACCACCCAACCCTTCTTCCTCCGAAAAACAAACAAGATGGCAAAGCATTCAACATTATTTCCAGACACCTACAACACACATTTGCAAATAAAATAAATATGTGTAGTGTCCCGTTTTGTTTTGCTCGCACACGCGCAAAATAAATGTACGTAAAAACTTACAAGCTTGGCGTTTAATAATCGTGGAGCTGTGGTGTCTCAGTTATACATTAAAGAAGCCAATTGCAAACATGGAACATTGTGCCACTCTCTGAACTATCCGTAATCCAAAGATGATCAAACTCTGTTCAGTAAATGTTGAGATAAAGACAAAAGCGACAGACCTCATGAATTGATGACATATAAATATATAAACGTATCACTTCTGTTTATTAGCCACTCATTAACTTACAACCGTTCAGTAAGGTCGCGGCGATGAAATGGTTCTCATCGCTGTCTGTGATCTCCGCCAGGTTTCCACCCAGAGTTGTACATGTGTTCTGCGACACCACACACATGCCGACATTTAGTAACATCCTCTACACTCATCTTAATCATTATCAGCAGCAGCAGCAGCAGCAGCAGCAGCAGTAAGAACAGAAGCAACTGGAGTTTTATCAACATCATCATCAACATCATCATCATCGTCATCATCGCCATCACCATCATCATCGTCGTCATCATATTCGTCGTCGTAGTCTACTTCTTCTTCCTCTTCTCCGTCGTAAATATTGTCGTCGTAGCATGTTACACACATACTCTACATAAACAGCAAACAAAACAACAAGATGGCCAGTCAGTCAAACGTATTTTAAAAACACACATACGCACACACCTACGCACAAACACACACACACACACACACCTATACATACGCACACACACAGGTACACACACACACACACACACACACACAGATGAAAATTAGCATTTTCAAGAGTTAAGTTATGTAGCGATGTTGTGACTGGACTTTAGCCTAAACAAAATGAATATGTGAAATTATGGCCCTTATCTGAAACACCTACAAGCAAAAAAAATATTCAAATCAGTTTAGCCTTTTTATTTTTGTTTTAATAAAACGCAAACGTCTTTCTATTATAAATGACTTAAAAATAACCTTGACCATTGAGAAACAGCAAAGATGAATTACAGGAAAGCTCAGTTGATTGTTAAAGTATCAGCAGAGTACAAGTAATCCAAATAGGTCCAATCATACTACAAATATAAGGTAATCCACATGTTTTAAGCAATAACAAATAAATTCAATTCGGAGAAACGGACCGTCCGACTGCCCGACAACGGACAGTCATTAAATGGTTGACCATGAGGTGAAGTATCTGTGTACCAAAAATCATACAAATCGGTTTAGCCTTTTTTAAGATGTAGCACGAAAGGTGTTTAGCCAAGAATTGGCCTCAGCAGCTTTGACTTTTGAAGTAAATAGAGCAAATACGACGGCACGGGAAGCTGCCACTTGTTAATGTAACTATACAAGTTTTAACAAAATCTATCCAGTGGATCTTGAGATATGGCGACCGACGAACAGACCGACATTTTGGTTCGCTTGGATTCCAACAATATTAAAGAACTTCCAGATAAGATGTCTGGTTTTCTTGAACACGAACTGAAAAACGGAGATTCTAAAATTTGATCTTTGACCATGGACTACTGTGGAGTGACCATGTCTTTGTGAACTACAGCTTACAAAGAGGCGCTGCTAGATAGACAGAGTAGAGCAAAGGTGTAGAGTGCCTGTGGTCAGTTACCTTAGCGACGGTCCAGGTGACTAAATCACTGATGACGTAGTAGCAAGAGTGGTGATAGCGTGTCCACGTTGCCAGACACGTCACCTTTTCTGCAATAAGCAGGTCACATTTTCTGATATTACCGTCCTTCAGAACAACATCTAAGCGTAGGCCTCGCTAGTTTCACGCGGCCATTCATCGCGATTCCCACCACCCAGCCCCCCATCTCTTTGAACTTTGTTCTTTTATTAGTTTACCACCCGGACCTCATTTGGTATTTCCATTGCCAGATAATTCGCCACTGTCAAACCACACCGCCTGTTGCAAAATTAATCATGTTAATAAGGTGACCACAATCCTCCAATTTAACGTCAGTGTTTTGCTTATTACAGTAACGGATACAGTTTGTATTGAGGAAGGTAGGCATCCATTGCGATCATAGCACATTTTTCAAATCTTAATGTTTTGATATTTAAAACAGAAAAAAAGTAATAGGGCTTTCAAGTTAAAAAAAAAAAAAAATTCCCACATTGTATCCCAAATTAACTGGCTAATATTAGGCACTTACGCAGATAGATAGATAGATAGATAGATAGATAGATAGATAGATAGATAGATAGATAGATAGATAGATGGATGGATGGATGGATGGATGGATGGATGGATGGATGGATGGATGGATGGATGGATGGATGGATGGATGGATGGATGGATGGATGGATGGATGGATGGATGGATGGATGGATGGATGGATGGATGGATGGATGGATGGATGGATGGATGGATGGATGGATGGATGGATGGATGGATGGATGGATGGATGGATGGATGGATGGATGGATAGATAGATAGATAGATAGATAGATAGATAGATAGATAGATAGATAGATAGATAGATAGATAGATAGATAGATAGATAGATAGATAGATAGATAAGCCTGCAGCACTGATGATGTCACTTGACGTGTTACCTCTAGCAAAAATGACGTTGCCACCCATTCCACGATCACTTTCAGGCTGTAGGTAGCACATGCCCGTAGTGACGTCATAAGCGCACTCGTCACACTTGTGGTCATGCAGGCATCTCGCCACGCACTGCAGCTGGGATTTCTCTGACGTCACGGGGAAGGAGGAGTTGACGGCAGAGCGACGCGACAATTGCCATGCCGTAGACTTCGTCATTGTAGCGTCACAGACGAGGCATAGGCAAATGACGATGATCATCCGTTGCATGACTACAGTTGACGTCACACCAGACTATGTGTGAGAGTGTTGTCAAGAGAGCTGAATGCTCACAGACTCGTTTTTTAAACAACAAAAATATGACGTGGTTTGGTTGAAGGTCGTCTGGTCTCCCCAGGTCTTACGCCAGGAATTAGTTGAACAGTTTTCAATGTCGGATTATTAACAAATGGTTTTAGATCTTAAGAGAACAACCTTAGCACCCTGTATTGAATCGGATGGATCTAATGAAAACAGTCTGAAGAAACTAGTGAATCAGACATATCTAATGAAAGTCTGAACGCTGTAGTGAATCAGATAGATCTAATGAAAACGGTCTGAAGACACTGTAGTGAATCAGATAGATCTAATGAAAACGATCTGAAGACACTGCAGTGAATCACATAGATCTAATGGAAACGGTCTGAAGACACTGTAATAAATCAGGTAGGCCTAATGGAAGCAGACTGAACAGTATAATCTATAGGTAGCCTGGAAAGTGTGAAATATAAAAGTGGCGTCCAGACACGCCAGCTTACTCTGACCAATTGCCGCCGTTTCTTGTCCTTTTTCTAGCGTTCAATCTCGTCAATAGCTATAGAATTGTGTTTTGATTGGATTGCTCCATATTGCAGGGATCCATCCAAAGCTAATGGTTTGAAAGTATGGCACTAATGTTAAAAATAACTTCGCTTAAAATACTGCATTGTGCTTGCAAGTAAATTATGTACGCTACGATGAGAAACAGCAAAAACATCAAAGCCATTGCTCCTAAAATCAATACGCATAAACAGCATCGCCATCAAAACAATTACAAACCCATTTACAATTGTGAAAATCAAACAATTGGACTGGATTTATTCAACAATACCGCTACTTTTTTTATATATAAATACCCTGGATGTGTAATTCAGTAAAACATTTTTATCCATTCAACACTCAACATTCCACAGTAGCAGTCCAACGCAAAGGCCGCATTTTGATTATTTTCATTATTTCTATAGAACATACATTTCATAATACATCTATCTATAGAACGTGCATTTCACCATACCTCTATAGAACATACATTTTATAATAATGCTACCTATAACAAATATATTCTGCAAAATCACAAGTAAAAAAGTGTACAGTGAGATAAACGCAGAAAATTAAAAGATTGTCTATTTCCACAAAACTCTTTGTCCTAAGTTACAAGACAACTATGGTATACAATCTATTTCACAAATATTGCATACAGCCTGAGAACAAGTCATTTCCGTTATGAAGCAATCATAAATGCAGACTAGTACAACATAAATTATGTAATTTAAACGTACAATACATACTGTACTTTTTAAAGTAATAGAAAAACAGGTCTATAACAACAGACTACATTTTACGATGTACAGGAGAAATAGTACACAATCTTCATGCCGTTTGTAAATAGTGTAAACAGACAAAACTTCCATATTGACACACTTTATTGTGTTAGTTTATCATTCATTTGATCACATTTTATTTTAATATAATAGTTTGACTGTTGTGACAATTATGTTGTTTGACTTAGTTCAGCCTCCAAAGTTCCCCATCAGTCTACATTTCAACGTAAGGCTGCTGCACTCCCTTGTCATCTCCATCTTCCTATACGCTTGCGAAACATGGACCCTAACAGCAGATCTACAACGAAGAATACAAAGCATGGAGATGAGGTGCGACAGAAGGCTTCTGGGCATTTCCTATACCCAGCACATCACCAACAACGAAATCCGACAGACCCTCACACAAGCCATTGAACAAAACGATGACATGCTCACCGTGGTGAAGAAACGAAAAATCCGATGGTATGGCACCATAGCATGAGGCCTTGCAAAGACCATCCTGCAAGGCACGGTGCAAGAAGGCAGAAGAAGATGGAGGCAGAAAAAGAGGTGGAAGGACAGCATTCGAGAATGGACTGGTTTGACACTGAGCGAAGCCATGAGGGTTGCTGAGGACAGAGAAAGATGGAGTACGCTGGTTAAACGATCATCTGTGGTGCCCTTACGACCTTCGAGTTACAGGATAGGATAGAATAGGATAGGCAAAACTTTGGTACCATCTTAACTGGTTTTTAATTTTGTTTTTGTATTTATTATAACTTCTAGCACTGAAGTAATTACTATCTTCGATATTTTCGTGTACACCACAATTAGAAAGTTTTAAGACTTTAAATTGATTTATTGAATTCAACACACACACATACACCCACACACACAGACACACCCACCCACCCACCCACACACACACACACACACACACACACACAAACACACCCACACCCACCCACACACACACACACACACACACACACACATTTTTTGTAAAAACGACATTCTGATGACTGTTGTGAAAAAAACAGGGATTATTTTGACACACTTTTCATTTTCGTGACATTATTTTGACATTTTCAAATTTTTGAACCTATCCCTAACCCTAACCCTTAACCTAACCCTAAGCCTAAAACAGCTGTAACTCTACCGGAACCCTATTTTGACGTCAAAATAGGGCAGCCTTCCAAAAAAAGTCAAAAGAAACCATGTGGAGTTCCATGAGTGTGTCACTGTAACGTCGTTTCTACATGCCCACACACACACACACACCCACACACACCCACACATACACACACACACACTCACACAGTTCGCACACGAGCCAACATACTGCATGCAAGCACGACAGAGAGATCCACACCCATGAGCCACCGCGAAAACCGTATGCAGAGAAGAGGGAGCGTACTAATTAAGTAATGGAGAGAAAGGTATGGCGGCCTACTAGCGCCAAAACCTGATAATAACAATTATCAGGTGATAATTACAAATATCTTGGGATAATTACAATTATCAAGAGATAATTACAATTATCATAGAAAATTTACAAATATGTTTGCGTGATCATGTTTAATTTTCAGTTTTGGCTCTATCAATCCGCCTGAAAATGCGCCAAAACTGAAAATTGTAATTATCACATAATAATTAAAATTTTCACTTGATAATTACAATTTTCCCGTGACCATGCTTAATTCTGGTAAGGCGGCTTACTAGCGTCAAAACGTGCAAAACTTGCATGTGTCAGTGATAATTGTAATTAACACGTGTTCTGTGTAATTCACAGAGATACCGGTAATTCACAGTGTTAATTACTCATTTTCAGTTTTGGCCACGCTTTACTAGGGCCAAAACCACAGGGGTGCTGGGAACAGTACCGCTGCCGCGCAAGTCAGTAGCCGCATCCTTCAGACCTTTTACTCTTCGTTTAGTGAGTCCGTTCTTACCTTTTCTTTTATCTACTGGTATGGAAGTTTGTGTGTAAAAAACAAAAGTGTGCTGGATCGAGTGGTGAAAGTCTGTGGGAGGGTTGTGGGAGTGAAACAAGAGAGTCTGCAGGTGTTGTATGAAAGACGTGTTGTGCGGAAAGCCAGTTGCTTTGTACTGGATAGCACTCATGTGCTTGCGCACCACTTCCAGCTCCTGCCTTCTGGAAGGCGCTACCAAACACCAAGGGTCAGAACTCTCAGAACGAAAAACAGTTTTATTCCAAAGGCTGTCTCATTACTTAATAAATGACATGTGTGTGTGTGTGTGTGCGTATGTGTGTTTGAGTGTGTTTGTGTGGCATAAGGGAAGCAACCAACGCTCGCGTACTTTCGGTTTTGTTTTCTATCAGTATTATCACCCTTTGTGGCCGGGATTCTTGATTTTGGAAATAGGGGTGGTTTAAAAAAACATTAATATGTCAGTTTCATTAAAATTAAGAGAAAAAAAAACAAATTTGAGGTTTGAAAATGATTGAAGTTTCATTTCATATTTTAAAACTTATGTCAGAATTAATAATAAGGGGTTGAATGGGTTTTAAAACATTTTCAGTTTATTTTAGATCTAATGTTTCCCCCCTCCTTTGATCGTTGTTTTAAATTTGAACGAATGGTTTTGCCCAAAAACGGATGAGAGAAACGACAGAACTCAACCAAATATGATGGCAGTTCGGTAGATCTGTAGGCTATTTAGTTGCCGTTTCAATTCATTTTGTGCCAGGTAATTATCATTTTTATTTTATTTATTTTACCAAAGAAATGTTTGGGTTCATGTCTTGCGTTTTTTTGAGAGCAAGCAGAGTCTAAGATCTAAGAGTCTAGAGATCACAGATTTTTATCCCAGACCTTTGTTGTGTGTGTGCCAGCGGCGTGGCGGGTCATTGTCATGGGTCATTAAATTTGTAACTGGTCATTTGTACTGGTCATTTGTAACTGGTCATTTGTCACTTGTTATTTGTTTATTTGTGAAGAGATTTAATAGTCATTGTTTATATTCATAAAATTAAAAATAAATTTGTTTCTCTTATTAACAAAATTTGACTTCGTTTTCTTTTGGTCTATGTTGTTCTTTTAGGCCTTGTAATAAACCTATCTCGTCCACTTGGTTTCATTTTATGGCGCTGCGAGCAAGGATCTAAAGGGATAGGTTATGTATTGCAAAAGAAAAGAACTGGAGACATGTTGCTTTGATTAGTGTGTCACTGTGTTTGTAATTGTGTTGTCTTGTGTATGACCCGCCACGTCCTAACTCGTTGGACCAGGAACTGTGACGGCTGGAGTGCCTGAACCGCGGCGAACCCTATGACTTTGAGTCTGCTGATCTCAAGGGGTTGTATCGTCCAAAAGTACTCAACGGGGTGTGACTGTCCGGTTGGTGACGTACTGACTTTTATCGGCTGGTGGACAAGGTGGACTCAACCTACGCCAGGGTGGTTTACGACAGAGTTGGGGAGCTCGAGTAATCAGTGACAAAAAGAAATGCGGTGATTATCAAATCTACACCCATCGTTGGACAGAGTGATTGTCGACAGAGTTGGGGGGCTTCGGAATTTATTGATACTATGTGCATGATGTTAACACGTCGGAATGTGCTGGCTGATGACCTTGACTATCTCATGCTCACAATAGCTGGTGAACACTTACAGTGCTGTTATCATGTCACAGAGTGACCATCGTTGGAACTGGTAAAAGGTTTAACATGATGTCTTCAGACTTCCTGAAAAGACTGTGATTGTGTTGAACGACACTGGAGACTCTTCGAATAAACTATGACTGTGTTGAAATTGAATTACTTTGGGTACTTTGATATGAGACTGTGATTGTGTTGAATTACACTTTTGAAATGCGAGGTATCCTGCGTGAACAGACTGTGGACTAATCTGTAGTAGATTTTGACCTGACAGTCCTGAAGGAATATGAACTTATTGTTTTAAAATATATTTTTATAATAATAATAATAATACCGGATGCTAATACGCGCTTTACTTCGAATGATTTCGAACTCAAAGCGCGGCGACCTATACCAACATACACGCTCACGTGCAACAAATATATTACAGACACACAACAAGGACAACAGTATACAAGGCATACACGTGGTGTAAAGGCAGGGAGATCGCTATTAGGAAACTGAAAGTTAAATAGTTTTGTATTTTTTTAAATTAATTTGACTGCATCCAATATTATTTTATTTATCTTATTCTATTGACATTAAAATTGGACAGATTTTATTGTAACATGATCACTAAGTTTGACATTTGAATTGGGTAGCTCTGCAATTGCTGTATGTGTACTGATGTAAATTAGTGCTTTATCATTCATATGTTTTGTCTGCTTGTTTTATTTTGTATTGATAGGATTGTGCTATACCTAGCTTCATGGATCTTAGAAGTTCAGATTTTGGGGGTAGCCCTTCGATGCCAAAGTTGGATTCGGAGTTAGAACGCCCGTCACTGACCCCTCTTGGTGGTTTTGGAAGAGGTAGGCGTTTTTCAGAAGATATTCCGTCAAGAGATAGGTGGGGATCTTCAGAAGCTCCTAAGATAACGGTTGTTATTCCTACTAAAAAAAAAGTTCGAAGATTTCAGGGAGATGATAGGGGCGAGTATACCGTAGAAGAGTTCATTGAAGATATTCGTAATAGTCTCAAAGATGAAGAAAACCCAGTTCAGTTTGTACTTGATCATGTAGAAGGGGCGGCAAAAAAAGAGGTCCGTACATGCGGGGTGCAGTTCAGTTCAGTTGAAGAAATCTTCATCATACTTCGTAATGCTTTTGGGGACCAACGAAGTTTGCCTGCTGTGACTAGAGCATTTATGGAGAGGGTTCAAGAAACACATGAGAATGTACGTGAGTATGCGAGTGACATTTTTGACCTTTTCAACAGTGTTCAGAGGAAGCAGAAAGAAATGGGTCGAACTGTCAGTGGAACAGAGATTCTTTGTGATCAGTTTGTTGATGGACTACGTGATAAAGGTTTAGTTTGGGAATTGAAACGTATGATGCATGATGGTGATGCGGAGTTTGCTGACCTGCGACACCGGGCAACAGAGTGGGAACAGGTTCAAGGGTCGCGTCAGAGCCGCAAGACACCTAAGATTGATGTCAGAGAGACTAAGACAGCTGAGGAAACAGATCTTGAAGAGTTGCGTTCACAGGTGACAACTCTGCAGAAAATGGTGAAGGAGATGGTTGTGAAAACGTCTAGAGTGAACAGTGCGCCGCCTGTACCAAATTCGTCAAGTAGACAACGAGAAACATTTCAGTGGATTAATGGAAAGCCTGTGTGTTTTCTGTGTAAAGAGGTGGGTCATTGCCAGCGAGTGTGTCCAGCTCGTAATTTACCGGGCAGTCCTTTAAACGGAAATCCGTCAATGTAGAGAGCCGTACATGTGACGGGAATGACCAACAGGGCTCATCCTTCTGGAACCAAACAGTGGGCGGAAGACCGATGGTGAAAGCGAAATTTGAGGGCGTGGAGCTAGAATGTCTGTGGGATACGGGATCCCAAGTCACTATAATAAGTGAACAGGTGTTCAGCGTCACTTCGCTCACCGAGATATGGTTGAAGAACAGGTAGTGAAGTTGGTTGGTGCGAATGGTCTTTCTATTCCATATATGGGGTACACTGTGTTGGATGTTGAGGTGGCCGGTCAAGTGGTCAAGGCCCGAGGTGTTCTGATTAAACGGGATAGCGGTAAGTCGGATACCAAGGTGGTGCTGGGAATGAATGTTATTGGCGAGTTGCAAGATATTCCACAGTCATTTATCAAGTGTACAAGTTCAAAAGAAACGTCGTGTTTGGGAATTGTGAGGTTACCCAAGGAGGGCGTTCATGTGCCCGCAAGATCTATTGTCAGCGTCTCTGTCTCAGCAGCTGGCAGAGGATGTCAGAAGGGTAGCTATTATGTAATAGAACCTTTGCGTAATCAACCGAGTGTCAAATACTTGGTGGCTCAGGCAGTTGTCAGTGGTGAGGAATGGCATATTCCCTTGGTGAATTTGAGCGAAGAAGACCTTCTTTTGCCAGGTCGTACACCGGTAGGTACAATACATGCAGTGCAACATGTAGGCAACGATGCATCGCTACAAGAGATTGTTGTTGTACAAGAGGGTGATCAGATTGTGGTAGGCCAGGCACAGGTGGAGAAGAATGAGACCAGAAAGGATGATATACAGTTTGATCTTTCTGAGACTGATTGTTCTGATGAGGAGAAGGAACTTTTGAGGGGCGTTTTACTTGAATTCGTCGATACTTTACAGTTGGACGACTTTGATGTTGGTTTAGCCACCACAGTCAAGCATACGATTCCAGATGATGGAGTACCAGTAGCTCAGACATTCCATCGGATCCATCCGAATCAGCTAGACGAAGTTCGTAGACACATACAAGAATTGTTGGACAAGGACATTATACAGCATAGTACCAGTTCCTATGCTTCGCCTATTGTACTTGTTCGAAAGAAGAATGGAGACTTACGGATGTGTGTTGATTATCGGAAGCTGAACGCAAAAACACGCAGAGATGCGTACCCACTGCCACGCATTGAGGAGTCACAGGATGCTTTGAAGGGAGCAAATTTTTTCACATCGTTAGACCTAGCATCGGGATATCATCAAGTTGTTATGGAGGAGCGTGACCAACACAAAACGGCATTCATCACTCCGTTTGGTTTGTTCGAATTCAAACGTATGCCGTTTGGATTGTGTTCTGCGCCAGCAACGTTCCAACGATTGATGCAGTCAGGCATGAATGAATTAATTTTTCAGATTCTTCTTGTCTACTTAGATGACATCCTGGTGTTTAGTAAAACATTTCAAGAGCATTTAGAACGTCTGCGTCTTGTCTTGTTGAGACTCAGAAAAATGGGCCTCAAATTGAACGTTAAGAAATGTAAATTTTGCCAAAGGAAAGTCCAGTATTTGGGGTACACCGTATCTGCAGAAGGGATTGCAACTGATGAGAAAAAAATCAAGGTAGTCAAGGAGTGGCCCATTCCACAGACCCTGCAACAGCTGCGTTCGTTTTTGGGCTTCGCCTCCTACTACAGACGGTTTGTGGTTGGATTCGCTAAGATTGCTGGTCCCCTTCATGCACTTGTTGGCAAGATCTATAAAACATCAAAAAAGAAGAAAGCGGAGCTCGGCGAAGAGTGGACAGTAGAATGTCAGGAAAGCTATGAAGCACTCAAATTAGCTCTGACCACAGCTCCTGTTCTTGGATATGCAGATTATGACAAACCTTTCATTCTTGAAACTGATGCAAGTATGAAAGGGCTGGGAGCGGTGTTGTCTCAAGATCAGGATGGAAAGAGAAGGGTGATTGCCTATGCTAGTCGTACACTTCGTCCAAGTGAACAGAACATGACCAACTACAGTTCGCTGAAGCTTGAGTTACTTGCTCTTAAGTGGGCTGTCACAGAGAAATTTCGAGGGTATCTGTTGGGTTCTCGATTCGTCGCATTCACAGACAATAATCCTTTGAGCTATTTGGACACAGCAAAACTAGGAGCAGTTGAGCAGAGATGGGCAGCTCAGCTGGCATTATTTGACTTTTCTATCAAGTATCGTGCTGGAAAAGAAAATGTCAATGCAGACATCCTTTCGAGGAACCCAGCATTGGATAGTGACGATTACGAAGGAGATGAGGTAGTAGCAGCAGAAGATAGAGCTGTTAGTTCCTTGATTCCTCCCGCTGTTCACGTGGCGGCTTTTCAGACAAAAACTATATGCGCCAATATCAATGTGAACGACTCCGATGATAAGAGCAATGAGAGTCAAGAGCCTGTTGGAGAACCAGACTTGGGAGCTACACAATCACTACCGTCAATTACCACAGAAGAGCTGCGGAAAGCTCAAGAACAGGATCCAGACATTGGCTGCCTTCTTGGGTTTTGGAGAAAAGGTATCCGCCCTGTGGCAGAAGACAAGGTAGGTAAGAATAGGGCCTTCCGAATATTGTGTCAACAGTGGGATCGTTTGACAGAGAA
Source organism: Oncomelania hupensis (assembly GCA_036898135.1). Lineage (NCBI taxonomy): Eukaryota > Metazoa > Mollusca > Gastropoda > Littorinimorpha > Pomatiopsidae > Oncomelania > Oncomelania hupensis. The sequence continues at coordinate 11,469,946 of CM072525.1, read as the reverse complement.
GGATGGACTATTGTTCAGAAAAATTCGACATCCAAAGACCATGATGGAAGCAAAACAGCTGGTATTGCCATGTGAGTTGAGGAAACCGGTATTTGAATCAGTCCATGAGACCGGACATCAAGGAGTAGAAAGGACCACACGGCTACTGCAAGAGCGCTGTTATTGGCCAGGAATGTTTGCCGATACTGCAAGATGGGTGAAAACCTGTGAAAGGTGCAGTTTTGCTAAGTTGCCAAGCGTGAAGATATGCACACCCATAGGACACCTGTTAGCCTCTCGTCCGCTTGAGGTTGTGGCTATGGATTTCACTCTGTTGGATAAGGCTTCAGATGGGCGAGAGTGTGTATTAGTCATCACCGACGTTTTCACAAAATACACCATCGCTGTACCCACACGAGACCAGAAAGCCACCACTGTCGCCAAGATTCTGGTATCGCAATGGTTTCAGAAATTTGGAATACCCACCAGATTGCATTCTGACCAAGGCCGTAATTTTGAAAGTGCTGTAATACGCGAGCTCTGTGCGCTGTATGGAGTTCAGAAGTCCCGCACTACGCCATACCATCCACAAGGCAACGCACAGTGTGAACGGTTCAATCGAACTCTACATGACCTACTTCGGACTCTACCACCTGCTAAGAAGAAAAAATGGCCTGAGTATTTGGGAGACGTAGTGTACATCTACAACGTGACACCACATGGCTCCACCGGGTTCAGTCCATACCAGTTACTGTTTGGCCTGCCGCCGAAGTTGCCAGTTGACTTTCTACTTGGAGTACAAGAGATTGATGGTGTCATACCACAGTCAGAGTGGATTCAGATTCATCGCGATAGGCTACGTACAGTTCAGGAACTAGCCAGAACAAATTTGAGTACAGCTGCGGCAAAACGTAAGTTACAACACGACAAAAGCATCAGAGGAGAATTGCTTGAGGTTGGTGATGTGGTGTTGTTACGAGACCATCCGCTAGGGCGACACAAGCTACATGACAATTGGAAATCTGAAAAATTCCGTGTGAGGAGGATACCAGATCAGGATGGTGCACCAATAGTCATTGAACCATTGGCGGGAGGAGAACTGCGTTGTGTGAGTCGACAGGAACTGAAGAAATATACGATACCCATACCAGCTCCGAGGAAGAAGGCAATAACGTTGCCCACGTTCACCCCTGCTATTGAACCAATGCATAAACATATAAGCAGTGAAGAGTATAGTAGTGCGGCTGACTCTCCAAAGCATGAAACTCCGCTGCAATTTAGAAGGTCAAAACCCATTCCAAGGAAACGTTCTGTAACACATGGGAGGTTAGCATCATCAAGTGAGAGCGAGGAAGAAGGTGAAGAAGAGATCATAATAAGAAAGGAAAGGCCAAAAAGAAGGAATGCAGGACAAAATTCAAATGTTCATCGTCTTCCACGATCAGTGGCAGTAAAACTCCTTCAAGTGTTGACAGATTTGTGGTAAAAAAAAAAAACAATAACATTTAAACAATATTTTGAAAGATGTTGATTTTCTTGGCAGAGTTGTGAATCTGTTTTGTTATAATGGAACAAAGGGAAAATGGAGTGATGAACCACTGATCTGTCTGCAAGCAAGGGCAACAAAAAGTACCGACTTCCAAACAGACTAATGGACAGATAAGTTTGGAAATACAAAAATGGGGACTAGCGCCCTGTAGTTTCGGGCCTAGAATAGGACTACAGCAGTATCAGCTTGTCGTAAAAGGCGACTAAAGATGAAGTGTATATACGTTCATACCAGTTCTTAGCGTTGAATATTTGGGTTAAGTTTTATATAATATTACGTGTGTGGTTTTTTATTCTTTGGGTCGTTTTTTAAACAAATATTCACAGGATAAACATTAATAGCATATACTATATGGTTAGACGATTTAAGCTGTTCAAGGAAGTAGCAATGTAAATTTAGTATCTCACTGTTTTCGAAATTTTCTGTAAGTTTTAATTAGCTGCAGATGGATAAGAATTCTAACAGTAGGGTACTATTTTCACAGCTACAATTGCCTTGTTGGTTCGGAAGTAAGTTCTATTGTGGGTACGTTAGCTGTACAATAAATGTCGCTACCAGTACTGGCTTCACAGTGGTGCTTATGAGGTTAGAGTATTGTCGGAAGAATAATTTGTTTAATTATAGGACAATGCACAAATTGCTTTTCCTCATTATTCTCTCATTATTAAGTCATTTTGTAATTTTAAATGTTATAGCGTCTGGTAATGAAAGTGTTATAGTTAGTTGTTTTTTTTTTATAGTTGAGGTCTAGTCACGCTTAGCTCACACATTTCCATTCATAGTCCTTACACTTAATTTTTTTATGTTGCCAGGAGTCAACACGTTGAGTTGGGAAGAATGTGGCATAAGGGAAGCAACCAACGCTCGCGTACTTTCGGTTTTGTTTTCTATCAGTATTATCACCCTTTGTGGCCGGGATTCTTGATTTTGGAAATAGGGGTGGTTTAAAAAAACATTAATATGTCAGTTTCATTAAAATTAAGAGAAAAAAAACAAATTTGAGGTTTGAAAATGATTGAAGTTTCATTTCATATTTTAAAACTTATGTCAGAATTAATAATAAGGGGTTGAATGGGTTTTAAAACATTTTCAGTTTATTTTAGATCTAATGTTTCCCCCCTCCTTTGATCGTTGTTTTAAATTTGAACGAATGGTTTTGCCCAAAAACGGATGAGAGAAACGACAGAACTCAACCAAATATGATGGCAGTTCGGTAGATCTGTAGGCTATTTAGTTGCCGTTTCAATTCATTTTGTGCCAGGTAATTATCATTTTTATTTTATTTATTTTACCAAAGAAATGTTTGGGTTCATGTCTTGCGTTTTTTTGAGAGCAAGCAGAGTCTAAGATCTAAGAGTCTAGAGATCACAGATTTTTATCCCAGACCTTTGTTGTGTGTGTGCAGCGGCGTGGCGGGTCATTGTCATGGGTCATTAAATTTGTAACTGGTCATTTGTACTGGTCATTTGTAACTGGTCATTTGTCACTTGTTATTTGTTTATTTGTGAAGAGATTTAATAGTCATTGTTTATATTCATAAAATTAAAAATAAATTTGTTTCTCTTATTAACAAAATTTGACTTCGTTTTCTTTTGGTCTATGTTGTTCTTTTAGGCCTTGTAATAAACCTATCTCGTCCACTTGGTTTCATTTGTTTGCCCAAAATAATTTCATTTAACATTTGCTGTCGTTTAATGTTAGCATGCATAAGTGTAATTATATTCATATGTGACTGTGCATTTTTATCCTCATTGTCATTATGATTGTTGTTATTATTATTGTGATGTTTATTCCTTGTTGATTGTAATTGTACACCACAATGTAATTTCTTGTAAAAGATAATAAAGTTGTCTTATCTTATCTTATCTTATAATTGTAATTATCTCATGATATTTGTAATTATCAGGTTTTGGCCCTAGGAAAGCGTGGCAAATACTGATAATTATTAATTAACACTGCGGATTACCGATATCCCTGTATATTACACAGAACACGTGATAATTTCAATTATCTCGTGATAATGGTAACTCTCGGTTTTGGCGCTAGTAGGCCGTCATAGAAAGGGTCAATGCATCTCTCTCTCTCTCTCTCTCTCTCTCTCTCTCTCTCTCTCTCTCTCTCTCTCTCTCTCTCTCTCTCTCTCTCTCTCTCTCTTTTTTTTTTTTTTTTTTTTTTTTTTTTTTTGTGTGCCTGTGCCACATTTAGAAGCCTCTGAAAAGTGTCTCCGCTTCTTTTAACTTTTTCTTCATCTGTGATATAATTCTGTGTTATTTTTATATTTGTGGTTATTGCGAATGACTTCACTACCCAAAATGTGAGGTATTCCGGTTATTTTTTCTCCTGCAGTGGAGAAAACTGTGTAACTTTTTTTTCTGACCGGTTGTGCCAATGACGGCCATTTCTTATTGTGGATCATGACAAGGACATTTCTTTCAATGGAGATTATGCAACAGTTTTAGTATCAGCAGTGTAATTTTATAAACAAGAATTTTCATTCTTTCAAATCCCTGTTTGATTTACTGTGACTGTCTCCAAAAACGCTCAGAAACGCTGCATCCAATATGTAGATGGTAAAAAGAAAAGCGTGTGATGGTCTTCAATACGTCAAATTTGCTTCATGACGTAATAAGGTTCGATATTTTTTTCCATAAGACGTGCCTGCTGAACTTGCCACTATTATAAAAAATTATCCAAGATGTTTAATTCTGACGTCCTTTAGACTTCACCTAATAAGCTTACCTACCAATTATTTAGAATCTCTTATAAGGCTTCTTGGTGTTCGAATTAGCCACTTTGTTTCTAATAATTCTGACATGTAGACTTCAATTCAGCAGTACCTTGATGGGTGTTACAAATGTGTGTTCTTTATTTATTTATTTATTTATAATGTAAACAATGCACTATATATCATAATACTGGTGTTAATAATTGCGCAATACAATGACGCTTCTCAATCCATCATCCTTCAGTTGGAGACCTGGCCTAGATGTGAAGATCGATGAACGTCAGGTCACTTTTGATCTTCCGGAGAAAATCCTTCCAATTGCAAGATGTGTACTTTTTCAACGTTATCAAGTCGTATTAAACAGCAAACCAAAGTTTAGTGTTCAGTGGTTTGATGAAGAAAACAATCCACTCCGGCCACTTGAACTGCCAAACAAGTTTACAGACTTTGACTGTTTACCTTTTGATCTGCCCGGAAATCTTTTCAAGACAACCATCAAAGTGTTCTATGAACGCAAGAAGGTGATCACCATCACTGTGTATTACACCACTAATACAGTGCTGGCACAAGGCAACTATTGTCACAAATGGCGCGGCAAGGAACTGAGGTCGCTGGTGGCGCTCATTAATACACTGGACAGTCACCTTAGTGAGGGTCAGCGAGAGGAGGCTAAACAGTTCATCCAAAGACTCCCGCTACCATCAGTGGTTGAGACAGCAGACCAGCAACTGAGCATGCAGCCAACACGGCGCTCCAGTCGTCTCCGAGGTCTGCAGTGTGTTGGTGATGAGGGACACTCGCAAAACTCCATTCCAATGTCTGCCCCATCATCACCACTGATGATAACAACCCCTGTTATTCGCCGTGTCACGTCAACTGAAAATGCGCCCACTGCTCCTTCTACTAGTGGTAACATACGATCTACTTCTCCCACTGCAGACCTAACAACTCCTCCTTCCACTTCCACTGCACTCATCGACACTGATATTGCTGATGTGGAAGTAATAATGTCTGCGCTACGTACGCCTACTGTCCACTCAAACGTATCTCTGGCGGAGGATGAAGAGAGATCCAGTGCCACCATTGCCACGTTTGCTGATAACCCTAGACCTGACCAGTCAGTTGACGGCACCGTTAATAATGAAGGAGTGGGCACGCCTCTCTCCTGCAGTGTGGGGATCCAGGCAGTGACAATGTTTTTGTCTCATGAAGATTACGTCACTCGTGAAGAATTTAACAGGGTCACTGAGAGTCTGCGTGATGAAATCGCGGCACTTCGCTCAGCTCTTCGTGAAGCGAGATACTCTTTCAAGATTGAGCTGAGCGATTTGGAAACGCAGGTAAAAGACATAGTGCGTCACGACACTGCTTCCCAACCTGGCATTAGTGGCTGCTCGTCATCAAAGCTTTCAGCCCGACCCACTCCAAACCCAGCTGTCAAACCCTCCAAACCAGTTCATGCTGCTGTCAAACACAGCCAACAGCCGCATTCCAAACCCTCCAACCCCAACCCACCGGTTGTAAAACAAAACCCGCCGGTACATTCCAGATCTTCACAACAAGTCGTCATAAAACCCATTCCACGACCTCGTACCAAGCCATCAATTCCACTTAACTCTATGCCTGAAACTACGTCTGACACTGATGATGGCCCAGCCGCTCTAGACAGCAACAGCACGTTCACTGAGACGTCGCCAGTTGTGAGTGTGTCTGACTACACCTGTCTTTTAAACTCCAGCACTGAAACCATTACATCAAATTCTGATTGGCCCCAAATCTTCGGTCTCAGATCAGACACAGAGACACTGGTACTGGGAGACTTCGTGGTAGCAGGTCTTCATGAAAACAAGATGTCAGTGGTCAAAGAAAAGTCTCAAGTCATCTCGATTTCTGGACTTGACAGGTCATCCGTATTGGAAAGCCTACGAGGAACCCCAGCGCATCCTTCCGTCTCTACCCTGGTCTTACACGTTGGGATCAATGATTGTAAGCGTGGCCATTTTCTGGGCAGTCAGACATGGCGTAAGATCATTGCAGAGGCCCAACGTTGTTTTCCAAACGCCCATATCATGCTGTCCACTATCCTTCCACATCGGCAAGGACATGCACATATCAGGTCTTGCATTAATAAATCCAACTCCTCCCTAAAACAAGTTTGCCAGCAGCTAGCCGTTGACCTTGTAAACAACGACTTAATGTTTCACACAACAGCAGGCAGGGTGAAATCAGGCTGGTTCAGGGATGACATTCATTTGAACACTAGAGGTAGCAGTGGTTTGGCACTTCACATCAAACGCTGCTACTCTAGAGCTGTGAATGCAAAGAAGCATGCACAGCCCCAGTGCTTCAGCCCTTCTGGACCACAAAACCATTGCAGCACTCAACAGATGGATGCCCGTAGGCCTACAACTCAGGGAGTAAACCAGCGCCCCAGCCTATCATGGGCAAGCGCCATGTCACGCCCAAATGACAGTCCCTCAAGAACAGGACAACTGAGGACCCAACCCTTGTATTCCACAGTTGTGAAGGGAAGGCACGTGCACATTCCCAGCCTATTGGATACCAGTGTTTCCTACAAAGGGTCGTCGCATTTCTTTCCTACAAACAGTAATGTATTGAGACCCATGCCAGCTCACATCGGCCCATCAAATTATCAACATGCGCAACGAAATAATCCGCTAGACCTTATGCCCCAAACTCGAGCCACCCCTCTCAGTGAAAGCGAAAAGAAAACTCTTTTTGATTACCTGTCACGCCTACTTGTTTAAGTATCTGTGTGACAGCTGTGTGCATTTGTTGGTAGTGGTGGTGATAGGGGGAAGGTTTTATGGGGGAGGTGGGGAGGGGGGGGGGGAGAAAGAACACACACTTCTGTTATACCCTCATTAACTGCAGTATCAATAATTTTCATCCACGTGTTACAGGACCTGTTTTCAATCAGTCTAATCTATATTGTTGTCATTCAACTAGTGTATGTGACTGAGACACTGATTCTATTGAATGACTAATAACTGATTTTCATGTTTTGCGTTTTATAAATGTTATTTACACTATAAAATAGTGCAACGTACAATTATTAACAAGTTTGTAAGATAGTGTTTTGTTTTGTGTGGGTTTGTTTTTTCCCAATGGATTCTAACATTTTATGTGGACACGTCAATGTCTACCATCTCTACAATAAACTTCATGACATTTCTTCTCTTTTACAGCGTCACGGATGTCTGCATATACTCGGCGTGACGGAAACTAAATTATGTGACTCTAAACATACTTCAGAGTCAGTTTCGATACCACATTATTATTTTATAAGACATGATGCTAATTTCCCTGGACATACTGGTATTGGTGTCTATGTTCATAATAATTTCCGTAATTTTGTCAAACTGAGAAATGACCTTGAACTCCATTGTATTGAATGCATCTGGCTTGAGGTCAGGCCATACAAAAATATGCCTATTCTTATAGGATTTATCTACAGAAATCCTGCCAGCAACTGCGACTGGTTCAGGAATTTTTTACAAATGATGGACAAAGTCAATGCTTGCAATTTAAACTTTATTATATTAGGAGACTTTAACATTAATCTTTTACAGTCTCAATCACACTGGAACACAATAACAAACTTGCTTGGTATAACTCAGTTTATTCAGGAACCGACAAGAGTAACTGAAACAAAGTCAACCCTTCTTGATCATATATACAGTAACAATCATAATATAATTTCTGCTGCTTTCACGTCTGACGTTTCTGTCAGTGATCATACTGCCATTATTTGCAAATGTTCATGCCAGCTTCCAAAGCCACAGTTCAAAGGACACACCTACATTATGTATAGAAACTTTAAGAATTTTGATAAGTCCGCATATTTACAGGACTTAAGTTTAATTGATTTTATTAATTTAAGAGCATGTAATAACCCTAATGAAGCAGCCAAAATATTTTTGAAACTATTGCTTTCTGTCGTCAATGCACATGCGCCACTCAGGAGGAAGAGGGTTAAACATGTGTCAATACCCACCTGGATGAATACTGAAATTAAGGCTGCCATGTCCTTGCGTGACAGACTTAAAAAACAAAAACAGTTTGATCTGTATAAAAAGCAACGTAATAAGGTCCTTACTCTTGTAAGAAATGCGAAGAAAAAATATTTCCAAACTTTATTATCCACTGAAAACACTAATATAACTTGTATTTGGCAAGCAATGAACGAATTTTGCAAAAAATCTCGAACAAGAAAAATAAATCAGTATCTGTTCACTAATGATGAATTTAATAAATATTTCCTTTCATTGACTGACTCTATTATTACATCTAATAACGCAAACACAAACACAGATACAATGATATATGGTAGGATCAACCAGTTTTGCAGAAGCAAACTTCATGAATCTGCCTCATTTATTATACCTCGGTTAACTGAACATGAAGTAACTTCTCTAATATTACAAATGAAAAATAAAAAGTCTCTGGACATCTATAATTTAAATGCGTTCATTATAAAATTGTCTCTTCCATATATCATTAAACCTTTAACCTACATCTATAATCTATGCATTGAACAAAATCAGTTTCCCTCAATATTTAAAGAAGCTAAAGTAATACCTTTACCTAAAACAAGTGATACTTCAGTTCTTGACAACTTTCGACCAATTTCCATTCTGCCTGTTCTATCTAAACCTCTGGAAAGATATATTCATATTAACCTTATGAAATATTTAGAAAATAATGCTCTTTTTCATCCTTTTCAGTCTGGCTTCAGACCTAACCACTCTTGTCAAACAGCGCTCTCCCATCTTTGTGATGTTTGGCTAAATGCTATAAACAAGCAAGACATTGTAGGGGCAGTTTTTCTTGACCTTAAAAAGGCATTTGATTTAGTTAACCATGATATCCTAATTAATAAGCTAACCTACTATTTTCAAAACTCTGCATCTGTATTATTTTTTAAATCATATTTATCAAAGAGGCACCAGTCAGTATATACTAATGGTTCATTTTCGTCTCCTGGAGATGTCACTTGTGGAGTTCCTCAAGGATCGATTCTTGGTCCTATTTTATTTTGTATATTTATCAATGATATGCCCCTTTTTCTCACACAAAATGTTAACCTTGACCTATTTGCTGATGATTCATCCCTTCATACTCATAATAAAAATCTACAACAGGTAGAACTAAGTCTTCAAATAAGCATAAATGAAATTGACAACTGGTGTGACAACAATAGAATGAAATTAAATCCTAATAAAAGCAAAAGTATGCTTCTCACTACAAGACAAAAACGTCAAAATTGATCTTTTTGCCTTCATCTAAACTTAGGGTCGTACAGTATTGATCAAGTTCGTGAACATAAAGTGCTAGGCGTAATCATTGATGATGATTTTACCTGGCGGTCACACATTAACCATATCTGTAAAAAAATTTCTAAATACCTTTTCCTTCTAAATAAATTTAGACATTTTGTTACGGTTGGTGCATTGAAATCTTTTTTCTATGCCCACTGTATGTCTCATTTTAATTATGCATCAACTGTTTGGTGTAATGCAAGTGACGCGCAAATTAAACCGCTAAACAGTCTTCATAAAAGAGCAATCAAGATACTCTATAAGTCTTATAATATAAATACAGATATTCCAACTAATGAGAAATACAAAGAACTCCGAATACTCCCACTTCAAAAACAATTTGTATTTAATACAGCTATCCTTATGTTCAAAATCACACATGGAAAAACACCAGCATATCTTGATATATTTTTTTACTAAGCCAGTTGTTGGGCATAGACTTTATAATTATAAACTACCCCTCCCTCGCATTGATTTATACAAAAATAGCCTATCATTTAATGGAGCTGCTGTATGGAACTCTCTTCCTCTGGAGTGTAAACATTGCACCACAATATTTTCTTTCAAAAATAACCTCTGCAAACATCTGCAAAATTAATGATAAAACTGATATTTTTTATATGATAACACAGTTTTTCATGACATTGTAGTATGATAGTAATAGTAATGATGATGATAATAATAGTATTAATTATAATTATTATTATTATTATTGTTATTATTATTGTTCTTATCATTGTTGTTATGATTATTGTTATTTGTATTATTATTATGAGGGTGAGGGATAGGAAGGGTGGTGGTTGCCTAACATTGTTTAAAGATCATGATGAAGATGTTGGTGTGATTGTGTGTGCATGTGTGTGAGTGCATCATGTGTGTGATTTCTATGATTTCCAAGTTAATGTTAAAGGTTATTTATTACGTTAATTTGTTAAGGGACAGATTGGAAGATTAGACTTCTTATTAGTCTAAAATCTTTATCCCTAATAAAAAAAAAAAAAAAGTCCTATTAAAAGATCTAATGTTCAGTGTTCAGTGTTATTTCAGTTACGGGATAGGACAGGATAGTGATAGGATTTCAGTCCCTCTGTTTCTCTCTCAATTATTTGTGAAGAAATGTCAAAACTCAATCTCTCACTCAAGATTCAAAACGAAATCTAAAATGAATGGGAGGGGGAGAGGAGAGAGAGGGCAGAGGAGATGGGGGTGAGGGTGGAGGGGTCGACATAACAAAATGGAAAGTCTGCCAACAGAACCTTTTTGACCGATAAAGTCGGGAATTTTTTTTTTTTTTTTTAAGGAAAGAAGATTAGTAAACGTTAAAGGTGTTAATAATAATAATAATAATAATAATAATAATAATAATAATAATAATAATAATAATAATAATAATAATAATAATAATAATAAACAGGATGCTCTCATCGCACTTCTTCTCCAATCGAACTCAAAACTCGGCGATCTGAAGATATACCATTATTGGTGTTCCTGGAATGTGTCGGTCGTTCGGGGGGAAAGCCAGAAAGAGAGAGATGTTTGGCACCTATGTTTTCTCTGGGCCAGCTTAATGAGAGTAGTCCAGGCCCATCTTCTCTACACTCGCTGCTAGTGTAGCATCCCACGTTGTATACAGATCCAGGTAGCCTACCCATTCCCAGCTTGGTTGGAATTTGGGATGCGTCGTACGGGGTGTTTGTTTCATTCTTTGGGAGTATTTTTTTTTTCGTGGTAGCCTTTCATGTACATTGTATGGTCACCCATCCAAGTAGTAACCGCAGTCAACGTTGCTTAACATGGACCAGATCTAGCGTGTGCCCAAACCGCTACAGTACTGCGCCATCCTAGGGTTCGGAAAAAGGGTAGGGTGGGGTGGGGGGAGTAGGGGTGTTATATGTGGTGGTGAATGGAGACCAATGGGTAGAAATCCTAAGACATGGATCGTTTACATTTAGAAAAAAGACCTTATGGACCTAAAAAAAAATGTCAAGAACAAAACGTGTGGTTGACAAATGGAGAAGAGTGGGTGGGTGGTTGAGAGAGTGAGTGTGTTTGTGTGCAGGGAGGGAGGGAGGGAGGGAGGGAGAGAGGGAGGGGGACTTGGAAATAAAGAAAGAGTGTGGGAGCAGGAAAGGGTGAACGGGGAGGGGGAAAGGGGTGGTGGCATGTCATGTTGTCAATGTTGTCAATACTTCTTCGGACGAGCGTATCAAGCGAGATCTAGTCTGGGCTCACAGGTATTCCATCGCTCGGACTTAAAGATCCTGACGCTCATGTTCTCGACAGGTGAGTGCCAGATGCAGGTTTAAAAAAAAACCAACGAATCCAGGGCAGCACTAAAACGTCGTATACTACCTGCCCCCTCCTCGGTCGATCAAGATAGCTCAGTTGTCTAAGCTGAGGCGCTAGACAGGGTGCATCCAGCAGCAATTTAGCGCTTTTGGGGGCGGCTTGAGGAAGATCTTGTTCTCGGCAAGCGCCGCCTTGATCTCTTTGACACTAGCGATCCTGTGGAAACACACAGTCTGCGCTATTACACGATAGTAAGGTATGATGTGCCATGTTTGTAACACGGTTTGGTGTGGAACCCAAGTGATGAAGATAGGTAAAGGTAGTCCCATAGCCTTGTGGCCGTAGGGGAGCGTGATGTTGGAGATCACACTTATCTTGGGCCAGCGTAATGAGGATGATGCCCATCTCTCTCCCTCGCTGCTTTACCTTCCCCACCCTTACGAGAGTAGGTACTCAGTCACAGTTGAGTCAACTGGGGGCGTTGTTATTTGTCGCTTCACGTTTTTGCGTTCACCCATCCAAGTGCTAACCGCACTGGACGGTGCTTAACTTGCGACACAGTAGCGAGTGCTCCAACCACTGCGCTGTTTGACACCCCATCCGATAATGAAGATGCCTCGCCTAATACAGATAGGACTGAAGATTATTGGCAGCGCTTTGGACGACATTGATGGATTGGCTGGAGAGGAACAAGAACTTGAACAGCCGGTACAGAGGTTTGACACCACCTCCAGAGCCTGTGGAATAAGTGCAGATAAAACCAAAATGATGGCCAACAACACCAATGGCATTGTCACAGGGCGATCTGTGGCGGAAAGGTAAAAGCAATTAGCGGGTGGGTAATTGCAAGTTGCTGGGTGAATGATTACGATAGCCGAACGTGCTAGTGCACTGCGCAGTGGGTAGCGGAACTGGGAAAAGTAGTCACTACAGGGGCAGAACGTATTGGAGTGAGCTAGCGAAAGGTTGTGTGTAGTAGTGGCACTGTTCTGTGGTGTAGGGGTATGAAGAGCATGGAGGTGAGGGGGAGAGTGAGGATGAGAGTGGTTGCTGTTGTTGTTGTGATTGCCAGATGTAGATAATATGATGATGTTTATATATATTCATTTGGAGATATGCTCATGATTTCATTGTATTATGATCGGGACATTACATTGGGAGAGAGACAATAACAATAGTGTAAGTAAGCGAGGAGAGAGTCGAGGGGGGAAGTGGACAGCAGTTGTGTCCCCTCGAGCATTGCGGGGGAGTTGTGATGTGAGAGAGGGGGGGAGAGTGTATGCAGAGGGGAGGGGGGGGGGACAGGGATGAGCAAGCAAGTTATTAACAAGGAAACAAGCATGTTACAGGTTCGACGTCGTTCGACGTTGTTCGGCGTCATTCGACCGCATCATCATCGGAGTCTTCATCGCCATCTTTGTTGTCTGCATCCCCGTCGTTTTTCCCACAACCCCACCATCGTCCACATCCTAATGTTCCCTCAACCCCACCAATCCCGTTGGTGACTGGTGACGTGGAGGTTGGAGCCTGGCCTAGACGTCGCGGGGAAGCTGTCCTGGGGTGTACCGCTGTGCGACGTCGGGGTGGCAGGTCCGCCCATGACTGCTGCATCACTGTCATCATCGTCATCATCACCATCAGTGGCGAGTCGAAACAGGGGCGCCGCCACGTATCGTCATCGACGGTGGCACACGCAACGGCTATAGCAACCAGCAGGGAAGGATACCGAACGGGGGACCTCGAGCCGCGGGACTTCGTGGACCGCTACGCCGCAAGGAGGCAACGAGAACTGGACTTTGCTCAGGTTGGATCGTTTCGTGTTGTCCTCCTCCTATGCACTTGACCCCCCTTTCTTATACGTGCGGACGGACGTTTGCTTACGCACGATTCGTACGCGGACTGGGTTGCGTAGCAACCATCGCATATCGCGCTGACGTGTCATTCTCATCGTACCATTGATTGTCCATCATCTTTATTTCTTTTTCATGTGTAAATGTTGTACGTGTGTGAGTGTGTGGCTTGAATGAATAAATAGGTTGTGTTACACTCGATCGATGTTGGTGTTTTTCTATCAGTATTTGATTCAGCCCCAATGCTGAAGTACTGATGAGTGTAGCTCAGATTCGTTTATCCACGCAGCCTGCTCACTCAGCAACAAGTCAAAGTCTTCGTATGAAGTTTTCCTCTTTTATTCAGCACACATCAACAACTGCATACAATCGCCTTTTCACTCTCAACTTTTTACTTTCCAACTCACTATCAACAATCTCTCTTCACAACACAGTGTGTCCATTATATATTTTTTCTCTCAACTCGAGATGACCTCAGGACGTTCTAGAAATGACGCATTACAACCAATCAGAATTAAAGATCGTCATCACTGTCTTACGTCATACATCTCTATACACCTTCCCGGAACATTCTCAAACTTCTACAAGTTTCTATCGACAGTAAACACGCAGATCTAGAGAGTTCTCCAATAATATCGACTAACGAAAATTATCAACGTTATACAAAGCTTCTTCTAACAACAATGCAAACTCAAATCAAAGGTAAATACACTCTATTGTTGCATGCTTTGCCAAATAAAACGAACAGATCTATCGCGCGCGCTTCACACATAATATCGTGCACGCACCATCATGCGCGTTTCAACGTAACATAACCCCCCACTCAAGAAGAAATTTACTTACTTTCTTTCAACAACGTTGAAATGTAATGCACAAACAAAGTTTTAATTCTGGACTTTCTGAATAATGTCATTGTGTTCAGTTCATTCACACAGAGTCAATGTTCTTCCATCCGCAAGTCTATCTGGATACTGTCAATGTTCACACTTTATCTACATAGAGTCAATGTTCTTTACTCACACACTCTGCTGAGGAAGTCCGCACCAACATTGTCTGATCCTTTAATAGATTCTACTCGCATGTTAAAGTTCTGCAAGTACATAGCCCATCTCATGATGCGACTTTTCACAAACTTAGCAGAGTTCAAGTAGGTTAGCGGCTTGTGATCAGTCTGTAGCACGAACTTCACTCCTTGTAGGTATAGTTTGAACTTCCGGATTCCCCAAATAATGGCGAGGCACTCTTTCTCCATGGTCGAATAATTCTTCTCGGCCCTCGACAGTTTTTTGCTGGCGTAACTGACCGGAAATAGTTTCCCTTCGTGTTCCTGCATCAGTATGGCGCCGATGCCTTCGTCCGCTGCGTCTGTTCTTAAGACGAATTCCTTGGAAGTATCGGGCAGTCGTAGCACCGGATCCTTCGAAAGGAGGTCGCGCACAGTCTGGTATGCCTTCTCTTGAGACGGTCCCCACTGCACTTGGTTTGGACAGCCTTTCCGCACCCGGTCCGACAAAGGTGCTGTGATGGCTGAGTAGTTCGATACAAACTCCCTATAAAACCCAGCCAATCCCAGGAAAGATCGCACCTGCTTCTTTGTTTGGGGACGTGGAGCGTTCAGAATTTTGGTAACGTTTTCTAGCAGAAGCCCCTTTTGTCCTTCTTTCAGCGAATGGCCGATAAAGTCGACATTGTCAGTCCCCAGAATGCACTTACTGGGTCTCACCGTCAGGTTAGCTTCTGTTAGACGGTGAAACAGCTCCCTCAAGGTCTGCAGATGCTCTTCCCAGGTGTGGGTGTGGACTAGCAGGTCGTCCCAGTAACACACGACGTTGTCCATCCCTTTGAGCATCTTTCTCATTCCTCTCTTCAGGGTAGCTCCGCTGTTGACCATGCCAAAGGGCATCCTTAGGCACTCGTACGTCCCATCAGGAGTTATGAAAGCAGTCTTTGGTATGTCCTGTTGACGCACGGGGACTTGCCAATAACCCTTGCTGAGGTCAATCTTTGAGAAGATTCTACTCCCCGATAGTTGGCGGAAGAGGTCTGCTGCGGTAGGCATCGGCTCAGGGTCGAAGACGGTGATCTTATTAACCTTCCTGTAGTCGATGCATACTCTGTTGCTCCCGTCCTTCTTCTTCACTACCACGACAGGGGACGCGTAGGGGGAATTGGACTCCCTGATGATGCCCATCTTCAGCATCTCATCGATGTCTTTCTTCAAGGATTCGCGGGCCTTGAAAGGGATCGGGAAGGGTCTGGATCGAACGGGAATATTTGAAGTGAGGTGTACTTCATGTTCGACCAAAGTCGTAGAGCCTGGGACATCATTGAAGTTATGGGGAAACTCGCCCATAAGGTCCCTGAGCTCCAACTTTTGACCTTCCGTCAAGCTCGGTCCTAGCTTAACATCATTGATGCCTTCTTTGCTGTGGAAGTCTCCAAGTTCCAACAGTTCCTCGCTGTCAAAGCTGTTGTCGATCTCAGCTGCTGTTGCTGCATGCACAGTCTCTGGTGGCCTTTCCACGTACAGTTTAAGGAGGTTGGCGTGGTATATCTTGGAATGCTGGCCGACCTTCACCTTGTAGTCGTTGATTCCCAACACGGTCTCCACTTCGTACGGGCGATCTCTGGTCGGCAGGGCTGAGCCGGAGTAGCCACATTGTCCCGTAGCAGCTCTGTAAGGTCTCCATCGGGAAATGGCAATGGATCCTCCTCCACAACTTCGACGCGTTGGGTTGAGGCAGGACTCCATTCCGAATCGGGGTCGTCGGGTCGTCTCGCGCCGTCGATGTACCCGATCATCAAATCGTATAGCGGCTTCTTGGGTGGAATTATCAGGCAAAGGGAAGACTTACGAGAGTCTCCATGAGCTGATCGTGAGGGAACAATTACTCAACGCCTGCCCTAAGGACCTCGCGATCCACTTGGAAATACAAAAGTTGCAGACGCTAAAAGACGTTGCTGAGGCTGCTGAAAGATATCTCATCGCTCATGAGAAAACGTTGGGGCCACCCAGCGCGACGAAACACTTTCAGAAGACGGCAAGACATGGGAACCAGATCCAGGGGAGCCAGACGAGCCAGAGACACACTGACTCCACGCCTCCTCCCAGGGAAGGGCATTCAAGAGGCTGTTTCACCTGCAACGCTACAGACCACAGAGCGGCTAACTGTCCTCAAAACAAAAGTAGCGGACAGCGGAGCAGTATGGACAATGCAGCGGCTGGCAACCGGCAGAGGCGGTTCTCCAATCAACGGCAAAACAGTAGATCTGACCATCAAGTGTGCGGCGGGAGCGTCATTCTTCCGAGTGAGACCAAACGCACAGCTACTCCTGCGGACGTGCAAGAGTGCATAACCGATGGCCAACTTCTCCTTGCCAACGGAAAATCCATCCCCGTCGTCGCCAGCGCAGCTATGACCGTCCAGAACATGCCTGTTTCCAAGGGACGCGTCGGAAATCATGAAGTGACTGTCTTAAGAGACTCGGGCTGCAGTGGGGTCATCGTCAGAGAAGACCTAATCGCTAAAGAACAGTTCACTGGCGATTCAAAATGGACACTTATGGCCGACAGCAAATGTTTGAAAGCGCCAGTTGCGAAGATTCATGTCAACACCCCTTTCTACATAGGCGAAGTCGAAGCGGTTTGCCTGAAGAAGCCGCTGTATGATTTGATGATCGGGAATATCGACGGCGCGAGACGACCCGACGACCCCGATCCAGAGTGGAGTCCTGCCTCAACTCAACACGTCGAAGTTGTGGAGGAGGATCCATTGCCGTTTCCCGATGGAGACCTTACAGAGCTGCTACGGGACAATGTGGTTACTCCGGCTCAGCCCTGCCGACCAGAGATCGTCGGTGCTGTCACTACCAGGGCCCAGGCCAAGAGAGACAAGACGTCTACGCCACTGAAGGTCGCCGACAACTCTAAAGCTGCCATCGTGGACAGAGATAAGCTGATCCAGCTCCAGGAAGCTGATAGTACTTTAAACAAGTACAGGAACCGCCAAGACCACGTGACCAAAGGCAGTGGTACGGTCTATTTCGAGGTGAAGGCCACGATCCTGTACAGAATCTTCCAGCACCCGAGGGTCAACGGAGGTAAACTACTACGTCAAGTCTTGGTACCGTTACCCCTAAGGCGCCAGGTGATGGAGGTAGCGCATGATTCAATCATGGGAGGTCACCTGGTTATCAAGAAGACGTCGGATAGAATCCAGGCGGTGTTCTACTGGCCAGGACTTCATGCGGACGTCAGCCGTTTCTGCCGATCATGTGACATTTGCCAGAAGACCATACCTCGAGGAAGGGTCCCGAAAGTGCCTATGCAGAGGATGCCTCTGATCGACCGACCTTTCAAGAGGGTGGCCTTAGACTTAATCGGCGAAATAAGACCTCCGAGTGAAGAAGGTCATCGATGGGTACTGACTTTAGTGGACTATGCGACTCGGTACCCAGAAGCAGTGCCACTGAAGAAGATTGACACTGAAACTGTAGCAGAGGCACTGGTGGACATGTTCAGTAGACTTGGAGTGCCTGAAGAAATTCTGACAGACCTCGGGACACAGTTCGTCTCTGACTGTATGAAGGAGGTCAACAGACTACTGAGCATCCGGCATTTGACTACGACACCCTACCATCCGATGTGCAACGGGCTTGTCGAAAAGTTCAATGCTACGCTGAAGTCCACCCTGAAGAAACTGTGCAGCGAGCAGCCCAGACAATGGCATCGCTACATCAACGCCTTACTTTTCGCCTACAGAGAAGTACCGCAGGAGTCCACCGGCTTTTCTCCGTTCGAGCTGTTGTACGGAAGAACCATCCGAGGGCCGATGCACATCCTGAAAGAACTGTGGACGAAAGAAGTAGACACCCCAGAGGTGAAGAACAGCTACCAGTACGTGTTTGAGCTACGGGAGAAGCTGGAGCAGACTCTCGAGATAGCCAGAGAAAACCTGAAGAAGTCCCAGGACTGTGGAAAGCACTACTATGACCGTAGGGCTGTGAACAGGAAGTTTAAACCTGGCAACAAAGTGCTGGTGCTGCTACCTACTGATCATAATAAGTTGCTGATGCAGTGGAAAGGCCCGTACGAAGTGGAGACCGTGGTGGGAATCAACGACTACAAGGTGAAGGTCGGCCAGCATTCCAAGATATACCACGCCAACCTCCTTAAGCTGTACGTGGAAAGGCCATCAGAGACTGTGCATGTGGCAACAGCAGCTGAGATCGACAACAGCTTTGACAGCGAGGAACTGTTGGAACTGGGAGACTTCCATAGCAAAGAAGGCATCAATGATGTTAAGCTAGGACCACGCTTGACGGAAGGTCAAAAGATTGAGCTCAAGGACCTTATGGGCGAGTTTCCCCATAGCTTCAGCGATGTCCCAGGCTCTACGACTTTGGTCGAACATGAGGTCCACTCCCAGACCTGGAAGGAGCATCTGCAGACCTTGAGGGAGCTGTTCCACCGTCTCGCAGAAACCCACCTGACCGTGAGACCCAGCGAATGCATTCTGGGAGCTGACAACGTCGACTGCGTCGGACGTCCGACGGAAGAAGGAGACAACGGAAAATGCACTGACTCCAGGAAAGCCCACGTGATCATCGTCCTTGACCCTGGGCCGATGACAACCGCAACTGACGAGGGCGTCGTTTCCTTGCGGAGGAAAAAACATTGACTGTGTATATAAACTGAGAAACATTGACTGTGTGTGAATGAACTGTGAACATTGGCAGTACCCAGAAAAACGTGCAGATGAGAAACATTGACTCTGTGTGAATGAACTGTGAACATTGACAATATCCAGACAGATTTGAAGATGAAAACCATTGACTCTGTGTGAATGAACTGAGAGCGTTGATAGTGTTCAGACAGGCTGAAATAAGTTTTAATTCTGTACTTTATTTGTGCATTGCGTTTCAACGTTGTTGAAAGAAATTGGGTAAATTTCTTCTTGAGTGGGGGGTTATGTTACGTTGAGACGCGAACGAAAGTATGTCGGAAGCGCGCACGATAGATCTAATCGTTTTGTTTTGCAAAGTATTCAATAATGGAGTTTATTTACCTTTGATTTGAGTTTGCATTGTTGTTAGGAGAGGCTTTGTATAACGTGGATAATTTTCGTTGGTCGATATTGTCGGAGAATACTCTGGATCTCCTTGTTTACTATCGATCGAAGTTTCGGGACGATTGTCGAAGTAAGAGAAGGTTCGGGGTATGTGTGGAGAGAGATTGTTGTTGATAGTGAAGCTGGAGAGTTGCTGTGAAAGTTGTTGAGTTGAGTTGAGTGTATGCAGTTGTTGATGTATGCTGAATAAAAGTGGAAAACTTCATACGTCGACTTTGTGACTTGTATGCTGATTGAGCAGGTTGCGTGAATAAACGAATCTGAGTTACACCTTATCAGGACTTCAGCATCGGGGCTGAATCAAATACTGATAAAGAAAAACACCATCATCAAACGGAGTGTAACAGTGCGACTGGCGGGATGTCGACAGGCGCCGATTTCTACGGGGACCAGGATCGCCTGAGCGACGCGACGAGGCTGAAGAAGTTGGAGACCAACCCCTATCGTTCGATCTACAAGGTCGAGGAGGCATCGATGCCGAGGACAGGGCTGTTGGGGGACGAGACGCCGGTGGAGAGGATCCTGAGGCTCGCCAAGCGCGAAGGATTAAGCGGTCAGGCCGCGTTGGACTACGCGATGGACCAAGCGGCGAGGGAGAAAGACGCAGACCAGAGGGAGAGAGAGAGGGAGATGGAGCTGAGGGCGAGGGAGAGAGAGAGGGAAAGGGAGCACGAACTAGCGATGGCGCAGCTGACGTTGCAAGGCGCCGTCAACCGCAGGAATCATCAACACGAGTTCGAGACGGTTAAGCTCAGGTTACCTTTCTTCGAGGACAAGGACGATCTCGAGACCTACCTGTGTCAGTTCGAGCGATTCGCCAAGGCACAAGAGTGGAACCAGGACTCGTGGGCTATTCGCTTGGGGACCTTGTTGAAGGGGAAGGCGAGGAAAGTCTACGTCAGCCTGAACGAGGACGACTCTGCCGACTACGACATACTGAAGGCAGCGTTGCTAGTACGTTTCAACCTGACGGCCGAGACGTATCGCAAGAAGTTTCGCCAGCTACGAAGGGAGCCACCAGAGACTTTCAAACAGTACCTGCGGAAGTCAGAGTTGTTCCTGGAGCGCTGGATGGGGCTAGCGAACATGAAGGCCACGTACGGGGACTTGTTAGACTTAGTGCTGATGGAGCAGCTGGTCAACGGTTTGACGCCGGAATTGGTCACGTTCGTGCGCGAACGCAACCCCGAGACAGTGGAGGAAGCCGCGACGTTAGCGCA
This sequence comes from Oncomelania hupensis, assembly GCA_036898135.1. NCBI lineage: Eukaryota > Metazoa > Mollusca > Gastropoda > Littorinimorpha > Pomatiopsidae > Oncomelania > Oncomelania hupensis. The sequence goes on along the minus strand of CM072525.1, from coordinate 11,448,861 downwards.
GCAGTACGTCGACGCCAGGGCAGGAACGAGCCCGCGCTTCCCAGGACGACAACCCTTTACACCCAAGGACAGGAACGAGGGCCGCAGGCCAGCGGGACCACGACCCAACTCGCCTGACAAGCGCGAATGCTACAGTTGCGGCCAGAAAGGGCACCTGAAGAGGAATTGTCCGAAACGCAACGAGAGGGGTGGGGGAGCGTTGCGTGTCATGGAGGATGAGAAGGAGGCAGGCAAGAAGAGTGATTCCCGGTTCCGAAGCCAGGTGATAGTGGAAGGAGTTCCGCTGACGGCCATGAGGGATACGGGAGCCGACCTGGTATGCCTGCGGGAAGGGGAGGTTACTAACCTCGACTATACGGGACGCACGCGGCGCGTAGGATTCGCCATTCGCCAGTTATCCAGGTCACTGCCGACGGCGTGGGTGCAGCTGGAGTCACCGTTCTACACCGGGAGAGTGGAGGTGGTGGTGGTGCCAGACCTGACCTACCCGGTGGTGATCGGCAACTGGGCGAGGACAGAACGACGACCGGACACAGCACTGCCTGTATTCGCCGAGGGAGCCGCAGAGTGTTGCGCGGTGCAGACCCGAGGGCAAGCGGCCAAGGAGCGGGGCGCTGCGGAACCATTGGCGATTGGGCCAAGCAGGAACATCGTCGCGACGCCGAAGGAGATTCGCCAACTGCAGTTGGGAGACGACGAGCTCGCGAAGGTGCGGCAGCTAGCAGACCGGAAGGCGGGAAAGGAGAAACGAGGCAAGGGGCAAGTGGCATTTGTCTGGAAGCGAGGCCTGTTGTACCGCGAGTACACAGGGCAAGACAGAGTGGACCACAGCCAGTTGGTGGTACCAACTAAGCTTCGGTCGGAGGTGCTACGCATGGGGCACGACACGCCTATGGCCGGACATCTGGGAGCCAAGCGGACCCAAGATCGAGTGTGGGCCGAGTTCTACTGGCCAGGGATGTGTCGCGACGTCAGAAGATACTGTGCTTCGTGCGACGCGTGCCAGCGGACGACGCCGAAGGGGTGCGTCAGGAAAGTGCCACTCGGACGGATGCCAGTGATGGAAGTACCGTTTCAGAGAGTAGGCATCGATCTGATTGGGCCCATTCGACCAGCGTCCGAAAGGGGGCACCAGTACGTCCTGGTCACGGTAGACTTCGCGACCCGGTACCCAGAGGCGATACCGCTGAAGAGGATCGACACGCCGCACGTAGCAGAAGCGTTGTGGGAAACCTGGACATGGGTGGGCATTCCAGAAGAAGTACTGTCGGACAACGGGACCCAGTTCGTCAGCGACGTGATGAAGCAAGTGCACCACTTGCTGTCCGTCAACGGAATTCGGACGACGCCGTTTCACGCCCAGTGCAACGGGTTAGTCGAACGTTTCAACGGGACGCTGAAGACGATGCTGAGACGACTGTGCCAGGAGCAGCCACGAGAGTGGGACAGGTACATCCCTGCACTGCTGTTTGCGTACCGGGAGGTGCCACAGGAGTCGCTCGGTTTCTCGCCTTTTGAGCTACTCTACGGACGAACAGTGCGGAGACCTATGCAAGTATTGCGCCAGCTGTGGACGAAGGAAGGTCAAGACCCGGAGACGCGGACAAGGGCGGAGTACGTGGTGGACCTAAGGAACCGGTTGGAGGATACTTGCCAGCTAGCCCAGGAGCATTTGCGCAAGGCGTCCGCCAAGTACGCAGCGCAGTTCAACAGGAAGGCCGTGGACAGAACATTCAAGGCAGGGGACAAGGTACTGGTGTTGCTCTCCAGTAAGGCCAACAAACTCGAGGTAGCGTGGAGGGGACCGTACGCAGTGCTGGAACGAGTGGGCACTTGCGACTACCGCGTCCAAGTCGGCAGGAACAGGAAGCTGTACCACGCGAACCTGCTGAAGCGCTACGTGGAACGTGGAGCGGAGCCAGAAACGACCGTGACAATGGTGATCGACCAGGCCGAAACGGAGGGAACGACGGACATCAGCTATCAGGGCACCGTACCGCTGATACCGCTACGAGCGAGCGAGGGACCAGGGGACGTACAGATAGATCCGACACTGTCGCACTCCATCAGAGGCAACTACGAGAAGTGTGCCAACAGTACGCGAGTCAGCTGACCGATCTACCCCAGCGCACCAACCTGGACGAGTGCGAGGTAGCGCTGACCGACGACAACCCTGTCCGCATACGACAGCATCCGCTACCATTCTCGCAGATGGAAGTCATCAGGGGCGAGGTGGAATCGATGCTGGAGTTGGGGGTTATCGAACCTTGCACATCGCCGTACAGCGCGCCGATCGTGTTGGTGAAGAAGAAGAGTGGGGAGGTGCGATTCTGCATCGACTACCGGGGGTTGAACAAGATTGTCAAGTTCGATGCAGAACCACTACCAGACATCGAGTACCTGTTTGCCAAGCTAGGGAAGGCCAAGTACCTAAGCAAGCTGGACCTGACGAAGGGATACTGGCAGATACCAGTCAAGCAGGAAGACTGGGACAAAACGGCGTTTACGACGCCGCAAGGCCAATTCAGATGGACCACGATGCCGTTCGGATTGAAGACGGCAGGGGCGACTTTCTCACGCATGATGAGGAAGCTGCTACGACCACTACACCGAGCTGACGTAGATAATTTCATGGACGACGTCATGATCGCAACGGAAACGTGGGAGCAGCATCTGCAAGCGCTGAGAGCCGTGTTCCAGAGGCTGCAGGAGGTACATCTCGCCGCCAGGCCAAGCAAGTGTTTCCTAGGAAACAAGGAGCTGAGTTATCTAGGGCATCAAGTGGGAGATGGAGCGATGAAGCCAGAACGAGACAAGTTGGACAAGGTACGCCGAACGTGCCCACCGACCAATAAGAAACAAGTCCGAGCGTTCTTGGGATTGTGTGGGTACTACAGGAGATTCGTGCCGCATTTCGCTGAGAGAGCACTACCATTGACCAACCTGACAAAAGGAGAAAAGAGGGGTGAGGTCAACTGGACGGTCGACTGTCAGAAAGCCTTCGCCGACTTGAAGGGAGCGCTGACCAGTGAGCCAGTGGTGAAGCTACCAGACCTGGACAAGGAGTTCATTCTAAGGACGGACGCATCCGAGCAGGGGCTAGGAGCCGCGCTGATGCAGGAAACCGGTGGGGGCGTGCGACCGGTGGGGTTTGCCAGCAAGAAGCTGCTGCCAGCGGAACGGAACTACTCCACCATCGAGAAGGGGTGTTTGGCAGTTGTGTGGGCAGTCCAACGGTTCGAACCGTATCTGTTTGGACGACACTTCTGGCTGGAGACCGACCATCGACCGCTGCAGTACCTGCAGAGGACGCACATCAACAGTGCCAGACTCACCCGATGGGCGATGCAACTGCAGGCATACGTGTTCACTGTCCGACCAATCCCAGGAAGAGACAACATAGAAGCAGATTTCCTCAGCAGATCCGACCCTGTGGAAGATTAAGGTGGGAACTCTCCGTAGGTTCGTCTTGGGAGGGGTGTGTGTCACAGGGCGATCTGTGGCGGAAAGGTAAAAGCAATTAGCGGGTGGGTAATTGCAAGTTGCTGGGTGAATGATTACGATAGCCGAGCGTGCAGAACGTGCTAGTGCACTGCGCAGTGGGTAGCGGAACTGGGAAAAGTAGTCACTACAGGGGCAGAACGTATTGGAGTGAGCTAGCGAAAGGTTGTGTGTAGCTAGTGGCACTGTTCTGTGGTGTAGGGGTAGACCGTTACTGACGGATGATAGTAACCGGTTCTGGCATATACTAGTTAGACGTTGTTGTGTCTATGTGGTAGTACTCAAAGAGGAGTATATAGATAAGCAAGTGGTGGTAGTGTTTTAGCGTAGCGTCGAGGAAGTGTCCGCTAAGGATGCTAAACACTTACCATACACGGAAGTCGCTCGTAGGAGAGTGGGAGTGGGCTGCGAGTGACAGATCTATTGTTTTCTAGTAGCGTGTACTACGGCGATCAACCCATTCGCAAGGGAGGTAAGCCATAAAAGTGGCTTGTAAACGTGAATACAATACAATAAAAGATTATTGCTTAATTAATGCAGAGTTAAATATTTATTTATTAAGCTTACTTTGAATATTTGCATGATCTGAGCTGTGATATATTACGCATGAATTATATATTAAGCATGAACGATACATTACGCAAAACAACACCAACCAGAACACTTTAAAAATCATAAACGTTTACGTCCCCTGGATCAGCCAGCAGTTAATGTGAATGCAACATGCCAGCATAACACATGGATTCCAGAGCTGGGCGTGATCAGTGTGGAAACGTTTGTCAGCAATTACATCATAACAGAAAACGAATCAGTTGAAGTGCCAGTGTGAACTGACAGATGACGGTGCGGCTTTCCCGCGTTAGTGCTAACTTCGCCTTAGTCCGAGACAGACCTGAAACAGTTGTAAAAGGAAATATTACTTGGATGAGACGAGGGTGTAGATTCCATCCACGCAAGTACTTTAGTTTAAAGATCCTGATACTCAATGCTCCAGGCCAGTGAGTACTAGACAGATAAGCACACCCACTGTCCTGGGTGATTCAGCTCTCACGGCTGCAAAACTTTCATTGAGAATGTTACCACAATTTCCCCTGCATGGGGGGATGAATAACATTAAAAATGAAAAAAAATCCAACCAACCAATAATAATAATAATAATAATTCAGGATGCTATCAAGCGCTTTTCTTCAATGGAACTCAAAGCGCGGCGATCTGAAGAGATCGCTATTACTGAAGTCGGAATAGAAATCAGTTTTTATTTTGGAAAATGTTAGATTAACATTATTCAACACCATTATTAAAGAGAGGGAAGAACCCGGAGGACCCAGAGGGTGCTGAAAAGTCTTGTACCTCAGTCACGTAAGTTCCACCCACGCGGGGTTCGACCAAAAAATCAATCGAACTACCAATTATTTATTCTCCCAATCAATCAATCGCGGAAAACAAAGCGTTTTCCTAGTAAAGTTAATTTCACTGCCCTAGAAATATAGGTTATGTCACTTTTCCAGAAATAAAGGTAATGTCACGTTCCTAGACACAAATGCTATGTCAATTTCCTAGACATAAAGGTTATGTCATTTTAATAAGCATAAAGGTTATGCCTCTTTTCTAGACATGAAGGTTAGGCCACGTTCCTAGAAATAAAGGTTATGTCACTTTCTTAGTAATAAAATTATGTCACTTTCTTAGGAATAAGGGTTACGCCACTTTCCTAAAATGTAAGGTTATTTCATTTCCATAGAACTAAAGGTTGTGTCACTTTGTTAGGAATAAAGGTTTTGTCACTTTCCTAAAGGTTATGCTGCCATCGACGTCACACTACCACCCTCTCCCCACATGAGGGTGCCGGGGGTTTCAGTATTTATAGTATCCCCACTTTCTGCAAATTTAGTGCTTTAAATTCCCACTGCCGCTTTCATTCTCATTTGTTCTTTCTCATTCCTACTCTGTTCTATCAATCTACTATATTATCTTCTTCATCGCTAGACCAGTCACCTACCTATTTTCTTGAAAACTCTTCTGGGACAAAAGTCCCTATTTGTGTGTGAGGCCTGTTGGATTAGCTTGGGAATATTGGACGTTTTCTGCCAGGTGGTCACTAGGGCTTCCTATGATGTTATTATTTGGCAACGTAGGCATTTTATATGTATGTGTTTTGTTGATAATTTATAATGATGTTTGTATTCTATTTTGTTTTCGTAAACGTGGGTTCGATAAATTAGAGTATAGCCTCAGCGTCCACTACGTGGGATGCCTTTATTGTAAAGTGACCGGCTGGTGGAGTGCCTTCAGTGTTACCACTAAGATCGTTTCAGCAGATTTGTTATACGGATCAGGGGTGAGTCCTCATTCACCGAAGTTGTGGTCTTGATTTTGTGGTCCTGATTTGGCTCTTTGCAGTCCGCTGGACCCTGTAAGCTATGAATATCTATCCTATCCTATCCTGTCCCGTAACCCGAAGGTCGTAGGGGCACCACAGATGATCGTTTAACCAGCATACTCCATCTTTCTCTGTCCTCAGCAGCCCTGATGGCTTCGCTCAGTGTCAAACCAGTCCATTCTCGAATGTTGTCTTCCCACCTCTTTTTCGGTCTCCCTCTTCTTCTACCTCCTTGCACTGTGCCTTGCAGAATAGTCTTTGCAAGGCCTGATGATCTGGTGACGTGGCCATACCATCGGAGTTTCCGTTTCTTCACCACTGTTAGCAGGTCATCGTGTTGTCCAATGGCTTGTGTGATGATCTGTCGGACTTCGTCGTTGGTGATATGTTGGGTATAGGAAATGCCCAGAAGTCTTCTGTAGCACCTCATCTCCATGCTTTGTATTCTTCGTTGGAGATCTGCTGTGAGGGTCCAAGCTTCGCAAGCATATAGGAAGATGGAGATGACAAGGGAGCGCAGCAGTCTTACTTTGGAATGTAGACTGATGGTCCTGTCTTTCCAAATGGGCTTCAACCTTGTCAGGGCAGCAGTTGTTTGTGCGATCCGGGAGAGGACTTTCTGTAGGGACCCATTGTCTGATACAATGGCTCCTAAATATTTGAAGCTATGCACTGTGTTGAGGGATTAGAGGGATTAGTTGAGGGATTAGTTTAGATGAATATCTAAACTAAACTAAATTGACGTCACTTTCTTTAAGATTTAAAGGAACCTATTTTGACTACGCCTCCTCGGTAGATCCTTTTAAAATTCACAACGAGTATTGCTCCAGTGAAAGAAAAAAACAGCAAACTCAGTGTGGCTTTTGAAGTGGCAGAAGTACTGTTGATCACCTGGTGCGACTGGAAACATTTCTACGTAACGCGTTCGTCCAGGATGAACATGCCGTTGCCATCATGTTTGATTTGGAAAAAAGCATATGATACCACATAGAAATATGGCATCCTTTCAGATTTGCAAGAGATGGGACTGAAGAGGCATTTACCTCTGTTTATATCCAATTTCCTAAAGGACAGAATTTTTCAGGTTAAGGTTGGAGGATCTTTATCAGATATGAGGGAACAGGAGATGGGGGTGCCTCAGGGTAGTATCTTGTCTCCCTTGCTGTTTAATATTAAAATAAATAATTTTGTTCGTTCAGTGAGACGAGGAATTGTCAATCCTTTGTTTGTTGATGATTTTGAATTAATAGCCAAGGGTAAAACCTTGGTATCTGCAGAACGTCAGCTACAGATTTCAATGCCGTTGAAGACTGGGTATTACAAAATGGTTTCAAATAAGACCGAATGTATTCACTTTTCCAAGCACCGAGAGGAATTATTCAAGATCCTAATATTACACTCAATAAAACTCCAATAAGGACGGTCCAAAAAGTCAAATTTTTTGGTGTTCTTTTTTTTTTTTAATCAAAGGTTAACCTTTCTTCCTCATCTGAAAGATTTGAAAACTAAATGTCAACAGGCCTGCAATTTGCTCAAGGTTATCTGTGGTACAGACTGGGGAGCTGACAAGAAAACTTTATTGATGTTATACCGTTCGTTAATTTGAACCAAGTTAGACTATGGTTGCATTGTTTACGGTTCTGCTAAAAAGTCTTATTTTAAAATGTTAGGTCCAGTTGCTCCTCAGGCACTACGCATTGCTTTGGGTGCTTTTTTGCAGCTCCTCTTGTGAAAGCCTTTACGTGGAAGCTAACGAACCTCCGCTGGAACTGAGACGTATAAACCTATCACTGAATTGATATTTAAAATTAAAAACTGATCTCATGAATCCCGCTTATGACTGTGTTCTCAACCCAGATTTTGTTCAGAAATTTGAGGCCAAACCGACAGCAATCCCTCCCTTGGGCATCAGAATGCAGGCTCATTTGAATACAGCAGGCATCGATGTTGCTTCCATCAACGATGATGAGCTTCGGACTGAAGTACCTCCTTGGAAATTACGTAATCCAAACATTAACTGGCAGTTGTCCGCTTTCCTCAAAATTAATACCTCTGACACTGTATATACCCTATAAACAACTTTATTTATGACAGTGTGCTTTGTATCCAGGATATAAAAACTTTTTACAGACGGGTCGAAGAAAGAAGACTCAATTGCTGCTGCGTGTCTCTGGGAGACACCTAGACCAACCTTTGCAACAGCGTATACCTGATTTTTGTTCTGTTTATACAGCTGAGCTCAAGGCAATTCATCTAGCTCTGAAACAGGTTTATCAATCCAAAAGAACCTCGTTTTTAATCATGTCTGATTCACTGTCAGCACTTCAGGCTCTTTCCACGAGAAAGATATCGCACCCTTTTATGGCAGAGATCCATGACCTCCACACACAACTTGTTTCTGAGGGTAAAAAGATAGTTTTTATGTGGGTACCTAATCACATGGGCATCCGCGGTAATATTGCAGTGGACAAAGCGGCTAAAGAAGCTCTGCATCTAGATTTCCCTTCAGAGATTTTTCCAGTTTGTTCCATACTCTGACCTGCGTTGTATGACTGGATCTTATTGTAAACGGCTGTGGCAAACCGAATGGTCTAATCAAATCAATAACAAATTATTTCAAATTCTTCCAGATTTGTCTGCTTCTTTGCCTAACTTTGCGTCCATCCGCAAAGATGAAACAGTTCTGGCTCGCCATCATATTAAGCATACTTATGTCACTCATAGTTTACTTTTAAAAGGAGAAGAACCACCATGGTGCTTTGCATGTAACAAATCCTTTTCCCTTCGCCATTTTATGTCTGAATGTGCCGATCTGGTTGATGAAAGAGAAAGATATTTCGGTTAAAAACCTTTCAAATAATTTTTTTTAAAGTATGCAATAGTCAACACCGGTTTCAATTTGTACATGATGTTGGTTTGTTTTATCGCATATAAATCATATCGTCTTGTTTTGTATTGTTCATTGGATTTTATTGGTCAGACTGATTTTAGTTACATTTTTATCATAATTATGTAAATGTTAACAGTTTAGTCTTATTTTACTTTATTTTGTGTGGTCCTGATTCGGCTGTTGGCATTCCGCTGGACCCTATAAACACCGAATATCTATCTATCTATCGATGCTTCAATAAAAAACAACAACAGTAAAACAAAAACTAACCTGGCGTTTGTGGTACCTGTCATTGAAAGTATTTTTTTTGGTAGTGACGACCGACAACTTTCTTTATAACACCCGTAGCGAAACCCCAATGGCAGTGCCAGTGATAAAAAGACCAAGGTCAAAGCGACAAAACGAGCTTTGCCTTTTCCCTTCCTCCAACCCCCACGCCCATCTCTCTTACCTCCCCTACCTCATCCTTCTCCCCACCTCCACTTTCAAGATCCTCGACCTCACTCCACCCTTTCGATTCAATAAATGATACCAGATTAGCCTAAAGATAACTCTCCATATAGCAGTATATGACGGGCGAAACGACAGCGAAGCAAGGTCCGTTAGTAAATATGTGGGGTTGTTGTTGTTGTTGTTGTTGTTGTTGTTGTTGTTGTTGTTGTTGTTCTTGTTGTTGCTTTGTTTTGTAATACCGGACCGGACTTGATGACATGCTCACAGTGGAGGAATAACGGAAAACTCCGATGGTATGGCCACGTCACTAGAACATCAGGCCTTGCGAAGACCATCCTACAAGGCACGGTGCAAGGAGACAGAAGAAGAGGGGAGACATAAAAAGAGGTGGGAGGACAACATTCGAGAATAGACTGACTTGACACTGAGCGAAGCCGTGGGGGTTGCTGAGGACAGAGACAGATGGAGTACGCTGGTTAAACGATCATCTGTGGTGCCCCAACGACCTTCGAGTTAAGGGATGGGATAGGATAGGACCGGACAATAACAAGGACACCACTACAGAGCGCTCCGCTTCGCTTGTCATGTCGCTATATGGAGACGAACGTTGTGAGTTACTTACGGTCGTTGGCAGACAGCCTTGTATTTGTTAACAGTGCATCGAGCATTATTCCAAAACCCTATCACGTTATAGTTGATATGGACGCAGTCTTCTTGACCATCGCCATTGCTTGGTTCACCGGGATACCAGTTGTTGTATGAAATGTTTGCTCCTGACCCCACCCACCAGAAGTCGCCCTCCACGTCCATGTCTTGAAGTCCAATCCACCCCTTGGCTGTTACGGAAATAAAAAGAGTTTAATAAACGATTTATACCTTCTTCGTGTCAAACGACCCCTTTTCTCCTCCCTCCACAATCCCGCTCCTCCTTCCACCATCACCACCCAAACCCTTCTTCCTCCGAAAAACAAACAAGATGGCAAAGCATTCAATATTATTTCCAGACACATACAACACACATTTGCAAATAAAATAAATATGTGTAGTGTCCCGTTCTGTTTTGCTCGCACACGCGCAAAATAAATGTACGTAAAAACTTACAAGCTTGGCGTTTAATAATCGTGGAGCTGTGGTGTCTCAGTTATACATTAAAGAAGCCAATTGCAAACATGGAACATTGTGCCACTCTCTGAACTATCCGTAATCCAAAGATGATCAAACTCTGTTCAGTAAATGTTGAGATAAAGACAAAAGCGACAGACCTCATGAATTGATGACATATAAATATATAAACGTATCACTTCTGTTTATTAGCCACTCCTCATTAACTTACCACCCTTCAGCAAGGTCGCGGCGATGAAATGGTTCTCATCGCTGTCTGTGATCTCCGCCAGGTTTCCACCCAGAGTTGTACATGTGTTCTGCGACACCAAACACATGCCAACATTTAGAAACATCCTCTACACTCATCTTAATCATTATCAGCAGCAGCAGCAGCAGCAGCTGCAGCAGCAGCAGCAGCAGCAGTAAGAACAGAAGCAACTGGAGTTTTATCAACATCATCATCAACATCATCATCATCATCGTCATCATCGCCATCACCATCATCATCGTCGTCATCATATTCGTCGTCGTCGTCTACTTCTTCTTCCTCTTCTCCGTCGTAAATATTGTCGTCGTAGCATGTTACACACATACTCTACATAAACAACAAACAAAACAACAAGATGGCCAGTCAGTCAAACGTATTTTAAAAACACACATACACACACACCTACGCACAAACACACACACACACACACACCTATACATACGCACACACACAGGTACACACACATCTTTGTCTTTTGGTTGATCTGCTGACGCGTAGTTTTTTCCACCGTTGTGCCGACTCCTTCATTTTTGAAGTTAGAGGTACAGAAAACTACAGTTTTACTTCTTTTCCTTTGCTGAAGCTTATTTTGTGGTGGAATATTCGATAGCTCAAAAAAAGCAAAACTAGACTTTACGTGCTCTGTGGAGACCACACGTGTATAAACGTTGTGGTGACCACACACAAACTTTTTACACACGAACACATGACATCGAAATTTCTGCCGACATTCACTTTCCCGCCCAAATTGTCCCGACTTTACACACAACAAATTGCGGTGACCACATGTGTTAAATTTCTGCCGACATTCGCGTTCCCGCCCAAATTGTCCCGACTTTACACACAACTAATTGTGGTGACCACATGTGTTAAATTTCTACCGACATTCGCGTTCCCGCCCAAATTGTCCCGACTTTAAACACAACTAATTGTGGTGACCACATGTGTTAAATTTCTCCTGACATTTACGTTCCCGCCCAAATTGTCCCGACTTTACACACAACTAATTGTGGTGACCACATGTGTTAAATTTCTGTTGACCATCCAACCACTTTCTACATTCAAACAGAACAGAAGCCAGCATTGCAAACATGTAAGGTGTTGCCAAGTGAAGAGTTTATGTATTATTATTAGGTTAGATCATTATTATTATTATTGATTCTGTTGTGCGTTGGTGCATCACTGTGGTTTCAATGTTTATGTCTGAATGCCACATTATGTACACATTGGATTGCTTATATACACTGTGTAGTGCAAGCAAACTGAAGACTTTGAAGAGTAAAAGTGAGCGAGAGAAGCGATCTGCTATTATGGTCAGATCTCTAATGGCTGTGATTTAAAATTATTAAGAACTAGTGGTTTTTGTACCCTGGCAAGGCAGGGTACACAGGTTGCTGTTTAAAATGTAGACAGAGAGACAACTGTTGTGAGTGAGTTTCATTTGGACGATGATACCTCCCCATATCCCCCTTGATACCTCACAATACCCACCCCCTCTGATATCTCCCCGTTTCCCCCCTGCCCCCGCCCCCCCCCCCCCGGTTTCTTTTTATTTTAGCCGATGAGTTTGTACTTCTGCCTTCAAAACGTCGTTTTGCTCAACCCATTTCGAAAACTAAAAGATATTCAAACTCATTTGCACCCTCTGTTGTCCGCATTCTCAACGTTTATACAATGTAATACAATGGATTGTTTCTTACGATTGATTTCATTGATTCTGTGTCACTATAGACTATAGATATAAGCTGCTGTTTGCTGTGTGAGTGGGTGAGTGGGTATAATTCCAGAGAGAGTGAGATTTTTGCTGGTAGAAACTATTATTTGTAATATTTGTTTTTATAGTTGATATTTTAGTTTACTTATGCATTTAACAGCACATTTATTTTTTTGATTGGGAGTACTCTCTGTGTGTACGTAAGGTCATTTTTAATTTGTATTATTATTCTTATTGGTTATTTTTGCGCCAATGCTGCCTTTGTAATTGTAATTGCTCAGTTTGAGATGAATAAAGTTGTGTGGTATTGTGTTGTGTTGTGTTGTATAGTATTGTATTGTTGAAACGTAAATTTTTTTAACCTGCCAGTGGGTATGCTCAGCCTTAAGATGAATGAAATTGTATTGTGTTGTAATGTATTGTATCTTTCTGCGGAGAAACTATTATCTGGGACATTTTGGGGCAGTTTACTTTTATCACATTCACCTCTAGTTTATTGTATGTATTTAACCGTATATTTTGTTATTTATCTGTTAATTTTTTTAAAATTATTTAATAATTGGATTACTTCGCATGTGTATGTAATATTATTTTTAATTCTTGTGTATTCTGCTATGTCGCGCTGATCCTGCCATTGTAATTGCTCAGTTTGAGATGAATAAAGTTGTATTGTATTGTATTGTATCTTTATTAATTTGAACCTTATTATTTGTCATGTAACACATTTTGATCACTGTGGATGTTTCAAGATTTCCGACTGAATCTAGTTGGCGAGAAAATCACGGACACATTTCACATCCAAATGCTGTGCAACTCTTACAGAAGATATGTTCCAGCAGCATAACACAAAGCACTGAAAAGTAAAAAGCATGCATTTTATCTCACAGACCAGAATTTGTCGGAAATCCTGCAACATCGGCAATAATCAAAGTGACGTGTTAAAATCATTATAAAAATGCTTTTTAGCATCTGCAGTTATGATAGATTGAAGCTTAGACAACATAATTAATTTTGTTGAGAGAGTTTTACAAAGATTTTGGATATGTGAATGCCAACTGAGTTTGTTGTCTACGAGGACGCCTAAAAGTTTATGACTTTCAAACTGTTTAATATTATTTACATTCACGACAAAATCAAGAGAAAGCAGAGCCTGCTGATGCGTTTGTCTAGTTATTAACATGGCTTTTGATTTAGATGGATTCAGTGACATATGATTTAACCTGCACCAATCAGCAACATTATTAAAGGCACCTTGTAGAGATTGCTGAATTTCACCTATGTTCCTCCTCTGATTGTGCAATGTCATATCATCAGCTAACATTCAACAGAATTATCTGAGAGGTGTAATGGGAGAGAAAGAGTGCGAAAGAGAGAAAAAGAAAGAAAAAAAAAGAAAGAAAAAAAAGAGAAAGAGAAAGAGGGAGAGAGAGAGAGAGAGAGAGAGAAAGTGAGAGAGAGAGTGAGAGAGAGAGAAAGTGAGAGAGAGAGAGAGAGAGAGAGAGAGAGAGAGAGAGAGAGAGAGAGCCCGCGTCATCCAAACACACACAAGATATAAAGTAAAACATCCATAATCAACTTTTATTCCCTTGAAAAGTTCATAACTATTATCTCCCCTAGGCACACATAGCAACAAAATCTGCTGTCCATCATGTGTGACTTTTAATGACTTAAGCAATCCCTGTGCTCAGGATTTATTAACAGATGCCACACATCCACCATTAGTTGCTTGCAGAAGAAAAAAAAGGAAGTCGAAGGTCAGGAGGAAACATTCCTTAGATAATCTGTCAGTGTGATTGACTTTTTGTTAATGCTGCTACCATCTTTGGTTCATGCTGCAAAATTAGTTCCATTATTGGTGTGCATATAATCTAATCTATATTATCTAAGCGGGAACCACAGACATAAACATCACGTCTTTCTATGAAAAGTTACAGGAGGTGAGGAAGGATTGCACAAGGGAAGTGGTTGCAATCTTTAGGTGACGCATCAATAAACAACAGTTAGATGAGATAGGTGCTTGTGAGCGGAACTCTCTAGGAGCATCATCAATAAACTACAGTTTGTTAAAACGGGGGATTGCTAGGTGCCTGCTATGAACCAATAATGAAGGGTACTATACTACATATATGTACCCTTTTATTAAAAAAATCAGTGCGAAAGAGAAGATGATCCTTATCTGCTATTGTGTTTTAAATGTGTTCTTGTTAAAGATAGAACACATTTTTAAAATTTGTAATTAACACAATGTTTAACAAAGGTATATGATAAAAGGTAAACATTTTCCTTTCATTCTTCTATAATTCCCATGTCTGATGTCTGAAATCACATAAAATGTCTATGTCTCAAATCACGTCAAAAATACTGATCACGGAAAACAGTCGTTCTAAATTTTGATGAAACAAGTGGTCAGACTGAGACTAAGAGGCTTTAGTGAAGAAACAACCAAAATTCCTAACCACGAGAACTGGGTAATGGAGGGAACAGGGGAGATAAACCTGAACTGTGCAAACTGAAAAACATCGCACAACTCAACTATTGCTATCCAACATTTTGAATATAACAGGATCTTAAAATAAAATTAAAATTAAATTTAAAAAAATCTTCCCCTCCCTCCTCTCCTCCCCACCTCATGGTTGCTCCCAATATGCAACACAATATGCGAAGCCTTTTCAACATAAGTCAAGTTTCTTTCAAATTCAAGCACTGTCGACACTTACAAGCCCTGCAGACTCGTAGTGTTGGCGTCTACAGTCCCTGGCGCATACGTACTTTTCAATATATCCATTTGTCATTTCCATTTGGTTTGTTTACCTGTTTGTTAGCCAATTGTTGTTGAGACGGTAGATCAACACACTGTGACAGTAGGGCGATACTTTCGGCGATGGCATACCCACACAAACAATCAGCTACCACAGCTAAACAGGTACATTAAGAAAAATATGTATGCGCCAGAGACTGTAGACGTCAATACTACTAGTCTGCAGTGCTTACACTGCATGAATTTGACAGAAACTTGCCTTTTGTCAAAAAGGTCTTTCCTGCGCCGTGACGTCAACAAGTGTTGCTTACCGGCAGCAACCGCCACACAATCCCTAGTGTGAACTATGCACTGTACAAAATCTAACACGTACAACTAAATGACCATGCGTAAAAGAGAACAAAACTGTTGTAGCTGAAAAAATTTACTTGGATAGAAAAAACCAAACTAAACATCTTATCCTTTGTAAGGAAACATGTCTCGCACAGAAAAACCCCAATGGCACTAACAAAAGTGCTAGATCACAAATTCCGAACAAATTGTTAAATCTGCAAACCTAAGTTTAACACAAATAAATATGCAGCTCATGGTGCAATGTCAAAATAGAATAAACGCTAAGACCCAATAAACGCTTTCTAAAACCAAACTACATAAATGGTTAACTTGCATGGATCAGTACCATGTTGTTTGCGCATGATTACACAGATTTTGTAGTCTCCGGATTCACAGGATGTGATTACGTTCTGAGATCCTGAGGTCACTTCACTTCCGCCCCTCTCTCTCCGCCATGGAACAGCAGAGTAAACAGCATCTTTGAACACGCGGGATTTTTTGTAAGCATTACGAGTAGTTTTATGATTTGCATGACTTCACACATGTTTTATTGACTACTGACTGTTATTGTAGTTAATATATGCTGCAAAATGTAACAAGACAGGTAATTTTCTCTGCAGAGAGAATAAATTGCTAATAAAATGAGTTTGGTTTTCGTTCTATCTAGTTCTGCACAGATAGTGTTCGATTTCCTGAAGAAGTAAGCATCGTATCTTTCAAAAAAAAAGATTTTGGGTGGAAACAGTACGTTCTGTCTATGTAAGTGGGGGCGTCGAAAACATGGAAGTGACCGGAAAAATAAGAGAAATGTGTACGTAGTACCTTACTTCTATCATTTTATTTGAAAATCAAAAAACCTCTAAGGATTCACTAAAAGCGTTCTTTTTTAAATCAGTTGTTTGTAAATTTATATAGTTAAGTAGTTATTTCTTGCTTACAGGGTCCAGCGCACTGCAAAGGGTCGAATCAGGACCACAAAATCTAGACCAGAATTTGGTTAAAAGAGGACTCACTCCTGATCCATATAAAAGATCTGTCAAAACAAACCCTAGTGTTAAAACCGAAGGCACTCCACCAGCCGATAATTTATAATAAAGGCATCCCACGCAGGGGACGATGAGGCTACACTCTAATTTATCTAACCCCCGTTTACAAAAATAAAATAGAATACAAACATCATTATAAATTATCAATAAAACATACATATAAAATGCCTACATTGCTAAATAATAACATCATAGGAAGCCCTAGTGACCACCTGGCAGAGAGCGTCCAATATTCCCAAGCTGATCTAACAGACCTCATACACAAATAAAAAGTCTTGTCCCGGAAGAATTTTCAAGAAAAAAGGTAGGTTACTGGTCTAGTGAAGAAGAAGATAGTATAGCAGATTGATAGAACAGAGCAGGAATGAGAAAGAGCAAATGAGAAAGACAGCGACAGTGGGAATTTCAAGCACTAAATTTCCAGAAAGTGGGGATACTATTTATACTGAAAACCCCCGGCACCCCAACGGGGGTAAAGATCTGCCGAAACAACCCTAGTGGCAACACTGAATGCACTCCACCAGCCGGTCACTTTACAATAAAGGCATCCCACACAGGGGACGATGAGGCTACACTCTAATTTATCGAACCTCCGTTTACAAAAACAAAATATAAGATTAACAACGTAATAAAATATCAACAAAACATACCAAAAAAATGCCTACATTGCTAAATAATAATATCATAGGAAGTCCCAGTAATGGAATTTTGCACTGGACAAAATCTAAGCAGTTTACTTCAGATTGTTTCTGATGAAGTCTTTAATATTTTTCCATTTGCGATTTGCAAGTACTCTGCTCTGTTCTTGTGCAGCCTCAATTTCAGCTTTCCCTGGTAACTTGCAGTTTAGAAAGAATTTAGCAAAATGCTGATCCACAGCGTTTCTCTCCTCCGAGGTCCACGACTTTCGTGCTGTGTTTGCTCTTGTCTTCCTCCCTGAAAAAAGCAACACAAATGTTTAATACACTGGAAAAAACCCAAACAGCTAAGCAACCTTGATAACAAACTGCATGATCTGGGTGTTGTTTAGGAACTAACCCACTGAGCCTGCTTTCTGTTCTGTGTTTGATGTTAGCACAAAGTTTACACACATGGTCACCACAAAGTTGTGTGTAAAGTTAGGACAATTTTGGCGGGAACATGTTTGTCTTCAGAAATATCAATGTCTTCTGTTCGAATGTAAGAAACATGGTTGTGGTCACTGCAACATTTTACACATGCAGTGTCTCATTTTGGCGCCTAACGTTGGATTATGACCGTTTTTTTTAACTCAAATGTCTGAGTGACATAAAAACCAGTCGGGTGTGACCGATACACTTGTGTCACAATCCCACATCCCATATAATGATAGGCGAAGATGACAGATAAAACCCAAACCAACACGTGATCGTCTTTCTACAAATACCTGTGACAAGTTGGGCCTGTGGCAAGTGGTGCCTGTGACAAATCAGGCTAATCCCATAAAATGCATGCTTAAGATTGATGCACAATTTTTAAAATCAACACTTACCAGCGAAAATATACTATTTTTAAATCTATGCTACTTTACTAGTGTTATAATTTAGTTGAATGTAACTTACTTTTGGATGAGACGACGAACACGGTTGCCCATCACAATCACTGTCGTCAACAACACCACAATCGGCAGTTCCTGGACAAAGAAAAAAACAAATGATTGGCTAAGTTTTTCACTATTTTTTCATAGAGAATTCTGTGGCACAAAAAGAGTTAAAGATCACAAGTATCCAGCAAAATAAATGCCCTTTTTCAAAAAACACATTACTTCTTCCATCAACTCTTCCATTACCTGTGCCAATCCCATATGTGAAAGGTGTTAGTCAAGTCACTTACTTTTGGTTTTGGTTGGAGAAGATGAACACGGTTGCTTATCAGAAACACTGTCACCATCAACAGCCCCTGTACAAAGAACAAATAAACATTGCTTCAGCCACACAACAGCATTGCCTATCTCAGAGATATAAAAACAGATTCACATTAACAGTTTCAGTGATCGAGTCTCAAGGTTTTTTTCCCTATCACTTATGAAAATACAAAAAGAGACAGTTGTGAATTATGTCAATTATGCAACATTGACTATATCGCTGATATACGAGTATATCCAACAATATCACATAACTGTCCCCTTTACCCAATTATGAGTTTAAAATGTGTCTCACCATCACTCCATACATAGCAAGTGACTTATTTCGACAGAGACACATGAAACCGAAAGAACTGGCATCACATTTTATCAGCAATTTTCTCTATTTTCAGAAGAAAAAGAACTTGGGCAATTATGTTGTGCTCCTCTTGATTTGTTTAGATATGATATAAATGGAAAAAACATGAAAGACACAGGAGGTCCACAAATATATAACGACAGTTGAACTTGAATATGAGTGGCTGACCAAGCCAGTGGCTATTTGCAACTTTTTGAGTTTAAGTCTAGAGAAGCTGAGACTTAGCCAGTTATAAATATTGTAGTTTAATTTTTTTTCCATATAGCAAAATTAATAATGAAAACAGATTGAAAACAAGTCCTTAGACCTTTAGCGGCACAAATTACTGTAGCATAATATTTATGTCTTGCAGGAGTTTTAATAATCTTTCTCCATAACTTCTATCTTTTTGGCATACTGCAAAGGAGTCATTCTTTGTACACACAGCAAAAGTGTTTACATGCTAATAGCCATTACTGTTTTTTTTTAATTACAAAAGAGTGCCGAGTAGCTGTCTCCCTGTCGAACTAAACTTCCTCTCAACCAGTATTGGAATGAAGCATACGTGATACTGGTTTAGGAAAACGGAAGATTATTGATTGTTTTAGGCGGAAGAAATTATTCAGAGGCAGAAGAGCAGAAGAAAGCTTTGAATTGTGGAAGAATTTTCCGCCAAAACAGAAGGTAGTCAGGTCTCATTCCCATATTGTCTTTCAATTCAACTCAACTTTTTCATTAATCTATCAGTATCAGTGACACAAAACAACTAACAATTTACTGACTTGCACAATTGGAAGACCTTTCAGCTGGATGCTGACGAATTGTTGAGAGAGGTGCCGTTTCCTTGCAGGCCTTTTCAGCTGGCTGCTGGTGGATTAGTGAGAGAGGTACCGTTTCCTTGCAGGTCTTTTCAGCTGGCTGCTGGCGGATTGTTGAGAGAGGTGCCGTTTCCTCGCAAACAACGTCCTCTTCTTCTTCTTCATCACCCTCTTCATCCAAAACTGTGATTAAAAAATACCATCCTGACATGAAGAAAGCAATGAAAATGAAAATACTTGGTACTTACTTACTGCTAACACTGTTAACTGTAGGTAGTGGCAGCCCAATTTTTTTTTAACTTTGTGTTTTCAAATATGTGTTTTGTGAAACTATAACAAAATGCAAGCAAGAGTTTACAGGTGTGAGTTGTTAATGCAACTGGGCGATAATTGTCGATGAATTTCCGCGGTTTGTTTTGTTTTAAAATGGGTACCACAATGGCTTGACGCCGGCCAAAAACATTTCTTAAAATGATTTAAAGGGATACTTTTAAAAGAAAGTGGAGCACGTTTGACCATTAAATAGTAGACCCCATCCGGACCAACACTCTTATTTACCGCTCGAAGCATCTCCAACATAATGAAGGGAAGCATGACACCCACCCCCAACCCCTCCCCCCACCCCACAAAAAAATGCCAGTGGCAATAGAATTTTTTTTAAAGGCCTATAGAAAGTTATTGAGTTTAATCACTTACTATCAGCAGCAGAAACTGTAATTTCATCCAGAGTCTTCCCACGAATGGTTGCGAGGTTGCCTTTTTCCAGTGCCAGCAGCAACTTTGACACCTTTGCAGCTTGGTACGTCTGCTGTGGGAGGCGATAGAATTCCCTGTGGATCCTTATGTCATGGCCCATAAAATCAGCCAGAACATCCAGTTCATGATCTTTTAGATTGACCACTTGGGATATAGTGGCAATTTGTTTCCTCAGCTTGGTTGATGTGATGATTTCTGGATGTTTCACACCACACTCTGCCACTTCATCCCTAAGGCAGTCACTGCCTCTGATATGTCCAAGTGAACCGCCGCCTTGTCTTGGAAACAGAAACGTGTTGTCAGGGTTGATGCCCACCTTGTCTCTTGTGAATACAAGGGTTTTCAATGAACCCTTCATTGCAGATGTCAACAAAATTGGAACAGTTCTCCCTTTTTTCCCAGGGATCTCTATTCTTGTCAAGCATCGACTAAGTTTTAGCTCGAGTTTTGAGAAAACGTTTCTTTCAATCTCATCGTCATGAGAGCAGGTTTCAGAGTGCTGTGTGAAATGGGCTACTTTCATTTTTGACACTTCACCTTGGCGTCTCCTGTTGAACATCATGATTTGTGTCAGCGTGACGCTGTTCAGAGTTTTCCAATTTTCAGCCACAGTGTCACTGTCAGCTGATAGTGTGTCCGATTCTAGCAAATCAGCACACCTTTTTGCCTTTTCCTGGAGATGGCTTGACAGAAGAACAATATCAGATGTCACAGGCAACAGGCATGGCGAATTCATCTTCCTTTTTTTGAGAGTTCTCAGCGCATGGTGGGATATCCGCTGATTCCAGGTCAACTCAATGAGTTTGATCATTTGCAATGCTTTTTGCTCTCCCACACTGTCAAGGTTTTGCAAACAGACTGATTGATGGATTAAGGCACACTTTTTGAAGTACATACCACAGTTTTTGGCGAAAGACGGTGTGTCAAATTCCTGCGAGTCGCCATTGTAACCAGCAAGTCGCTTTGTTGCCTCAACCAATGCATCATACTTGTCAGGCGAGATACAGTCAGTTAAAGACACAGGACTGCCAACAACTTTCCTAACTTCGAGCAGCACTTTGGCAACAGTTCTGACCTTTGTTCTGATGTAGTTGTGCATATCTGGGTCGTGACCATTTTTGTCAAACTCAACTTCCCCATATTTTGCAATCAAATGGTCTGTTTTGGCAAGAGTGGACACAACATCTTTTCTAAAGGAACTCTGGAACTCTGAAAACCGAGTGCTTTTTGTCTGGTTTGGGAGAAGACACTGACCCTTCCTGACTCTTCCTCCCCTGACCTTATCACCAACAGTGGCAAAAGAACAAGCGTGTCTGTACAAGAAAACCTTCAGAAAATATCCGTAACAATAAGGACAAGGAACGTAACTTTCCTTTTGATCATCTTTACACTTTGTAGGTCTGTGTGATACAATCATGACACCCTTGCCATTCTTTAATACCTCCACATTATGGAGGTGGTTTCCAAGATTTCTCATTTTTGATAACAAAGCACACTTCTGTTTTTCATCTCTGCATGAAGCAAACTCCGTCACACTTTCTTCATCAGCATGTTGGGTAAGCAAATGTCTTGGCAAGCGTTTCTGGGCGCGTCCACAGAAGACACAGTACCAACATTTCTTGTCGGTTGTTGACTGAACTGTAATTGAAGGCTCTCTGTCTTGGGCAGATTGTGACTGAACTGTAATTGAAGGTTCTCCGTCCTGGGAGGATTGTGCAGGCAAAGTGGCGACTGGGTCTTGTTTTTGACTCAAAGCAGAGAAAGTAACAGACTCTTCACTTTCGTCACTTTCTGGAACTTGTGTCACTTGAACATCATCATGTTTGGAGCTTGTATCAGAGTCTGTGTCAGTTGGAGGAACAAAGTTTGGATCATTGTCACTGTCATCAGGGCAGTCTTCTTCTCCATCACTTGAAAATAGGGAGTCGCTTTCACTGTTAAAGCCACTGGTGCCAGTTGTGGACAGATTATCATGATGCTCCTGGAACCAAAAGAAATACAATATAAATAAGTTAAGTTTTAGCCGAAGACAAAATGTAACCACCTGTGTGGTGGGAGATTAAAAGCGGTCACACGCTAGGATCCTACCTGTCCTCTGATGACAAACCCTTTACTCTCTCTTGGAAAACACAGACGAAAATTTTAGGCATTTACTTTTGCAACACTGTTCCTGCATCATCTAATGATCTATAGAAGGAAACTGGGAAAAACGGATTTACAATATACAAAGTTTAATTGTATCTTGGTCCCAGAGAAATTTGAATATTAGTGGCAAATTAGAAGAGTTGGCAAGAGAGCTGGACCACTATCGATGAAACATTTTAGGTAACAGCGAACTGCGCTGGAAAGGTATAGGCGAAACAATGACCGACAAAGGCCACAAGCTTTATTTTAGCGAGAGAGACGACAGGTGCGAACACGGCGTTGGATTCTTGGTCCACAAAGACATTCTGGCCACTGTCATGGGTTGCCGTCCAGTCTCCAGTAGACTCATAACCACCCGTCTGAGGGCAGCCACTTTCAACATCCCCATTATCCAGGCCTATGTCCCATCATCGGGATATGACGACAACGAAGTCGAGGATTTCTATGACCATCTACAGGCTGTTCTTGACCAAGTTCCGAGAAAGGACATAGTCATAGTGCAATGCCATTGGAATGACCAACAGCCTACATTCCAATGTAAGGCTGGTGCGCTCCCTTGTCATCTCCATCTGCCTATACGCTTGCAAAACATGGACTCTCACAGCAGATCTACAACGAAGAATACAAAGCACAGAGATGAGGAGCTACAGAAGACTCCTGGGCATATCCAGCATATCACCAACAACGAAGTTCGACAGACCATCACACAAGCCATTGAACAACACATGACATGCTCACAGTGGTGAAAAAACTCCGATGGTATGGCCACGTCACCAGATCATCAGCTCTTGCAAAGACCATCCTGCAAGGCACAGTACAAGTAGGCAGAAGAAGATGGAGACAGAAAAAGCGGTGGGAAGACATTCGAGAATGGACTGGTTTGACACTGAGTGAAGCCATGAGGGCTGCTGAGGACAGAGAAAGATGGAGTACACTGGTTAAACAATCATCTGTGGTGCCTCAACGACTTCCGAGTTATGGGATAGGATAAGATTGGATAAGAATAAAAAATATTCAAATACCCGTGCATTTGAAAAGGTTAAAAGAACTGTTGTATGTAACACACTTGAAAATGGAGGCCTTAATTTGATTGATATAAATGAAATGCAAGCATCATTTCTACTTTTGTGGGACCTGGAGTTACTACAAACTTGGTGCTGATAATACATATGCTTCATTTCAGATGCTTCTTTTAAAATTTTTGTTGGAATATGTCATGTTTTTTTGTTCTGGAAGAATGTGTTGATCACCTGGCTAAACAACTAAGATTACGTTGGCAAAACATTGTAATTAAAAATTGCTGTCTTTGGAATAATGATTGTATTAAGTATAAAAATATATGTTTATATTTTAAAGATTGGCTGAAAGCAAATATCTTCTTTGTAAGTAATATTGTAAACAAAAGTGAAATTATTAACTTTTGAGCGCCTGTGTGATAGAGTAGGCCGCTCGCCATCACGGGTGTTTGAATACAGCGCAATGTGCACTGCGCTTCATGGCTGCGTGGTACAAACCAGGCTGGGGAACAACTCACACTCAAAACCTCTAAAAATTGGCCGGGGCCCAGGGGCCGCCCAGGCCCCAGTCTGGTCCTGGGGCAACACCCTGTTAGGAGGACCGGGAAGTGGGAGTGGGGCAAAGCCCCCCGGCAGCTACCGCATTTCAGAAATTAAAGATCATTTTAGGCCCTCTCCTAAAAGCAAGAAAAGAAAAACGATATCCAGAAAGTCATGCAGACACAAAGACAACAACCAAAATGAAGACATAATTGAAAATAAAATCTCGCAATGCAATTTTGTTTTTCTAGGAAAGAAAAGTCACTTTCTGAGAGGAGAGTTCCCCAGCGTTTGTCAAACGCTTATAATTATTTTTTTTTCATTCACAAGAATTTTTGTCCGTCCACCCCACTCTCCTTTCTGCTCGTAAACTGAGACTCTAGCTATCCGAGGCTGGAACAACACAACCATGTTCCGTTAATTTTTTGTTGAGAAAATACGATCTCTCACTGACCGGGTCACATTGGGCAATAGCAAGTGAATCCACAAAAGAAGAAAGTAAAATTATTACACTGAAAAAATTCTGCACAATATATATCCTATAAATATACTTTTTAATAAGATGGGACTAAGGGATACTAAAAACTGTAAATACTGCAACGTAATTGACTATATTGAACATTTCTTTTTTCACTGATCAAAGGTTACAAAAATTTGGACGCACTGCATAAACTATAGTTAGATACAAACAAACCGCAAGGTGACTTTGTCAGAGACAGAAGTACTGTTGGGATACAATCCTCAAAGACTTTCAATGAAATGTATTAAACATGCTAACCATGTTATTTTGATTACAAAAATGATCATTAGTAAATTTTAGAAAAGGTACTGAAATCAAAATTAGGAAAACATTTTTGAGATATAACAGTTCATTCATTGTATATGCCTGATGTACGGATAACCATTGATAAAAGCTTATGAAAAGGGCACCCGTTCAACACTCCCCCCTCCCCCCCAAAAAAAAAGTCTGAGGTGAACCAACTGAGAAAAAAAAAAGAAACGAAATGGAAAAAAGAAAAAAAAGGACTATTCTGGTTGAGGGAAAACAAAATATTCTGGTTGAGACTGGTTATGATTCTAATCTGTATGGTATTCTGTCTTAACTCTTGCGTCAAAATAGAACAAGGCCAAGTATACAGATAGTGTCACCAAAGGTTTTATTTGCAACGATGCAAACTTAGCGTATCGTAGCGTGGCTGTAAAAACTTAGCGTAGCGTAGTGAAACCAAACCATAGCAGTGAAGAAAAAAAAAACTGGAAAAAAACCAAAGAATTTGCAGTGTATATCTAGGCCTAAAGAATTCTATATGCCCATTGTACTGTTTTCATGATTTCAAAAATGGTAGCGTATAAAAAATTGTAACATACCATTCTTGATGCTCTGTCTGTATCATCACCCTCGTCGGTCTTCCTTTCATCTTTAATAATCATTATAATGCCCCTGGAGATATCTGTATCATCACCCTCGTCGGTCTTCCTTTCATCTGTAATAATGCCCCTGGAGATATCTGTATCATCACCCTCGTCGGTCTTCCTTTTATCTTTAATAATGCCCCTGGAGATACAAGAATTACAGTAATCATTTCCTCCATCACTTTGTCAAGAAAATCATGGTTAAAATCTGGGACAATCCCAAAGCTGGATGTTTTGGGTCATGCTTGCTTATATGACAGCCAGGTATGTTCAATAAACAGAATGTTCTTCAATAGACAATAATCAGATTTTTTTAAAAATACACACTAACATAATACAATACAATACAAGATTATTGCTTTAGGTCCAGTGTGTCCACACTAACACAGACATATAATATATATATATCCATTAAAAGTAAAAGAATTGGAGAATTGTTTATTTCCAGGATTCCAGCTATTCATGATGAGTGGTTTCATACTGTATGCAAAATATGAATTTTAAACAAAAGAAAGGGAAAAAATGCTAAATACAACCAACGTAGGCCTATAATTTTTTTTTAATTTTGAGAGGCAAGATTTGAAACTTTAGACAAAAGTCGAAGTAAATCACAGTCCTGTACACTTCTTATTCTAATAAACTTCTCATATTCGTAAATATACAATGAAATCAAGTGATAAATAAAAAGATGCTTACTTCATCTTCAGGAAATCGAACACTATCTTAGCAGTCGCCATGCAGGCAGGTGCTGTTTCCCAAGGTTGTCACGACCTAGACAGAACGCAAACCAAACTAATTTCATTAGCAATTTATTCCCTCTGCAGAGAAAATTACCTGCCTTGATACATTTTGCAGCATATATTAACTACAATAACAGTCAATAAAACATGTGTGAAGTCATGTAAATTCATA
Source organism: Oncomelania hupensis (assembly GCA_036898135.1). Taxonomy (NCBI): domain Eukaryota; kingdom Metazoa; phylum Mollusca; class Gastropoda; order Littorinimorpha; family Pomatiopsidae; genus Oncomelania; species Oncomelania hupensis. Next base: position 11,422,595 of record CM072525.1, on the reverse strand, counting down.
AAACAATTCAAAATGCTTACAAAAAAATCCCGCGTGTTCAAAGATGGCTGCTTACTCTGCTGTATCACGGCGGAGAGAGAGGGCCGGAAGTGAAGTGACGAACGTAGTCACATTCCGATAAACCCGAGACCACAAAATTTTTCGGGAAACACACGCGATGTTCAAGATTATACACACGGGAGGCTGTGTATAGCCTTATGCTGACATTTTGTAACCACGTGTTTTTTTAACATGCTAGGGTGAAGTTCACTCCCCTGAGTCGCTAGAAATGCCTCTTTAATTGTGCCGACGTCGGCAGAAATACACACGTCTCCGGAACGTGGGTGTGTAACTATGAATTTGTCGGCAAAAGATACAAAAGACATAGACACCCACACACACACACACACACACACACACACACACACACACACACACACACACAGATGAAAATTAGCATTTTCAAGAGTTAAGTTATGTAGCGATGTTGTGACTGGACTTTAGCCTAAACAAAATGAATATGTGAAATTATGGCCCTTAACTGAAACACCTACAAGCAAAAAAAATATCCAAATCAGTTTAGCCTTTTTATTTTTGTTTTAATAAAACGCAAACGTCTTTCTATTATAAATGGCTTAAAAATAACCTTGACCATTGAGAAACATCAAAGATGAATTACACGAAAGCTCAGTTGATTGTTAAAGTATCAGCAGAGTACAAGTAATCCAAATAGGTCCAATCATACTACAAATATAAGGCAAACCACATGTTTTAAACAATAACAAATAAGTTCAATTCGGAGAAACGGACCGTCCGACTGCCCGACAACGGACAGTCATTTTATGGTTGACCATGAGGTGAAGTATCTGTGTACCAAAAATCATACAAATCGGTTTAGCCTTTTTTAAGATGTAGCACGAAAGGTGTTTAGCCAAGAATTGGTCTCAGCAGCTTTAACTTTTGAAGTAAGTAGAGCAAATACGACGGCACGGGAAGCTGCCACTTGTTAATGTAACTATAAAAGTTTTAACAAAATCTATCCAGTGGATCTTGAGATATGGCGACCGACGAACAGACCGACATTTCGGTTCGCTTGGATTCCAACGATATTAAAGAACTTCCAGATAAGATGTCTGGTTTTCTTGAACACGAACTGAAAAACGGAGATTCTAAAATTTGATCTTTGACCATGGACTAGTGTGGAGTGACCACCATGTCTTTGTGAACTACAGCTTACAAAGAGGCGCTGCTAGATAGACAGAGTAGAGCAAAGGTGTAGAGTGCCTGTGGTCAGTTACCTTAGCGACGGTCCAGGTGACTAAACCACTGATGACGTAGTAGCAAGAGTGGTGATAGCGTGTCCACGTTGCCAGACACGTCACCTTTTCTGCAATAAGGAGGTCACATTTTCTGATATTACCGTCCTTCAGAACAACATCTAAGCGTAGGCCTCGCTAGGTTCACGCGGCCATTCGTCGCGATCCCCACCACACAGCCCCCCCATCTCTTTGAACTTTGTTCTTTTATTAGTTTACCACCCGGACCTCATTTGGTATTTCCATTGCCAGATAATTCGCTAATGTCAAACCACACCGCCTGTTGCAAAATTAATCATGTTAATAAGGTGACCACACTCCTCCAATTTAACGGCAGCGTTTTGCTTATTACTGTAACGGATACAGTTTGTATTGAGGAAGGTAGGCATCCATTGCGATCAGAGCACATATTTTCAAATCTTAATGTTTTGATATTTAAAACAGAAAAAAAAGGTAATAGGGCTTCCAAGTTAAAAAAAAAAAATCCCGCATTGTATCCCAAATTAACTGGCTAATATTAGGCACTTACGCAGATAGATAGATAGATAGATAGATAGATAGATAGATAGATAGATAGATAGATAGATAGATAGATGGATGGATGGATGGATGGATGGATGGATGGATGGATGGATGGATGGATGGATGGATGGATGGATGGATGGATGGATGGATGGATGGATGGATGGATGGATGGATAGATGGATAGATAGATAGATAGATAGATAGATAGATAGATAGATAGATAGATAGATAGATAGATAGATAGATAGATAGATAGATAGATAGGCCTGTAGCACTGGTGATGTCACTTGACTACAGCGTGTTACCTCTAGCAATAATGACGTTGCCAGCCATTCCACGATCACTTTCAGGCTGTAGGTAGCACCTGCCCGTAGTGACGTCATAAGCGCACTCGTCACACTTGTGGTCATGCAGGCATCTCGCCACGCACTGCACCTGGGATTTCTCTGACGTCACGGGGAAGGAGGATTTGACGGCAGAGCGACGCGACAATTGCCATGCCGTAGACTTCGTCATTGTAGCGTCACAGACGAGGCATAGGCAAATGACGATGATCATCCGTTGCATGACTACAGTTGACGTCACACCAGACTATGTGTGAGAGTTGTCAAGAGAGCTGAATGCTCACAGACTCGTTTTTTAAACAACAAAAATATGACGTGGTTTGGTTGAAGGTCGTCTGGTCTCCCCAGGTCTTACGCCAGGAATTAGTTGAACAGTTTTCAATGTCGGATTATTAACAAATGGTTTTAGATTTTAAGAGAACAACCTTAGCACCCTGTATTGAATCAGATGGATCTAATGAAAACAGTCTGAAGAAACTTGTGAATCAGACATATCTAATGAAAGTCTGAACACTGTAGTGAATCAGATAGATCTAATGAAAACGGTCTGAAGACACTGTAGTGAATCAGATAGATCTAATGAAAACGATCTGAAGACACTGCAGTGAATCACATAGATCTAATGGAAACGGTCTGAAGACACTGTAATAAATGAGGTAGGCCTAATGGAAGTAGACTGAACAGTATAATCTATAGGTAGCCTGGAAAGTGTGAAATATAAAAGTGGCGTCCAGACACGCCAGCTTACTCTGACCAATTGCCGCTTTTTCTTGTCCTTTTTCTAGCGTTCAATCTCGTCAATAGCTATAGAATTGTGTTTTGATTGGATTGCTCCATATTGCAGGGATCCATCCAAAGCTAATGGTTTGAAAGTATGGCACTAATGTTAAAAATAACTTCGCTTAAAATACTGCATTGTGCTTGCTAGTAAATTATGTACGCTACGATGAGAAACAGCAAAAACATCAAAGCCATTGCTCCTGAAATCAATACGCATAAACAGCATCGCCATCAAAACAATTACAAACCCATTTACAATTGTGAAAATAAAACAATTGGACTGGATTTATTCAACAATACCGCTACTTTTTTTTTAATATAAATCCCCTGGATGTGTAATTCAGTAAAACATTTTTATCCATTCAACACTCAACATTCCACAGTAGCAGTCCAACGCAAAGGCCGCATTTTGATTATGTTCATTATTTCTATAGAACATACATTTCATAATACATCTATCTATAGAAAGTGCATTTCACCATACCTCTATAGAACATACATTTTATAATAATGCCACCTATAACAAATATATTCTGCAAAATCACAAGTAAAAAAGGGTACAGTGAGATAAACGCAGAAAATTAAAAGAGTGTTTATTTCCACAAAACTCTTTGTCCTAAGTTACAAGACAACATTACTATGGTATACAATCTATTTCACAAATATTGCATACAGCCTGAGAACAAGTCATTTCCGTTATGAAGCAATCATAAATGCAGACTAGTACAACATAAATTATGTAATTTAAACGTACAATACATACTGTACTTTTTAAAGTAATAGAAAAACAGGTCTATAACAACAGACTACATTTTACGATGTAGTACTACAGGAGAAATAGTACACAAACTTCATGCCGTTTGTAAATAGTGTAAACAGACAAAACTTCCATATTGACACACTTTATTTTGTTAGTTTATCATTCATTTGATCACATTTTATTTTAATATAATAGTTTGACTGTTGTGACAATTATGTTGTTTGACTTAGTTTAGCCTCCAAAGTTCCCCATCAGTCTACATTTCAACGTAAGGCTGCTGCACTCCCTTGTCATCTCCATCTTCCTATACGCTTGCGAAACATGGACCCTAACAGCAGATCTACAACGAAGAATACAAAGCATGGAGATGAGGTGCGACAGAAGGCTTCTGGGCATTTCCTATACCCAGCACATCACCAACAACGAAATCCGACAGACCCTCACACAAGCCATTGAACAAAACGATGACATGCTCACCGTGGTGAAGAAACGAAAAATCCGATGGTATGGCACCATAGCATGAGGCCTTGCAAGGCACGGTGCAAGAAGGCAGAAGAAGATGGAGGCACAAAAAAGAGGTGGAAGGACAGCATTCGAGAATGGACTGGTTTGACACTGAGCGAAGCCATGAGGGTTGCTGAGGACAGAGAAAGATGGAGTACGCTGGTTAAACGATCATCTGTGGTGCCCTTACGACCTTCGAGTTACAGGATAGGATAGAATAGGATAGGCGAAACTTTGGTACCATCTTAACTGGTTTTTAATTTTGTTTTTGTATTTATTATAACTTCTAGCACTGAAGTAATTACTATCTTCGATATTTTCGTGTACACTACAATTAGAAAGTTTTAAGACTTTACATTGATTTATTGAATTCAATACACACACATACACCCACACACACACCTACACACACACACACACACACACACACACACACATAGTTGTATTCAGGCGTAAATGGGGTCCTTTGACGTACTTCGCGTCTCTTAGGCGGCGAATTAGGTCAATTTTCTTCAAAAAAGGCACTTTTTCGCAAGAAGTTTGACCTAATTCCTCGCCTATAAGGGACGAAGTAGGTCAAGTTTCTTGAAAAAAGCACCCTTTTCGCAAAAAGTTTGACCTAATTCGTCGCTCCTTAGAGACGAAGTAGGTCAAGTTTGTTCAAAAACACAGGTAGGATAAGGAACTTTCCTCGACGATTAGGGTAAGGCAGTGGCTCGACGATTAGGGTAAGGCAGTGCCTCGACGATAAGGGTTAGGGTCAGGGCTAGTTGCAGCGCTGCAACTAGCCCTGACCCTAACCCTTTTCGAGGCACTGCCTTACCCTAATCGTCGAGGCACTGCCTTACCCTAATCGTCGAGGCACTGCCTTACCCTAATCGTCGAGGAAAGTTCCTTATCCTACCCGTCTGGAAGATGCACTACAACTACACCAGGTCAAGTGTACTTGTAGTGCATGTGCACTACAACTACACTTGACCTGGTGTAGTTGTAGTGCACATGCACTACAACTACACTTGGCCAAGTGTACTTTAAGTGCACATGCACTACAACTACACTTCGCGAAGTGTACTTTAAGTGCACATGCACTACAACTACACTTCCGTGAAGTGCAACTGTAGTGCACCTGGTAAAAATAACTGAGGTCCAAGGTGAGGGCCCCATTTGAAAAAATGACCTCATTTACGTCTCAGCGTATCAAGAAGCCCTGGACCTCAATCACGGCGGTTTACATACCCACACACACACACACACACACACACACTCAGTTCGCACACGAGCCAACATACTGCATGCAAGCACGACAGAGAGAACCACACCCATGAGCCACCGCGAAAACCGTATGCAGAGGTTGAGGTCGAGGGGTCAAGGCTAGGCCAAAGGTCGCTCAGTCCATAGCTAGCAGTACACACAAACACACGTGAAACGGTGTAGTTCGATTTAAAACAGAAGAATTTTTCTGTGCGAGGTATAGACTTTAAGAAACTGTGAAATTGAAAATAGAAAGGATTATTTGAAGAGGGAGCGTACTAATTGAGTAATGGAGAGAAAGGTATGGCGGCCTACTAGCGCCAAAACCTGATAATAACAATTATCAGGTGATAATTACAAATATCTTGGGATAATTATCCTGTAAATAGTTTGTACCTTTACTGTCCCGTCTTTTGGTGTATTGTAGCAAAAGTGATGTTTCATCGGGTGCATGTATTTATATGTAATGACTATGTAAAGCGTGGTGAGTCTGGTTACAGGCTGGAGTACCCGCTATATAAAAATCCGTTATTATTATTATTATTATTATTATTATTATTATTATTATTATTATTATTATTATTATTATTATTATTAATATTATTATTATTATTATTATTATTATTATAATTACAATTATCAAGAGATAATTACAATTATCATAGAAAATTTACAAATATGTTCGCGTGATCATGTTTAATTTTCAGTTTTGGTTCTATCAATCCGCCTGAAAATGCGCCAAAACTGAAAATTGTAATTAACACATAATAATTAAAAGTTTCACTTCATAATTACAATTTTCCCGTGACCATGCTTAATTCTGGTAAGGCGGCTTACTAGCGTCAAAACCTGCAAAACTTACATATGTCAGTGATAATTGTAATTAACACGTCTTCTGTGTAATTCACAGAGATACCGGTAATTCACAGTGTTAATTACTCATTTTCAGTTTTGGCCACGCTTTACTAGGGCCAAAACCACAGGGGTGCTGGGAACAGTACCGCTGCCGCGCATGCGCATCGCGCATCGGGCCGCGCATGCTCATCAGTATAAAGTTGATATTTATAATTTTCTGTCATAATTGTAATTATCGCTTGATAATTGTAATTATCTCGTGATAATTATAAAAAACTATTAAAAAAAATATGTCCAAATAACAAACCTTGGGTCTCAGAGTCACTCAAAGCCACGCTAAACGAAAAGAAAATTGCATTTCAAACCGGTGATAAAGCTGAACGTAGGCGTGTTCAAGCAAAACTAAGAAAGGAAATCCAAGATGCTAAACGGCAATATAAGGAAAAGGTAGAATCACAGTTCGAGCGCGGTAACCTGGCTGATGCGCGGAAGGGGTTGAAAACTCTGTCCGGTCAAGCGAAGCTGAAGTCAACTAACTGTGACCTTCCTTTTGAAAACCGAATTAAAATGTCAGAAGAACTAAATTCATTCTACTGCCGTTTTGAACGCGACGATACAAAAGACGACGTTGATGATATTATTTCTCGTTTAGAACAAGACGTAGTTGATGGTGATGCTGACTTTGAGATCGATGGTGCCACAGTTGAGTCCATGTTTAAAAGACTGAATTTGAGAAAGGCCACTGGCCCTGATGGTATAGGGGGTCGGACCTTGAAGTGGTGCGCTGCACAGTTGTGCTTAGTATTCAGTCATCTATTCTCGTTGTCAGTCAGGGACTGTTGTATCTAGTGTATGGAAACACTCTATCATCTGTCCCGTGCCCAAAAACAGTAGACCCAGGGAACTCGGCGACTACCGCCCTGTTGCCCTGACATCCATAGCTGTGAAATGTCTTGAACGGATTCTTCTGTCTCGTCTTCTTTGTCACACTCAGCCTTTCTCTGACTCTCTTCAATTTGCATACAAACCCAATCGTAGTACCGACGACGCTACTCTGACGCTTCTCCACAATGCTTATGATCACTTAGAGACCTCTGGTTCTTTTGTCCGTATTCTATTTATAGACTTTTCTTCTGCTTTCAATACCATACAGCCACACCTCATGGCTCAGAAGCTTTTGTCTTACTCTGTCCCTCCCAGATTCGTCCTGTGGATCGTTCACTTCCTCGTGTCCAGATCTCAAGTTTCGCTTTCACTCTGCTGTCTCATCTCTCAAACAAACGTTCACAGGAGCTCCTCAGGGTACGGTTCTTTCTTCGGTACTTTTCACGCTATACACAAACGACTGCAGAGGAACTGACGCCACACCGGTCATAAAGTACTCTGACGATTCTGCCCTTGAAGACCTGTCCAATTCAAATGCTGCGTATTTCTCTGCAGTTAATAGGTTCAGCTCCTGGTGCAAACAAAACTATCTGGACTTAAATGTCAAAAAAACTAAGGAACTGGTCATTGACTTTCGTAAAAACAACGCTCTCATTCCAGACCTTGTCATTGATGGTGTTACAGTCGAGAGAGTCACTCAATACAAATACCTGGCAACCATCATTGACGAGAAACTGAACTTCACTGCAAACACCCAGGCCATCCACAGAAAATGTCAGTCTAGAATTTGCTGCCTTCAAAAACTTCGAAATCTCCAAGTCAGTAGCCGCATCCTTCAGACCTTTTACTCGTCTTTTAGTGAGTCCGTTCTTACCTTTTCTTTTACCTGCTGGTATGGAAGTTTGTGTGTAAAAAACAAAAGTGTGCTGGATCGGTTGGTGAAAGTCTGTGGGAGGGTTGTGGGAGTGAAACAAGAGAGTCTGCAGGTGTTGTATGAAAGACGTGTTGTGCGGAAAGCCAGTTGCTTTGTACTGGATAGCACTCATGTGCTTGCGCACCACTTCCAGCTCCTGCCTTCTGGAAGGCGCTACCAAACACCAAGGGTCAGAACTCTCAGAACGAAAAACAGTTTTATTCCAAAGGCTGTCTCATTACTTAATAAATGACGTGTGTGTGTGTGTGTGTGTGCGTATGTGTGTTTGAGTGTGTTTGTTTGCCCAAAATAATTTCATTTAACATTTGCTGTCGTTTAATGTTAGCATGCATAAGTGCAATTATATTCATATGTGACTGTGCATTTTTATCCTCATTGTCATTATGATTGTTGTTATTATTATTGTGATGTTTATTCCTTGTTGATTGTAATTGTACACCACAATGTAATTTCTTGTAAAAGATAATAAAGTTGTCTTATCTTATCTTATCTTATCTTATCTTATCTTATCTTATCTTATCTTATCTTATAATTGTAATTATCTCATGATATTTGTAATTATCAGGTTTTGGCCCTAGGAAAGCGTGGCAAATACTGATAATTATTAATTAACACTGCGGATTACCGATATCCCTGTAAATTACACAGAACACGTGATAATTTCAATTATCTCGTGATAATGGTAACTCTCGGTTTTGGCGCTAGTAGGCCGTCATAGAAAGGGTCACTGCATCTTTCTCTCTCTCTCCCTCTCTCTCTCTCTCTCTCTCTCTCTCTCTCTCTCTCTCTCTCTCTCTCTCTCTCTCTCTCTCTCTTTCTCTCTCTCCGTGGATTAAACGCCTTACAATACTTCCTGCATTATTATTATTATCATCATCATCATCATCATCATCATCATCATCATCATCATCATCATCGTCGTCGTCGTCGTCGTCGTCGTCGAATTGCTGCATCATCATCGTCGTCGTCGTCGTCGTCGTTTTACTGCGAGCAAGTCGCAGAAAATAGAAGACAGACTCACAGGTATAATTTTAGAAACAAATCTGACTCGCTATGGGCATAAAATTAAAATGATTTTTAAAAATTGCCTTCAGCCCCAAACCGTGAGAATTTGAAAGTTATCTTAGCAGGTCAAATGCAATTAATTTATGTCTAGGGTCTTTCAACAAAGGAAGGCCTGACCTAACTGTATATTATTTATTGCTTTCACAAAGCACATGTGTAAACTGTATCCTGTTGTACATAGGTTCAGCCATAAAGCTGATATCGTGGGGAGAAAATAGAGGATTGGAATGCAGGAAAACGATTCTGAGGTCGACAAGGGAGACTATCCAATAAGGGCCGATAATTATAGGGTGTGTGTGGTATCAAGCTGCGCGCGAAATCGCAGCAGGTGTATATATCCTGGGTGTGTGGGTTCATTTCTCATTGTGGGGCCGGGTAGCTCAGTTGGTAGAGCGGCTTACTGGTAACCAAAAGGTACCTGGTTCGAATCCCGGATTGGCCAATGTGTGACCATATTATTTTCCCCTTACCATCAAACTGGTTCGCTGGTGTCAGAATAATGTGACCAGTAGTCGCCTATACGCTCCGGTGTCGTGTGACTATAATCTACAATTACCCTCAATTCCCAAGCCAGGGGTACATAGCCTTGCGCGTGTAAATATTTATAAGGCCTCCTGCCCACAAGGCCTATATTAATTTCCTTCTCTGCGTAAACAGCACAGGCGCTCGATAGCGCCCTCTCTATAGAACGCGTCCCTCTCAGTATTTTTAATCGCGGGTCATAGCTTTTTTTTTCTTTCTTCAAATCTATATGAACGAACTAGAAGATTCCTCCCGAAAAAAGGCGACTGAACCGATTCAAAAGTGATTCATGCAAATATCCACAGTCATAAATATGCGCAGCCCATCTAGCAAATTATATACATCACAATCTAGCAAGTCAAATAAGCTACTCAACAAAAGTTAGGGATCATTTACTCATTCATTCAAATTTTCCAAACGACAAGGACACTATAAATCAAATTTTGACAATATTTATTTCAAACACTTAGCAACAACATGATCTTTTATGCGGATCGGGGGTTGTCCGGTCCTGATTTGGCTCGGAGGAGTCCGCTGGACCTAAAGCAACAATAAATCAATCAAAGCAACAACATAGCAATGTATCAATTCAATCGATTAAATCATTTTAGTGGGACATTTCCTTAAACCAAGAAGGGGTTAAAATTTGATTTCACAAAACAGATTTTTAAACTTATATTGAGTCTTGATAATAACAAAAATAAGCAAATTGACCATTGTCTTGGCTTAAAACATTTCAGTAGTGTGTGTGGCCACCTTGGTTATCATGGCACTCGACACAGCGCCTTCTCATGGAGTTAATGAGGTTGGTGAATACCTCCTGGGGCAAGGCCTGCCACTCGGCCTCCAAAAGCTGGAACAGGTGGTTGGCATCTCTGGGTGGGGGGTGTTTGGTCCTCAAACGTCGGTCCAATTCATCCCACAGATTTTCGATGGGGTTGAGGTCTGGGCTGCAAGCTGGCCAGTCCATTGTGTTGACTCCTGCCTGTTGGAGAAAGTCGGTTACTACCATGGCTCTGTGTGGGCAAGCGTTGTCGTCTTGAAAAGTGGCCTGAGGTCCCATCTGCTGCAGTGTAGGTAAAGCATGTGTTCTCAGAATTTCATCCCGGTAGCGAAGGCCAGTTAGGTTGCCTTCTACACGATGCAAGGGAGTTCTGTAATGAAGACTAAAAGCTCCCCAGACCATAACCGAACCTCCGCCAAAAGCTACCCTCTCCTGCACTGTAGCGTCAATAAATCTTTCTCTTGGTCGCCTCCAAACTTTCAGACGCCCGTCATTATGGTTTAAAGTGAAGCGGGATTCGTCGCTGAAGAGTATTTGTGCCCATTGTTGCCGTGTCCACCGCATGTATCGTCTGCAGAAGGCCAGACGCTGTTGTCTGTGTGCTGGTGTAAGGCGGGGTCGTAAAGCTGGATGGCGAGATCGTAGCTGAAACCCGTGAAGGCGACGTCTAATGGTCTGCTCACTGACGTTGATGTGAGTAGCCGCCCGTAGCCGTCTTCTGATGTTGATAGCGGCAACACTTCTCGTCTGCAGCGCTTCTCGATGCACTAGCCGATCTTCTCGTGGTGTTGTGCTTTTCGGCCTACCTGACCTTGGCCTTTCCTTCACACTTCCAGTGGCATTGAAGTGTTCCGTCAACCGTACGATGAATGAGATGGAAACTTCTAGTCGTCTGGCTACTTCTCGCTTTGAAACGCCGTTTTGGACCCATGCTATTGCTCTGCCTTTGTCAAATTCGTTGAGTTTTCTTCTTGGGGGCATGGTTACATTTTGCCATACAGCAAACAAGACAATGCATTTATAGCGTGAAAAAATACCTGAGGTCACAGGTAAATGGCACATCTTGCACGTGCACTATAATTTTAGTGTGTAGCTCATTAGGTGTTCTAAAAATAGACGTTTACACAAAAGCCTAATTTTGAAAACAATAGCCAATGTTTGATTTTCTGTTGTTGTTGTTTGTAGATTATAGTCACACGACACTTTCGCATATAGGTGACTACTGGACCGATTTATACTGACACCAGCGGGCCAGTTGTTGGTAAAGGGGAAAATAATATGATCACACGTTGACCAATCCGGGATTCGAACTAGCGACCTTTCGGTTACTAGCAAGACGCTCTTACCAACTGAGCTACCCGGCCCCAATTTGATTTTCTACAGTACAAAGAGGTAATGAACAAAGTTCATGCTTTCACGTGAAGCCGAATCTTTAACCTATTGTTGATTATAACTAGCAACACTAAATTGCCTGCATGAATAATAAATAAGAGAACAATGACAAATAAAATGATTTCCATTTTCCAAGGTGATCCCTAACTTTTGTTGAGTAGTATAGATTACTATCTAGCAAGTCAAATAGATTACAATCTAGCAAGTCCAATAGATCACATTCTAGCAAGTCAGATAGATTACAATCTAGTCAATCAATTAGATTACAATCTAGCCAATCAAATAGATCACAACCTAGCCAATCAATTAGATTATAATCTAGCCAATCAAATATATCACAAACTAGCAAATCAAATAGATCACAATTTAGCAAATCAAATAGAACACAATCTAGAAAAACAGTCGTGACTGTTTGAACATTTCCTGCTAACAAAAGAAATAAATTTTTAAGAAAAATGATGGAAGCAGAAATAAAATAATGGACTCCACTGCTTCGGGAAGTATACGAATGGTCGTTTCCGAGACTAAATAGGCCTACGCACAATGTGCTATTTCAAAACTGTCAAATTGTTCTTGTTGTGTGAACGGTGATAATTACCTAAAAACATTTTTTTTTAAATACAACCACGTGTGACCAAACATACATGAAACAAAAAAGTATTTAAAAACGCTTTTAAAAAGAATGAATCGAGAATAACGTATTTGAAATATCACCAGATAGGACCCAATGAACAAGGGTTTGGGCAAAGCAACTTTATAGTGTCAAGTTAAAGGTTTCTGAAGAGGCACATCAGTATTCAAAGCCATAACTTTCAGAGTGAAAACACACACAAACAAACACACACACACACCCACACACACACCCACATAAGCCTACACACACAAGTATTGTTAGCCTACGTGGCAAATAGAGCTAGGAAGCTGCGTGGGATTGTCAGAAATATCTATAAATAGATCTACTTCACGTCCAAGACGCTCATTTGATTAAGTTTTACGCTCGGTTGTTGCTCCTCAGACCACAGATACTGCGCAGGAAAGTTTGTCACAGGACATACACCTGCTGTGTAATGGACACCCCGAATACATTACAACGCGGTGACCCGGAACTGAACTATCGTATTGCTAATAAGAGCTAAGTTCAGTTGAGCTGTTTTCTTTTAAATAAATAAATAAAAAGACAAAGGAGGAGGAAGAAGACGAAAAGGAGAATAGGTGGAGGAAGCGAGGGAAGGAAGGAAGGAAGGGGAAGGAGGAGGAGGAGGAGGAGAAGAAGAAGAAGAAGAACAACAACAACAACAACAAGAACAAGAAGAAGAACAAGAAGAAGAACAAGAAGAACAAGAAGATAATGATGATGATGATGATGATGATGATGATGATGATGATGATGATGATGATGATGATGATGATGATGATGATGTTCGAAGACTACACTGTACACACTTTAACTGTGGTGCTTTACTTTTCTTTTCTTTTTTAAGAGTCACTTTTGATACTATTAATACGCACATAGCCAACAAATGTATCGATTGGATTTATATTAAAACTGTATTTCTGAAAGGTTTTATTTTCTGGCGCAATCTTAATGTTGAAAACATTTCACCATCGTTTCTTCAGGTGTAGACAACGACAGTGAAATCTTACGGATAATAAATGAATGCGACCCGACTGCCGCTTAGATAATATATGCGCAAAGCATATGCGTGATCAACACAGTAGTAGAATCCATTGTGGTCAAGACAAACGTGACCATGTTCACTGTCCATTTCAGCAGTATGATTGCTCTGGTGGTTCAGTGTTGATTTAGATCCCCAAACCCCTTCTTTCCTATTCTTTGAGGTGGTGATTCCCCTTTTGCCATATCGGCGGGTTGTAGACATTAAGCTTCAACGTTCAACGTTCTACAGTATAGTGATCGCCTTTCAGGGATTTTAGCTTGTGTGTGTGTGCGCGCGCGTGTGTGTGGGCGTAGGTATGTGTGTGTGTGTGCGTGTGTGTGTGTGCGCGTACACCTCACGACTTATGGGTCATCTTACTAGGTCAGCCTTGGTATATCAATGAAGAATAGAAAAACTATTCATTAACGTTAGTTTGCCGGTGGAAGGATAATGTGATTTTTGACGTGTTTTTTTTTCTCCCGTATCCGGGGAAGAGGAGTGTTAGAGAGACCTCACTTTTTAAAAATTAGCTGGGACAGCTTTATGAGGATGATGCCAATGTCTGTCTGTCTCTTTGATCCTTCTCTCGCCCGCATTGATCCACAGTATGAACTAAACAATGGGGTAACAAGCAACAATGGACGGCACATTGTGGTCTGAACCATATACTGAAGAACCCATGTCTGAACTAAACTCTCATAAGAGTGCCAGTACCGTTCTAAAGGAACCCCACTATTGTTATTCTTGACCTTGACGGCCCTCCTTGGCTTGTGTTACTATATAGGCAAACACGTCTGTGAATAACAGCGTGAATAACCACTAAGCTAGGAAAATCTCTCTCTCTCTCTCTCTCTCTCTCTCTCTCTCTCTCTCTCCCTCCCTCCCTCCCTTTCTGTCTCTCTCTGTCTCTGTCTTTGTCTCTCTCTGTAAAATGTATGTGTAACATTTTATCAAAACTTACATTTGTACTACTTTATTACTTTATTTATATTATGTCATTCTCTTTTGTAGTGTGTGTGTCTTGGGCAAAGACACACACACTATAAAAGAGAACACACTACAAAAGAGAATGACATAATATAAATAAAGTAATAAAGTAGTACAAATTTAAGTTTTCATAAAAATTTACCTTTGTCTTCTACCTCCTCTTTTATTCAGAGTTATTGTATTTTTGCTGTTGTTTTAATAAAGTTTGTCATCAGTCACAATAAATAAGTCACAAGCAAAGATCCGTTTGTATCAATCGATCATTTTACTTTAAAAAAAAAATTAATTAAACATTGGTAGCTCTTAACACAAGTAATTGTTTTAAATCTCTTCATACGCTAGGAAAAAAAATAACTCGTGACTTAAAGACAACTCCGACCTATGTTTTGCACAAACACACGTTTTGTCTCCCTTTGTAGTACTATTTCGTTTTTTTTGTTGGGTAATCTCACACAAATACATTCCAAATCTTCTTCGTGAACTGCATTCTTATTTCCTGCAGGCAAGAACAGTCTTTCTAAATCTAGAAGACCATTGACATTCATTCGTTCTTTTCTCTAAGGGACGTCTTTCCTGGCACACTGATGACCACCCCCCATTTCTGGAAATTTAGTGCTTTAAATTTACACTGTGGCTTTCTTCCTCCTTTGTTCTTTCTCATTCCTACTCTGTTCTATCAATCTACTATACTATCTTCTTCTTCGCAAGACCAGTCACCTACCTTTTTTTTTTCTTGAAAACTCTTCCAAAACTCCTCATTTGTGTGTGAGGTCTGTTGGGTTAGCTTGAGAACATTGGACGCTTTCTGCCAAATGGTCACTAGGGCTTCCTATGTTATTATTTAGCAATATAGGCATTTTACATGTATGAGTTTTGTTGATATTTTATAATGATGGCGAGTCCTCTTTCAACGCAGGTGTGGTCTTGATTTTGAGGTCCTGATTCGGCTCTTTGCAGTCCGCTGGACCCTGTAAGCAATGAATAAATAACACCAATGACTCAGGTTCAAATCCCTTAGTGGGCAAGATAAAAGTAAGCAGAATGATTGCTCTAGTGGTCCAGTGTTCCTATCCTATCCTGTCCCGTGACCCGGATGTCGTAGGGGCACCACAGATGATCGTTTAACCAGCATACTCCATCTTTCTCTGTCCTCAGCAGCCCTGATGGCTTCGCTCAGTGTCAAACCAGTCCATTCTCGAATGTTGTCCTCCCACCTCTTTTTCGGTCTCCCTCTTCTTCTACCTCTTTGCACTGTGCCTTGCAGAATGGTCTTTGCAATGCCTGATGATCTGGTGACGTGGCCATACCATCGGAGTTTCCGTTTCTTCACCACTGTGAGCAGGTCATCGTGTTGTCCAATGGCTTGTGTGATGGTCTGTCGGACTTCGTCGTTGGTGATGTGTTGGGTATAGGAAATGCCTAGAAGTCTTCTGTGGCACATCATCTCCATGCTTTGTATTCTTCGTTGGAGATCTGCTGTGAGGGTCCATGCTTCGCAAGCATATAGGAAGATGGAGATGACAAGGGAGCGCAGCAGTCTTACTTTGGAATGTAGACTGATGGTCCTGTCTTTCCAAATGGGCTTCAACCTTGTCAGGGCAGCAGTTGTGCGATCTTGGAGAGGACTTCCTGTCGGGACCCATTGTCTGACACAATGGCTCCCAAATATTTGAAGCTATGCACTGTGTTAAGGGATTGGCCTTGAACTTTGATGTCCGTGTTGATGCCATTGGTGTTGTTGGTCATCATTTTGGTCTTCTCTGCACGTATTTCCATTCCATAAGCTCTGGAGGTGGTGTCAAGTCTCTGTACCAGCTGTTCAAGTTCTTGTTCAGTGTTGATTTAGGGTTTTTCCCTTACCCCCTTTTCCTTGGGCTTGTTATCCTCGTGTCTGCCGCATTGATGATGGTGCGTGCATACAGGTCCATTTCAATGTTCATTCCCTTCTGGTCATTGTCCACCTTAGAAGTATGATTGCTCTATTGGTTCAGTGTTGAGTTAGGTCAGCTTATCTGTAATAGTGTGTATAGACGTTACACTTCTACATTCATTCAATCTCTCCTGAACCCTTGACTTCAGCAGAATTAATCAATTATTTAATGTTGTCGAAGATTATTATCTACCTCAACTGCGCTCAGCTGAGATTAGAGGAACCATACTTAGGCTACTCCCCTCTCATCAGGATTTGTATTTTATTATTTTATTTATGTAGATATTTTAGTCGTGAAAAAACGGAAACTCCGATGGTATGGCCACGTCACCAGATCACCAGGTCTTGCAAAGACCATTCTGCAAAGCACAGTGCAAGGAGGTAGAAGAAGAGGGAGACCGAAAAAGAGGTGGGAGGACAACATTCGAGAACGGACTGGTTTGACACTGAGCGAAACCATCAGGGTTGCTGAGAACAGGGAAAGATGGAGTACGCTGGTTAAACGATGATCCGAGTTACGGGATAGCATAGGATAGGACAGGATATATTTTAGTGTTTGCTTTGTCATTGTACAGAACGATTATAAGTAAAGGTCGTTAAAATACCCGCCAACTACGTTTCATGCGCCGAAGTTGGAAAACCTTGGACTACTCAAGACACCCCGCAACCCGGACATTGGCCATCGTGACAGTATTGACAGCATTTGTGTGTTGACATCTTTCATGCCCTTTTGCTGATGTTTCATTTATTAAAGGGGACGAACAGGATGGCTTTTTCAAATAAAACTGCATGTACTTACATGTATACACTGATAGAGAGAAAGCCCGGGAGAGTACACGCAAGTAACAAGGTAAGAAAGAAAAGAACAATTGTTTTTTTTTTTTTTGATTGATTTATTGTTGCTTTAGGTCCAGCGGACTCTTCCGAGCCAAATCAGGACCGGACAACCCCCGATCCGCATAAAAGATCTGCTGAAACAACCCCAATGGGAAAATTGAATGCCCTCCACCGGCCAGTCACTTTACAATAAAGACATCCCACGCGGGGGACGGCTGAGGGTTGACCTCAACTACGCGAACACCCCGGTTACAAAAACAAAATAGAATACAAACATCATTATAAATCATTAACCAAACACATACATATAAAATGCCTATAGTGCTAAATAGTACAATCATAGGAAGCCCGAGTGACCACCCGGCAGAAAGCGTCCAACACTCCCAAGCTGATCCAACAGACCTCATACACAAACAAGGAGTCTTGTCCATGAAGAGTTTTCAAGAAAAAAGGTAGGTCATTGATCTAGCGAAGAAGAAGATAGTATAGCAGAGTGAAGGACAGAGCAGGAATAGGAAAGAGTAAATGAGGAAGACAGCGACAGTGGGAATTTAAAGCACTAAATTTCCATAAAGTGGGGATACTATTTATACTGAAAACCCCCGGCACTCCAACGGGGGTACTGTTGCCGCAGTGAATCTGTAAGATCACGAAGCTAGAAAGATGAAAGAGAGAGAGAGAGAGAGAGAGAGAGAGAGAGAGAGAGAGAGAGAGATGATGGGTGAGGAAAGGGGAGGGGGGAGTGAGTGAGTTAGTTATTCATTGCTTACAGGGTCCCGCGAACTGCAAAGAGCCGAATCAGGATTACAAAATCAGGACCACCACTTGGTTAAAAGAGGACTCACTCCTAAAAGATCTGCTGAAACAACCCTAGTGATAATAACACTGAAGGCACTCCACCAGCTTCACACTTTTCTGCTATCCTATGCACCAACGGGAATCCCCTCAATGAAACATACTTCCGGTTTCTTTCTCCGCGTGTTTTAGTGAGTTATTTCCAAATATTCAAGAATAATAACATGTGTCACTGGCCACCAGTATCGTACCCTCACATATATATATATATATATATATATATATATAGATATACCCCCTTGCTTTTGGGTACCCCCACTATAATTATATGTAAATTATCCCTTGTAGACGGACCGCTAACCCTAACCCTAACCCGTTTCGAGCGCACTGCCTTACCCTAATCGTCGAGGCACTGCCTTACCCTAATCGTCGAGGCACTGCGCTTACCCTAAGATCGTTTTCTGGGAGCCGCCTTGGATCCGGGGACCCAGCTGGGTCCCCAGATCCAAAGTCGGGTACCCAAATGACCGGTTGGTGACTTTTAAGGTGCCCAGAAACCATAGTTTATAAGCCTATATATATATATATATATATATATATATATATATATATATATATATATATATATATATATATATATATATATATATTTTGTCACGTCCCCCGAGCGGGTTCTGTGACGTCAGCACATGCAACGAGTGAATAAGATAAACTCGAACAAAATAAACTAACACAAAAATGCCAGAATACAAACACACTCTTTTATTCAACAACTAACAGGCAAACACAGGACAAATGGGAAGCTAACCACCCCTCAACCCCTAAATAGACCCCCGTCCCAATACTAACTAACAATTACCTCCCCTTGTAACAACCCCAAATAGAACTAAGCAACAACAGTTTCTTTACAAAATGTGTACAACAAAATCACAATCAATAATCAATTCAAAATGTAAATCTTCAAATAATAAGCAATGGCGTTTGAATCTTTAATCGTAAACTACTATCTAGGTGAAGCTGTAGCACAGAAGCACTGTTCCAATGTTCTTGTCAAGTAGCTCAGAGAGCTAATCAGTCTCTTTCACAATAAGTGGATGATTCTCTAACTAAATGAATATGTTTTTAGGTGTGGTGCAGTGTGAGTCTGTGTGTGCGTGAATTAGGTATAAAACCTCCTGTAATAGTGTTACCTCGATACATAGGCAAAACCTGCAGCAATGGCAGAGACCACCTCAACACCTCTCGGCTGTAGAGGCAAAGGCACACCCCAGGCTGGCTAGAACCCAATCAGCGTCAACAACGGCAACAAAACGTCAACAGCAACATAAGTACAGCATAAGAAGCAACATCAGAAGCAACAGCGTTGAAATAATGCGTAGAAGTAACAGCCCAAACCTGTAAGCATATACACAGTCTTAACAACCTGCCTACAAAACAATAAACACTATATAATATAATATAACACGCCGTCCTCCGTCCACCATCTTGACCTGTATATGAATACCATGATAATAATACAAGATGCTATACACACATTTTAATAATATAAATCAACCTTTGATGCTTAATAATCCGCATCTTCTTTAAACACAAATGTTTATATAAATATACATAATTATTGCAACCACACTTCAATCACACAGTCCTGATTCATTCCACCTCCCTTCATCATCACCGTCACCCCCAACAATTATAACACATCACGATTATCTCCCTTCTTTCATACTATCTTGCCGTACCATACTGTAAACATGCTTCCTTCATAATCATCGCTTCATCTTTGTTCAGCATAATACATTCTATCGCTCTCTCCATACATACACCCCCACTCTCTCTCTCTCTATATATATTCCCCATCGTCGCCTTTGACCCACTTTTATAACAACAACAGCAACGACACTTCCCCATCACATATATAATAAGAAAATCATAAGAAAATCATATAAAATCAACAAAATTCATTATGCATCCTAAAATACATCCCCATCCCCACACTCATTACCACTCATACGCGTACGCAGTTCTCGGAGTGCGCCACTAAGGAATTGAATGACAGGGTTTGCTCACCTTTTAGGCCTCGGCTCGTGACACACCTTTCCCCCAACACCACAACACAACACAGCACTGTCACAAATACAACTGGTTAGTCTTTTGAGAGTCACTTTGTCTTGCTATTGCTGGTTATTTCACTTTCCAAATAACACTTATAACTGAAGATGAGGTCACCTTAGCTCTGTCACAGACACTAAGTCTTGGTGGGTGTTCAATCGAGAACGACACACACCTTAAGAATATAACTCTACATTCGTTGACAAATGGCAGTTAATATCCTTCCTCTCGAACTCTAAACATCCTTATCCCGACGAGGGCATAAGACCTTGGGTGGATATATAAGCAATAAACACACCCTTCCAACAGTACCCTACACTACAATGACCTCTGTCACAGGGTTGCTGCCTCGTTAGATTCGATCCTCTCGCAAAAGCATCTCAAACCACTCTGCCCTCCAAAACCGCGCCGGCCACAAGCAAATAGTCGAGCTCTCGTCAGTATGCACATTCTTTATTACGCGTATCCCTGTTCTGAATTTGGCCTACCCCCTGTCTTCTACGTTACGCACGGACTTTACGAAACTGCACTTTCATACGCAAAAAGTAAATCGGTCACGCTATTCTATGTACACTATATACGGAGAAGTGTAACTTCGTAAAAAGTATAATTCTCCCTGCTATCTGAAAACTCGTGTCGTCACATATTTTTATTTTTTTTCTTCTGCAGTTTATTATCCCTTTCTATCGCCAGTGGTGCGCCTATAGTAAACCCTACCTACCTAACATTATTTGTGAATTTTTGAAAACTATTCGGAAAAACAAAACGCCCAGATGCTGGCTCGAACCCACACCTGTCAGGCGCCATTGGTTTCTGGCTTGTGGACAAGGCAAGTTAGTCCCGCCTTAGCCCACTTGGCTACAACGCTCGCCTAACATAGTCAACTACTTCGTGTTTTGTGAAGGTTGCGACGGCGAAGCTATGGAAAACTACAAGTCTTCAGGTCCTGTTTCACTTTCTGTCGATGATCAACGCACCCCCGAAGTCGCCACAAATACAGGCCTCTACGATTGTTTTTTGCATCCTTTCACTGAGCATGTACTTCCTCCACCGTTTTTATACTTATCCCACTCGTTTTCTGGCTCTAACAATCGTCGTTTTCGGCAATTTGCCATATTTAAAAGTCACGCATCAAGCTTTGATAAAAGCAAAACAAGCCAGACCGGAACTTGGTTTCATTCTAACCTCGTTTTAGTTATAATGGCGATACCCACGAGTTTTTATGAGAGGTGCCGGAAAGTTGTGATAAAACAAAATAGAATATAAACATCATTATTAAATATTAACAAAACACATACATAAAAAAAATGCCTACAATGCTAAATAATAGCAAAGGAAGCCCTAGTGACCATTTGGCAGAAAGTGTCGAGAGAGAGAAAGCGAGAGAGAGAGGGGGGGGGGAGAGAGAGAGAGAGAGAGAGAGAGAGAGAGAGAGAGAGAGAGGAAGAAGAAGACTCACAAACAGTAAAATCACCTTTTAATCCAGAAACTTGTTAACATAATGAACAACAGAAACAGAAGGAAGAAATAATCATAATAATGTATCAATAATTAAAACAACAAAGACAAAACGACACAAATGTTCATATGCACATTCTGAATAACCCTCTCCCTTCCCCCCTCTCTCCCTCTTGCACGCACAATTAATATAAACGAAATATATTACAATTACTTTGTATACATCACACACACACACACACACACACGCACACACACTCACACACCTCTCCGGCATTATTTTGCGGTCAAAGGATTTATGTAAGTCCACGTCTGCTTGTGGTTGGAAAGGCCTATTCTGATCAGACTTGTTCTGCCACCAGCGCTGACACAAATAACAAAACAAGAAATACAACAACTCAACTCTCTCTCTTTCACTTTCTCTCTCTCTCTCTCTCTCTCTCACACACACACACACAAACACAACGAACATAAAATAATGGTGAAGGAAAAACAACACCACATTTAGAACATTCTGATGACAAACGTCCGTCATACAGTAGTAACGAACTCTTACGGTACCAACCAACATAAGATGTCCATTGCTGCACGTACCAGAGTCCAAAACAGATGTACGAGAATAATGTGCTTATTAAAATGAATTACTATAACCTTCAATCTTGCGCAGTCTAACAGTCATTTGTATAGTGAACCTCTCCATCCTACAGCAGCATCCTCAAGGCGCAAGGGACACACAACACACAGGGTAACAGAACCACATCCTATGGCAATCTGGGATATATACTATTCATTCATATAACACACATTATTATACATATATAATGAAAAATATTAACATAAATGACATTTTAATAATATATGATTAAATCTAAAGATATTTGACACATGAATTCTGAATATTCACCGTCACTCATCACAATATTAACATTCATGACAGGCGTTTGGCACCTCTTTTTCTCTGGGCTCTTTACTAGGGCGGTGCATAACATATGACATGGATCGATCACAAACAGCTAGCTGACTAATGTTGAATTGTTTTTACTTAATTTGGTCTTTTGTCATGTCAAGTAATTTATTTATTATTTATTTTTGGATCGAAGGGAGGGAGGGTGGGGGGAATTATTTATTAATTTGAATTTGTTTTAGTTTTGATTGATTATTTTATCATTTTTCTTTTAGTTTGTTTATGGGGTGTGCGGGGGAAGGGGGAGTTCGGGGGTGGGATGGAAGGGGGAGGGGGTAAGGGCCTGGAGGCCTAACTTCAACTTTCTGTAAGACGCAAAATAACATTTATAAGTACTTCGTTCTTCACAGGTGAAGTTGAAATTTTTTTTTTTTTGGTTTCCTTTGTGTGTTTCTTAATCAATGAATTGTTACAAGGTAATGAATGTATGTTGTTAAAAGTGTATGTGTATGTTAGTAGTATGATGATCTCTATAGTTTGATTAATATATTATTTCATTTGGAAAATATCTATGATGTGCGCATGTTAGATTTTGTAAATTGTTTATGTTACATCAGTACAACTTATGTTAATCTGATGAATAAAAATTGATGCAACAACAACAACAACATGTCAAGTAATGAAACACTCCACAAAGTAAAATTTAAAAAAAAACAATTATTCAAATAATTAAACTGATGCCTGTAAATAGTACTATTGTGAATCACTATTATGCAATACTGAGATTCAGCAGTACTATCTGGATCCAGTCTAAATCGGCACACATGCGTGAACACGAATTCCAAATACATTTTAGAGACTGCATGCTGTTATCCGTGCTTGATGCTCGGTGGCTAGAAAATTAAAAACACACACCCCAGTCATACATTGGGTTCAATCTCTGAACGTGTAGTCATACGACCAACAAAAAAACAAAAACAAAAAAAAAATCAAAATAAATTTTGGAGACTGCTGTTATAGGTGCTGGATGCTCATTAGGAAAAAAAAACATTTTCAAAGAGCTTTAAAAAAAAAAGTAAGATGAAAAAGAAGCAAACATAAAAGCATTGTCGCCAGATCAAAACACATACTACAACAATAAACTTTGATTTGCATCATTGAGCAGGGGAATCACCTTTTTTGTTGGAAAACAATCACATATAGTATACTTTATACTTCACTTAATCACTCCTAATGTGGGAACAAAATCCACCGTCAGCAGCTATTTGAGCTGGCAAAAAAAAAAAAAAAAAAAAAAAAAAAAAACAGCGGAAAGAAAAAGAGAGATAGAGAGAGAGAGAGAGAGAGAGAGAGAGAGAGAGAGAGAGAGAGAGAGAGAGAGAGAGAGAGAGAGAGAGAGAAGAGGCAAGAGGGGAGGGAGAGAAGAGAGGGGAGTATGGCCACCTTTTCCTGACAAGGGAGACAACTACTCCCATAACCGTGTCTGCATACATGTGGGAACCTCAACCTGCACAGATCGGTTTTCACTAAACAGGCGGCTTTGATGCTAGCCGAGTGTCAGAGATCTTTCAAGCATAGGCTGTGTCAACAGCCTTTAGACACTCAATATGGGGGTCAGCCTCGCTCTCTGGTATATGCTGCTAAAAGTTTAAGTATAATAGTAACAGATACATCAGAGGCAAAAGGCCTACTGAGTCTTCTAAAGCAACTCCTTGTAAATAGATAGAAGGTGTACAACACACATCAAGCAAACAAACACATAAATACACAAATATTCCACAGGAAAAAACCAAACAAACTAAAAAGTACATCGACTGAAAAACTGCAACCATCCAAACCAAAACTAAAGTAAAAGTATTCACATTCCCCTCCCCACTCCCCCCCATCTTCATCACCCCTCTCCCTGTAACCTTTCAGTCTTTGAGGAGAGAGGCCTTTGGGACTCCCTTTTCTCTGGCCCAGTTTAAAGAGGGTGGTACCTATCTCTCCTCTCCCTCAAATGGTTAATACCACAAAACGACCCAGTGACAATTTAGAGAGAGGATTTCCCTTTTTAAGCCTCAGTTCGTTATTCATTGCTTACAGGGTCCAGCGGACTGCAAAGAGCCGAATCGGGACAACAAAATCAAGACCACAACTTCACTAAAAAAAAGGACTCACCGCCAATCCACATAAAAGATTTGCCAAAACACCCCTAGTTGTAACAGTGAAGGCACTCCACCATCCGGTCACTTTATAATAAAGACATCCCACGCAGGGGACGCTAAGGCTATACTCTAATTTATCGAACCCCCGTTGACAAAAACAAAATAAAATATAAGCATCATTATAAAATGTCAACAAAACATGTACATATAAAATGCCTACATTGCCAAATAATAACATCATAGGAAGCCTCAGTGACCACCTGGCAGAAAGCGTCCAATATTCCCAAGCTGATCCAACAGACCTCACACCCAAATCAGGAGTTTTGGCCCCCAAAGAGTTTTCAAGAAAAAAGGTAGGTGACTGGTCTAGCGAAAAAGAAGATAGTATATTAGATTGATAGAATAGCGTAGGAATGAGAAAGAACAAATGAGAAAGACAGCGACAGTGGGAACTTAAAGCACTAAATTTCCAGAAAGTGGGGATACTATTTATACAGAAACCCCCCTCACGGGAGTTATTTTCAGCATTCTTTTCAATAATAATAATAATAATGATGAAATAAATTAAATATTTTTGTTTCAAATATTAAAATATCATAATCAACAAAACATAACTGTCTCTGATTAACATAATAAAAGTAATAAGCCACTATTCTTTTTACAAATCCAAATCACCATATACATGTACACTATATGGCACTACATTCCAATTTCGGTGGAAAGTCCTTTCGAGCAAAGAGCTAAGAAAACTTGAAAACCCCAACACATACACAACTACAAATATGCATAATTAACATGACGACAAAATAAATTGTCCCGTTATTATCCAAGGCCATTAATGATAATTAGCAGAAACTTGTGTGTCATCGCTATTAAATAACTGACAAAGGGAGGACCATTTCCAATCAGCACTGTATACTAGTGATATAGCAATTTCGTTTCGAGGCTAGCTGGATGCATTTCAAAAAAACAATTCTTAGCACAATGCGCTGACGATCACTCATCTCTTTCAATTATTCACTGCTGCTATGGTCTACTGTTCATTTTCCTTTTGGTGAAGAACAAAAGAGGCGCTAGCGTGATTTGATTTGATTTGATTAGATTTTCTGCAGCTAAATCTCTATGCTAGTGGATTTCCCAATGGCTTGGCTCTTGGCTCGACTGACATTTTTGTATTTCATTGTTCCAGTATAGAGCTTTCCCAGCTAAAGAGCTGCTCAAGGCACTGAAGCCCACCAATACCTGAGGCCTCTTCATCAAGAGTTTGCATGGAAACATTTGGCTGTACTGTGCATGTTGGGAACTTTCCCATAAATGTTTGGTGTTGACACACCCAGATAGCCAAATCATATAACCCAGTTTTCATCAACAAAAGCAGTTACAAAAAAACAAACAAAAAATGTTACTGAAAATAAAATAAAAAAATTAGAAGGGCAAAGCCCATAGGTCTCACATGCTGAAAATGAGTGCCCAGAAATAACTAAATGAAACGACGGCATTAAAATGCAAAGTAAAACCGACTTTGATCTTTCTATGCTCTTGATCTTGGTCTTGAGATGGCATTATTCTGTCTCCAAATGCACTCAAGTACTATTAAATAAAATACAGCAAAAGTTGTATTATGCCCAAAATAAAAGGTGACCTTGGGATGACCTTGACCTTCAGTAACCTTTAACTTGGGATGACCTTGACCTTCAATAACCTTTACTTTGGGATGACCTTGACCCTCACGTGATCTCTCATGCATGTCTTATCAAATAACCAAATGTTGTTGCATACTATGGGTTAAATAAACATCCAATCCACTGTTCAATGACCTATTTTTTTTATATGTTTATGCAAGGCCTCAAATGACCTTGAGCTTCAAGATCAGCACAAAAAATGGAACATATATGAACGTTCAATCCATCATCACTTAATACAAATTTAGACTTAATAACTCTCATAGTTTAGGGTCAAAGTCACTTCAAAGTACCTAAATAAACTGGCTTTGGGCAGCTCCAGTGACCTTGACCTTGGAGTGAGGGTGACCAAATTAGCAAAGTATGTGTGTCTCATTGATATCTATCATGCCTCAAAGAATCATAAGTTCAATATTAATAACCTAGGAAAAAAATTGAAATTTTGTGAAAACGTAATTTCTTAAAATTAACATTTGATGACCCTGTGACCTTGACCTTGAAGTGAAGTCATTAATTCACTGATAATTTTCGAGGTCTCATAGGTATACACCATCTTACCAAGTTTGGTTGTGGTATTTCAAATAGGCTATAAGCACTTAGACACTTTAAAGCTTTTGCACAGACAGACGGCGGACAGGCAGACGGACAGACATTTTTTTAAAATACAGTATATATATATATATATATATATATATATATATATATATATATATATATATATATATATATATATATATATATATATATATATATATATATATATATAATTTTTTTAACTTTTTGCAACTCATCTAGCACAGATCTGCAAAAATCTAGAACAATTTTTTTTGGGGGGGAGGAGGGGGGAGGAAATGGGGGAAAGAAGATGGGGGGGGGGGGGAGGGGAGGAGTGCGAGGTGTGTACATACTCACTTTGCTATGCATTTGAATCAAAAATGTAGCATTAATACAATGCATTCAGAACAAATCAGCCGAGCTAAATCCATACCTTTAAACAAACAATTCAGCACAAAATTCTTGCACGACACAGTCAATTCATACCAAAATCTTTGCTAAAAGAAGGTACATTTCACACTTCAGACTAGCAAATAATGCGCTACTACTCTGCTAAAACAAACAAACAAGCAAACAAAAACCACATAAATAAATAATAATAATATGCAAAATCTAAGCTCCAATACTAAAAATGCGCCAAAAAACTAAAAAGCCCAAATGGCCAAAACATTTGTTGACTTTTTTTTTCTTTTTAATAATGATTTTTTTTCCTACTAGCAACCACACACACACACACACACACACACAAATAATTCCCCAAATTCATACCCCCCAAAATTCTAACCACCACCCACACATGAATACATTTCAGAATTCCTGCATGTCTCATGTTTACGATAATCCATCATCACACTCCATTCAAAGAAACGGTTCTCCCCAGACAAGCTTTACAGACAGTCCTAATAATATAAATTATATTTTTTTTCTGTGGATTTGACAAATCACAATCTTAACTAAAAACAAGAAATAAAATGCTTACAAGAACACATGTGCAAAACTCAGCCAAACAGTAAAAGCAAAATTTCTGTCTTGGCAGGCTAAATTAAAAAACAGAACTTCTATCTCAGCACATTAACACAAGCACACACATAAGAAAATTTCATAAAGACAAAAATTGCTTCGTACAGAACAAAAATGCATTTTCTGTCAAAGTTTGGTAATTCACTGTGTTCCTCTAATCTATAAAAGACAACAAGAAACTTCTCAGACTGGTAAAATATTCAGTCTTGATAAAATTAATAATAATAATAATAATAATAATAATAATAGTAATAATATTAATAGTAATAATAATAGTAATAATAATAATAATAATAATAATAATAATAATAATAATAATATCTTAATGTTATTAGTGGCACTATAAATTGTAGCTTTATTAGTTTTGGTTCTCATAAAAGCAAAGCCATTATAGACAATTTGCATTTGCTACTAACAGGCTGCTCTGGAATGCTGCTACCTTATACAGATAGTTTGCACAACTGGGCCGAATGAGACTCTACCCCAATCCGAGACTCAGTGGCATGTGCCTTTTATAATTAAGAAGGAACTTGTAATAAACGTGCATTCTTGCTACATGTATGATTTCTTATGAAATGTGGATCAGTCAATATTACGACTAGCGCATTCTTGCTACATGTTTAATTTCTTATGAAATGTGGATCAGTCAATATTATTCAAGATTCAAGATTCAGATTATGACTACAATACTCCTTTTTCAGATGAAATTCTCAGCAACAGTATCACAAAAACGGAGAAGGGGATCTGTTGAGTTTGGTGGGTACGTTGTTGAACTGCTTTAAAGGTTCCCTTTTATCACAAATTTAAAGAAAAATATATTTAAAGCTAAGGACAACATTTAATGTGTAGATGTTCGTTTTGGCTTTTTTACCCTTTCACCAGAATTCACATTTAGGACATTAAGTTTTAAGTTCCAATGCCAAGTTCATCATCTTTTGTTTAATATATATATATATATATATATATATATATATATATAATACAAATGCGTCTAAATTTGTTTGTTCCAATATACACATTTTTTCTTCATTTCTTGTTCATAATTTTTATTTTTAATGAACTTTTAACATAATTTTCTTAATGCAATATGTTTTTGTCTTGAGTAAAAATTTTCTTAATGCAATTGTTTTCTTTGATGTATTTAAATCAAATGAAATGAGAAAAAAAGGGAAGATTTTCTTGATTATTTTATGTGTTTTCGTCATTTTTTATTTTGTTCAGATTCTTACACTAGATTATTAAAAGGATTTTTGATTATTCAAATGATGTTGGATTATTTAAATGCTGTTGGACTATTCAAATGGAAGTTGGTTTATTGAAACCATGTTATTCTTGATTTATTCACCGCTCATTTTCACTAGTTGTCAATATTTTTGACATTATGAAAAATCTGTTGGGACATTATGAAAATTTCGAATGCTTCATGCTGACTTACCAACAATGTCTATGAAGCCATTTGGAAATATTATGCCATCATTGCCTACGTTAGTGAACACTAAAAAATGTCATTCTCCTTCATTAGCTATTTAGGCAGCTATGTCATTCTCCTTCATCAGCTACTTAGGTAGCTATATCATTCTCCTTCATTAGCTATTTAGGTAGCTATGTCATTCTTCATTAGCTACTTAGGTAGCTATGTCATTCTCCTTCATGAGCTACTTAGGTAACTATGTCATTCTCCTTCATTAGCTACTTAGGCAGCTATGTCATGCTCCTTCATTAGCTATTTAGGTAGCTATGTCATTCTCCTTCATTAGCTACTTAGGTAACTGTCATTCTCCTTCATCAGCTATTTAGGCAGCTATGTCATGCTCCTTCATTAGCTATTTAGGTAGCTATGTCATTCTCCTTCATTAGCTACTTAGGTAGCTATGTCATTCTCCTTCATTAGCTACTCAGGTAGCTATGTCATTTTCCTTCATTAGCTACTTAGGCAGCTATGTCATTCTCCTTCATTAGCTACTTAGGTATTTTATTGTTTGCAAGTAGTATAGACACAACAGCTTACTGTTCCACTCTCCGGCTACTCTCAATCATCGTTAACAATTTCTAACCATTTTGTTTGTCTTGTTCCTTTTCTTTCCTAATTTCTTGCATACTATGATCTTGAGTTTGCAAGGTAAGCATCTTCATTTGCGAAAGCACCCCATTGCAGACGCCTATGCTTTCTAGACGTCATTGCGACAGATTGACGATTAAACTTTATCGCGTTTATGCGATCGACATACCTTTTTTTTTTTGTGCTTTTTTTTTTCCAGGTGCGTTGAAATATACACTGTTACAAAATTTATAGCCCCGTTCAAAGATTCGTGGACTGTCGTCCGAAACTTTTACTTAAATAGTTTAGTACATATGTTTATCCCGTATATGAAAGAAAATTACAGCCCGCCTGCATTTGCCAACACCTCATTCCACAATTACCAACACCCACCCCTTTGCTCCTTCAGACCGATGTCGCTGGGTTTCTTTATAAACTGAATTTAAATTAACTGCCACAAACTGAAACGCATCTGGACATGTAGAGAGAAAAAAAAAAGCCTGATAGTTGACTAGGTTAAAAAAATAAATCAGTAGTGTGGGCAGTCACGAACTAGAGTCGGCTGAAACTATGCGGTCAATAAAAACTTTCTGCCATTGGGGATGCCTACTCCAATACTCGAATCCCAGCCGTGACAAATATTGGACTAGGAAAAGTCATTTTGTATTGAATGGGTAAGGGTGTGCACATAAAGCTTTGAGCACTCAACAACAACAAAACTTAGGATTAAAAAACCCCAAAAAAACAGAATAAACAAAGTGTTCTAAGCTAGCATCAACTGTTATGATTACAGAATGCAGAGAGAACAAGGGAAGAAGGCAAAGGCGGGTTGGACAAGTGTCGAGTTCCACAGTAATAAATTACTTCATACATACCCAAACACACTTGCACAATCAACAAAACACTATGCTTCCCAGCACGCTGCTGCAACCCTACAACACAACACACTCTCTGCACCCAAACGATACCAACAACGCCAGTAAGCAATTTACATGCATACACACATCGGAGGACTCGCGTCATTTATTCCCTTCCAAAGGTTATTACGTGCTATGGAAAATAAAAGACGCTATCAATCAAAGCTGCATCGAACGTCCACAGCACAAACCACACCATCGTAGCTCTCAACATACTAAATACATGCTTCATCACTGTTACAGAGACATTCACAATCAAACGTTATAACAGTCTCTTATAAACACATGCAACAAACATCATTTTGCACACACACACACACAAAATTATTTGAAAAAAGAAGAAGGAATGATGTGATGATAATTATAATAACACCAAAAACAGTTCTCACAACGTCGCACAACACCTCAATAATACGAAGAAACCTCAACAGTGCACTTACCACTCTCATGTGCTAAACTTCAATGCAATGGTTGCACGCATGCGAGTCCAAAACCCTCAGCTATTCACTCCCAAAAATATTTTCATTTCTATTTCCTCCACATGATGCAGAAACATCAAAAATCACAGACAAACTTTCAAACATCCACTGAACTTTGCCTAAAACATTTCAAATGACATCATCTAAAACATTTTTCATGGGTAATATTAATCACGTTATGAACTCCACATCCAAAAAATTTTAATATATTCCAATAAAACACAAATAGAATTACATGAATTCCATCTCTAACGAACACCAGTACATCCACCGCATAAACACCAGATTTACATCCATGTCCAAAAAGAAATATTTACATATCAACTTATTTATCGTCTGACGCATTAACGAACAGCAGTTAAAAGCTTGCATCATGTATTAATGTAATGTATTGAACGCATCATACCAACGCTGTCATCTTTCTTCTCTGTTCTAATCTAATGTATGTGTTTTCACTTCATACCATTCACCATTTCGATCTGCTAAGATTCGGTGCAGCAAAAGTTTCTTCAAACAAACGGAAAGTGACTGCCTCTTCCAAAGAAGATGACGGCAAAAGGACAATGTTTACCCTAGATATTGTTATTTGCCAATATTTTTTTTTTTTTATGTTGTAGCCCACAGAAAATATACACATTATAAATTATTTTTCCTGAAGAAAACATCAAATCGTGTTGTTGGAAGTTAAATACAATTTTTTTTAAAATTACTGAGAAAAAAACTGCTAGCAAAACCAAGACTTCTGGGGGTGGAGGAAGCAAGGATGGGGTCGGTGGGGAGTGGAGAGGGTCTCCTTTGTTGATGTTTGCAGCCAGCCATCACCAATCATTAATACTGCATCCCCTTTTTTTTTCAGGCTGAAAATTCTGAATTCTTCAAAAATGAAGAAGCGTAAGGTCATGGGGTCATAATGGGGATAGTCAGGGGTTGATGTCAAAAAGGAACACAGTCACTATTATATGAGATATTTGTTACAGCTGGTCAGTCACATGACATATCTATTAAATATCTAGGGGGAGAGATGGGGGCAATGGAGTGAGAGAACAAACAGCCACAGACAAAACTCTTTCATGTGTACTCAGCTAACAACTGCAACAACAAAACTGTTCTCCAATGAACTGATTTCAAAACAAAAATGTCCCTAAAGAAGGAAGGTCTCTTTCACATAGCTTCAAGTTCTACACAATCGTCCGTTGTAATTTCAATGACGAGATAATTAAAGTATCGGGATTCAAATTCTATATATAGAGGGCACAGTGGCAAATAATTCTTTTTACATATTTATCTCGGTCACATCAGCTGCAAGACATATGTAAAAATAATTTTAAAAAAACAAAGAATTCTTTGAACAACCACTACCATACATAAGGACGCCCATCAAATCAATAAAGACTCTCAAGAAGAAAAAAACAAACCAGTCACCAAACTGCACCATTATGCTATGATCATAACACCACTTTTTCTTTTTTTTTCTGGTTCTTGCATTGGAAGCCATCTCCTGCCATTAGCAACAAACAATAACACACTTCCCCTTTTAATTTGGAATAATAATAATAATAATAATAATAATAATAATAATAATTATTATTATTATAATAATAATAATAATAATAATAATAATAATAATAATAATAATAATTATAATAATAATAATAATAATAATAATAATAATAATAATAATAATAATAATAATAATAATAATAGAATTTATAACGCGCACATATCTCAACACAAGGCGACTCAAGGCGCAGTAAAGACTTGTTGACTTGCATTCATAAGCAGATGGGGTAAAAAATATTTATTTGGCATATATCCATATAATACTACATTACCTAAAAAGATCTGGATTAACAAAAGGCAGTGCTGTTTGCCACTGAAGAACCAATACTACATCAAGATGCTTGCAACATAAAGAAGCTGACGTTAAGATACCCATCATTAAAATGTCAACAAACGGCTTAGAACTAACCAAGTTTGCTCAAGAAGACAACTTTATACACAAGCTACAAAAGACTGCTCACAGAAAAAAAAAAAGAGGCATCATAAAATAACAGTCACCAAACTGCACCAAATTGCGGATAACGATGCTAGTGATGATGAGGTTAATGATGACGATGGCCAAAGGCTTGTACAGCGTAGTTCTTCTTCATAAAAAGGAGAAGCTCAAAGTTCTAAATGAGCGGCAAAAAAAAAAAAAGTATGTTACAGGACGTGCGGATTACTGTTTTCATTTTGCTGTCGCTTTCTTGGTGGGGGGTTTCTTCCCCTTGATGACCTTGGGCTGGTACTTGATGACACCCGGCTTTTTACTCTGAAACACCACAAACTAGGATTGAAGATTGGCAAGCAACCCACAAATAGTGATACTGGACAATTATTCCAAGGGGCCTAGCCCCCTTGAGCCCATTTTGTGTAAAGACTGCATTTAAATGTGTATTTTGTGTAATTTTACATATAGCGGAATGCTCAATAAAGAACAACAAACAAGAATCACGTTCAACAGGATAACATTTATTTTGCAGATTATGTTTTAAACCACTTGGTCTCTCTGACCTTTCTAATCCTACAATGTCACTGAGTGACATAACTACCTTCTCACATTCCTTGCTTATGACCAACTTGCTCATTTCCTACCATACACACCTCAACAAGCACTGCCAAAATTAGTTGAATTTCGCCACCATCGTAGCCATTTTCATCTCCGCTTTCACGACGCTAAATTGTTGGGCTTTGTTCTATTTAACTTTGTTCAAGCCAGTGGCAAAAAAACACAAAAAAACTAACACGCAAACACTTTACCCATTCACAATAATGTACGCCTACCTTTTTCGACGATTTCCTCTTGGTCTTCTTGACAGGCTTGTGGGCGTTGAGGAGCTTGGGTCTGTTGACCAGGTCTTTGACTTTGTAGATACGCACCAGCCAGTGCTCGGTGGTGTACGCTTCTTCCAGGTACTCCAGGTCAAAGTTCTTGTTGCCGATCTCCACCCCTCGCGTCCGATCAAAGCCCGCTGGCGAACGGAAGTCCAGCTGCGGCAATGAAAAACAAATACAGATTCAGGCATTTTACTTACAACCATTTAGAACAAGAACGGAGATTCTAGGCTTTGAGCCTAATTTGTACAACCTTTACACTACAATTGCTCCGCCCAAAACCTTACTATAGATGGGAATCTGGCATGCAAAGCAAAAATATCACAGTATCAGTATAATGAGAGATCAAGGGTACTTTCATAATAACAATATCTGTCATGCGTATTTCTCAACAATCTTATACTGCAACTCTTTCAGCAAGTGATTTGTCTCTACGTGTTTCTACAGTGGCAAACATGACAAATTTACAATTTTGTTGAAGTTCCAGCATCATCTGACACCCAGACAAAGCAGCACAATCCTTTGTAACTGGGTATGATGGGGAGAAGGGACCTAGTGCCTGCTGGGTGTATTTGTGTAGCCGGCACTCGCCCGTCTAGGATTATTATTATTATTTGCATTTTTATGTTTAATATAAAAAATAAACAACGTGGTATCCATTACATTACATTATTATTGCTTTAGGTCCAGCGGACTCTTCCGAGCCAAATCAGGACCGGACAACCCCCGAGCCGTATAAAAGATCTGCTGAAACAACCCTAGTGGTAAAACCGAAAGCTCTCCACCAGCCAGTCACTTTACAATAAAGACATCCCACGCAGGGGACGGCTGAGGCTTCACCCCAACTTATCGAACCCCCGTTTACAAAAACAAAATAGAATACAAACATCATTATCATCATTGGCTCTGTGGGTTCGGGCAAATAGAATAGACCCAACGTTTCCCGGCGTGTCGTAAGAGGCGACTAACAGGGGTGATGTTAGCACGGCATCACTGGGCGAAAGTCTTCTACACAGAAGTCACCGGCCAGGGCGGAGGAACCTCACGTTACTACAGGTTCAACGACCACGTGCTCAGGGCCAAGGCGAGCCACACTGTATTCGTGGATTTCGGCTGTGGCCAACAGCCTGGAGAGGATTGGGCCCTGCCAGGTCTTTTTTTGCCCAAGACACAACACATGATGAGGCTATCCACTAATTCCATGCCGGATCGGTCGTCGCCCGGCTACACAAGGACCGCGCCTTCCGTTGGCCACCAGGACGGAGGTGAAAAGTATGCTACTGATGGACAAATTAGCAAGATCCGCACGAGAAACAACATAGTCATAGGAACCTGGAATGTCAGGACCCTAACTGCGGAAGGAAAATTAGAAGAACTGGCCCACGAGCTGGACCACTATCGATGGAACGTTCTAGGTATCAGCGAACTGCGCTGGAAAGGCCTAGGTGAAACAACGACTGACAAAGGCCACAAGCTCTATTTCAGCGGTAGAGATGACAGGCATGAACACGGCGTTGGATTCTTGGTCCACAAGAACATTCTAGCCACTGTCATGGGTTGTCGCCCAGTCTCCAGTAGACTCATTACCATCCGTCTGAGAGCAACCCCTTTCAACATTACCATCATCCAGGCCTATGCCCCAACATCAGACTATGAAGACAGCGAAGTGGAGGATTTTTATGAAAATATACAGGCGGTCCTTGACCAAGTGCCGAAGAAGGACATAGTCATAGTGCAAGGCGACTGGAATGCCAAGGTTGGCCAAGATGCGCACCACAACTGGGGAGACACATGCGGACCCCACTGCAACAACGAGACAAATGACAGGGGTCTGAGGCTATTGGAGTTTGCCAGATACAACAATCTGGTACTGGCAAACACGCTTGGTCTCCACAAAAAATCCAGACGATGGACATGGCACAGTCCCGGCGGGGAACATCACAACCAGATCGACTACATCATGGTCAAGAAACGCTTCAGATCAAGCATCAACATTGGCAGGACACGCACTTTTCCAGGAGCAGACATCGGAAGTGACCACGATCTCGTGATGATGTCTTTCCGGCTCCATTTGAAGAGAGTAAATACAGCAAAGTGCACTAGGCTGAAGTTCGACCTGGACAAACTGCAAGACCCGGAGGTGGCAAAAATATTTCAGGCCACAATTGGAGGGAAATTTGCACCACTGCTTATTTTGGGGGCAGGCGAAGTAGATGTCAACACCATGACCAATACCTTCAACTCAGCTGTAACAGATGCCGCCACTGAGATCCTTGGCAAGCACCGACCAAAGAAGAAGCCGTGGATCACACCCGAACTTTTGGATCTGTGTGATAAACGAAGAGAGTTAAAAAAGAAAAAGAACACCTCACAGGGAGCTGATGTCTACCGAAAAATCAACAATGACATCCGAAAAGGCATGCGCACAGCAAAGGAGAACTGGATAGAAGATCAATGCCAGGAAATAGAGAACAATCTGAACAAGAACAACAGCAAGAAGGCCTACCAGACTGTGAAGCGGCTGACAAGTGTTAAACAGCCCAAAGTCTCCACTATCCAAAGCAAGTCTGGCATTTGCCTTACAGAAGAACAAGAAGTCTTGGACAGATGGACAGAGTACTGCTCTGACCTTTACAACCATACACCAAATGGAGACCCATCAGTTCTAGCATGTCCCGAGAGCAGAGAAGAAGAAGAAATCCTCCCAATTCTCCGGGAAGAAGTTGAGGCAGCAGTGCAATCGCTGAAGAAAGGGAAGTCAGCGGGAGTGGACAACATACCAGCGGAACTGCTACAAGCAGGAGGAGAAGCGATGACTGATGCTCTCACCATTATCTGTAACAAGATCTGGCAGAGTGGGGAATGGCCTACACCATGGACCCAGTCGCTTGTCATCACTCTTCCCAAAAAAGGTAACCTTCAGGAGTGTGAAAATTACCGCACCATCAGCCTCATCAGCCATCCCAGCAAGGTCCTCCTGAAAATAATACTCAACAGGTTGAAACCACAAGCTGAACAAATCATAGCTGAAGAACAAGCAGGATTCATGGCAGGGCGAAGTACCACTGAACAGATTTTCAACCTCAGAATAATCTGTGAGAAATACCTACAGCACCAACAACATCTATATCATGTGTTCATAGACTTCAAGAAGGCATTTGACCGAGTCTGGCATGCAGCTCTATGGGCAACCATGAAAGTGTACAACATCAGCCCTAAAATTATAGAAGTCATCAAAAGCCTGTATGACAAGGCTACCAGTGCAGTCCTCCATAACAGCGTCATCGGGAACTGGTTCAGAACAACAATCGGTGTGCGTCAAGGATGCCTACTCTCTCCAACACTCTTCAACATCTTCCTAGAGCGCATCATGTCAGATCCTCTTGCAGATCACGAAGGCACAGTCAGCATAGGGGGCAGAGCAATCTCCAATCTTCGTTTTGCGGATGATGTTGATGGATTGGCTGGAGAGGAACAAGAACTTGAACAGCTTGTACAGAGGCTTGACACCACCTCCAGAGCTTATGGAATGGAAATAAGTGCAGAGAAGACCAAAATGATGACCAACAACACCAATGGCATCAACACGGACATCAAAGTACAAGGCCAATCCCTCAACACAGTGCACAGCTTCAAATATTTAGGAGCCATTGTGTCAGACAATGGGTCTCGACAGGAAGTCCTCTCCAGGATCGCACAAACAACTGCTGCCCTGACAAGGTTGAAGCCAATTTGGAAAGACAGAACCATCAGTCTACATTCCAAAGTAAGACTGCTGCGCTCTCTGGTCATCTCCATCTTCCTATATGCTTGCGAAGCATGGACCCTCACAGCAGATCTCCAACGAAGAATACAAAGCATGGAGATGAGGTGCTACAGAAGACTTCTGTGCATTTCCTATACCCAACACATCACCAACGTTGAAGTCCGACAGACCATCACACAAGCCATTGGACAACACGATGACCTGCTCACAGTGGTGAAGAAACGGAAACTCCAATGGTATGGCCACGTCACCAGATCATCAGGCCTTGCAAAGACCATTCTGCAAGGCACAGTGCAAGGAGGTAGAAGAAGGGGGAGACCGAAAAAGAGGTGGGAGGACAACATTCGAGAATGGACTGGTTTGACACTGAGCGAAGCCATGAGGGCTGCTGAGGACAGAGAAAGATGGAGTATGCTGGTTAAGCGATCATCTGTGGTGCCCCTACGACCTTCGGGTTATGGGACAGGATAGGATAGGAAACATCATTATAAATTATGAACAAAACACATACATATAAAATGCCTACATTGCTAAATAATAACATCATAGGAAGCCCTAGTGACCACCTGGCAGAAAGCATCCAATATTCCCAAGCTGATCCAACAGACCTCATACACAAACAAGAAGTCTTGTCCCGGAAGAGTTTTCAAGAAAAAAGGTAGGAGACTGGTCTAGCGAAGAAGACGATAGTATAGCAGATTGATAGAAAAGAGCAGCAATGAGAAAGAGCAAATGAGAAAGACAGCAACAGTGGGAATTTAACTCTTAGTCTCATATAGCAAAACAGCACGTTGATCTTCTCCTTCATGTAAGGATTTGACAAAAACAAGCCAAAAATAGGTGCATGTGTTTAAAATGCTATATCTACTAAACGGTTGGTCAGAGCTTCATCTGACTTAGTCAGTGTGTAGATAATTGGTAACTATGCAAGTATTGAGTAAGCTTTAGTTCTGCCAGTGTCATCTGTCTGTGTACCTGCTATTTTACCTGTGATTATAGGTAATTTCACAACCAATTCTTCGGATGATGAAAGGTCCGATCTGTAGTCAGAAAGATCGCTAGTGTGCACGCTAGACACTGACAAATCACTCTGATTTTTATTCCCTAACTGATCAGCCCTTTCATCTACTAATTGCTGCCACAACTGCTCATATCATGTAGACTCATTGTCGGAATCAGATTCTGCCAGTTTTAGAGTATCCCCGCTCTCGAAAACGCCACCAAAAACTAAACAAAAACTTCGATTAAAACGTGTTGTTGACACAACTGCAGTTGACAGGAAGGAAGTACACTGCTTTTAGAATCAGCTAGTGCGCATGCGCAATTGGAACTGGTTTCCGTTAAGCGGGAGAGAGGTGCTAAAAATAGACGGTAACTAGGCGCGCTTTACCGCGCTTCATGAGCCGTGACGAACCGCACTTTACCGCGCTTCATGAGACTAAGAGTTAAAGCACTAAATTTCCAGAAAGTGGGGATACTATTTATACTGAAACCCCCGGCACCCCAACGGGGGCACGTGGTATCCATGCCTACCTGCATCTGTCCAAAGCGATAGTAGGACAGTTTGTACATGAGGCAGTTGAGCAAGATTGCTGAGCCAGCCGAGTCCACCCTGAACTCTCCTTGTGGGGTGAAGTAGTCCGACTCCTGTACAAACAAACACACACACAGGGCATAACTTACAGTGATGCTAATGATGCTGCAAATGATGGTGACGATAATTAGAATGACAATAAAGCTTCAGCAAATTACTGTGCGATTGCTGGATATTACGGGCCGCCGCCTTACGAAGCTCTCTGAGCTTGTAAGTGCGCTCTATAAGAGAAATCTCTTTCTTTCTTTTAAGGCTCGTTAGCGGTATTGCTATAGACAAACGTAATGTGCAGACAACAATCCCTCCAACGAGAAGCTACCTGACTAGAGCACGGCTGTTGGCTGCTATTGGGCCGTGTTGGAATGCAACTAGCTCATGGAAGCAGGCAGCACAGCTGGACCAAAAGCGACACTGACCCCAGTCCCAGTGTTAGAGCCTACACAAAGCCTATGCTTGATAGAGATGTCCTACCCCCCATGAGGCCATTTTGTGTAATTACTGCTTGAAAATGTTTATTTTGTTTAATTCTACATATCGCTCAATGCTCAATAACATACAACAAACAAGTAGTACATTCAACAGAAGAATCAGCATTAAAATGCAAATAATGACTTTGATCTTTCTATGCTCTAGACAAATAACCTACAGCAAAAGTTGTATTATGCACACACAACAACAAACAAACAAAACAAAAACTAGTGACCTTGGGATGACCTTGACCTTTACTTGACCGCTCATGCTCAAATAACCCAATGTTGTTGCATACTATGGGTTCAATAAACAGCCATTCCAATGTACAAAGATTTTCTTTCTTTTGTTTAACTTTTACAGTTTTTGCAAAGACTAAAATGACCTTGTCCTCCAAGATCAACGCAAACACTGAAAATAAATGAAAGATCTATATATCACCTCTAAATACAACACGTTTGGACATATATCTCTCATAGTTAGGGTCAAAGTCACTTCTACATATACTAACCTACTTTGGACAGTTTCAATAACCTTGACTTTAGAGTGAGGTTGACCAAATTTGCAAAGTATGTGTGTCTCATTCATTTCTGTCATGCATCAAAGAATCATAAGTTCAATATTATCAACCTAGAAAAAAGTGAAACTTTGTGAAAATTTGTCATTTGTTGACTAACATTTGTTGACTTTCTGACCTTGACCTTGAAGTGAAGACATTCATTCACTGATCATTTATGAGGTCTTATGGATATACACCGTCTTACTAAGTTTGGTTGTGATAGATGAAATAGGTTCTGAGATATTAATCCATTTGCAAGTTTTGCACAAACGGACAAATGGTTTTTTTAAATGTCATTTTGGGACTATATAGGACTCATCTTGCACAGATTTGCAAAACATCTAAGTTTTTTTTTTGTTTGTTTGTTTTTTTGGGGTGAGGGGGGGGGGGGTGAGGTGAGAGGGAGGGAGAGGGGCTAGTACAATAGACTCACATTGCTATACATTAGAGTCAAAAATGTGCAGTATTGCATCTCCATGTCTGATAAGCGCATTGGAATTTCATTAATTTCAACACCTCCCTTCCCCCCCCCCCTTTCCCCTCCATCCCCAAACAAGATAAGGTGCCACAAAGCCTAATTATAATACTTTATTATATACATCACTAAAGAATTATTTTAGTATATTTATACATTTTGTTCCTTTTTATTGTACAACTGAAATGCTAGCACTTTTCTCTTTTATTCTATAAACTAAGAAATAATTAGAATTATTTAGACTTTATAATATTTTTTTGGGGGGATACATACGCTGATGTCTTTAGGATGTTCGCCTTCAGCGATTCGGACCATCCACAAGAATTTGTTGATGTCGTCTCCAGAGTAGCCGATGACGCCACCAAAGATGACCAGCACATAGTCCACGTCCAACATCCGCATGATTTCATAGGCTGCCGATTCATTGGAGGACATGGCTTTGCCCACCTTAATGCGTGAAACACATGAACATTAATAGCATAAATACAAAAATGCAGTAACAGGGTGCAGCTCACATTACAAATATGGATATTGCACACACACACAAATGGATACAAGGGGTTTCAATGAAATTTTCCTTTCTCCCCAGAACTGCCAACACCCCCCCCCCCCCCACCTCCCACCCCCCAAAAAAAATTGTGTAGCATAAGATCTCAATTTGTGTAGCATTTGCAAAATTTGTGTAGCGAGTCGTGAAAAACGGACCGAGTAGCCACATATAAAAGAAAAAATGGCTGTAATTTCGATTTCAAACAATTCTTTTATTGCAGTTACAAATTAATTAAAAAATAAAAATAACAATAATAAAACATTACTGCATATATAAATAGCAGGATTTAGATTGCAATGAGAATATTTGACTCAGAACTGATTCAGACTAATGACTTTCACTTTAAATGGCACAGTAATAGGCCTACAAAGCTGATTGTCCAAGCAACACAAAACAAGACGGAACTGCTTCAAACCGGCGCGCGCTTACACGTTCTATACTTCCCAGCAAAAGGCGCCTGAAATACTATCAAATTCCACTGTAAATAATAATAATAAATAAATAATGTAAAAAAAAAAGAAAAAAAAAAGCGTAGCATTTGTGGTATTTGCGGAGTTGCGTAGCAAACGATTTTTTTGCATAGCATTTTCCGCAAATTTCGTAGCAGTTGACAGCTCTGTCTCCCTGAAGGATAGCATCTCATGAAGATTAAATCCACTATGCTGACATTTAAATGTCCAGGCCCACTTTCTTCATGTGTTAAACATGTGTATACATACTTATAGTGCGACAGGGGAACAACTGGTGTTGAAATGTCCAAACCTATTAACCCCTTCACTGCCGCAATACTGCTGCGTGAC
This sequence comes from Oncomelania hupensis, assembly GCA_036898135.1. Classification (NCBI taxonomy): domain Eukaryota; kingdom Metazoa; phylum Mollusca; class Gastropoda; order Littorinimorpha; family Pomatiopsidae; genus Oncomelania; species Oncomelania hupensis. The sequence continues at coordinate 11,380,097 of CM072525.1, read as the reverse complement.
AGGGCAAAACTTTGCTTTCTTTGGTAGATTCACTAATCTGGTCACGGCTCATTCATTTATGGCAATATCTCTTACTTAGTTGCATCGTTTTGTTGCTTATACCCTTGGCTATTATGTGATATTATTGTAATTGGATTTTGTTTGTATTTGTTATAGTAAAAAATTACATTGCGAAATTTTTTTTAATATCAAAAATTGAAAGTTTCCGGACAAAAACACATTTTAGCACATAAAACCAAACAAAACACTGCAAAAATTGGTGTTAAGAGTATTAGGAACACAAAGTCAAACATCTGGTCGTTGAAACTTTCTTGTAGTATTTGCAAAGCACTGTGTCGCTTGAAAACAGGTCCCAGTGTTGAACTCTTGGTCCGCCATCTTGAATATGATTATCAATCTGCAAATTTCTTAAAACACTTGCATCACGTAGAACTCTCAGAATGGTCAAAGGGAAAGAACTGTATTTTAGCAACCCTACAAGTGGTTGGACCAGTATTCAATATTACCTCCCATTTAGTTTTCCGAAATTTTGCTGATGAAAATGCACCATGGTAGCCACTGTTATGGGTGTATGAACGACTGAAAATAACCACGTGCTGAGCTCGCCATGAGCAGTGAAGAGGTCAAAAAGGTATATACCTTTTTAACCCCTATATATATATTGCTTATTGTGAATACTTACCAATGCTATATGACTATTATTCCAGGTATTATTGTCCACTAGCGTGGTCCGGTTGCCCATGCCTGCTATCTGATAGCCGTAGTCCCACCAAGACATCACTCGGGCCTTGTCATGCGTGTTCTGCCGCAGCCAGTAGTATGCCTCTCGGAAGTCATCAAGTATAGTTCTGGTGCTGCAAGACAACAATATTAAGGTTTGTTCAGATGTTTCGGTCAACGTGTTTCTCTCTTTTTTAAGGAATGTGTGTACATAACCATCTCACACCAAGTTTAAGTGTCACTCCTTTGCTGGAAAACTTAACGAGGGGTTCAGCGACCTAGGTCAAAGTCTTCCTCGATTCAAACGAATGTGTGCATAACAATCTCTCCATTTCGGACTGTGCTCAGTTGTTCAGAGGCATCAGGCAATACACCTAAGACAGCAAGTGGCAGCCCCAGGCAGCTACAGTTAGACAATGTATCAGACCCTGTATCAGCCTTGACCAGCTCTGGAGCTGAATAAGCATTATCGAAGAACAATAAAAATGTAAAAAATAAAAACGAATGAAAGTGTTAGATCACGAGAAAGGGAAAAGTTGTGGTCATGTTCATGGGTAGGTATGGAATGGCAGGTAGACAGTGTTTGTTTTAAACACATTTTTTGTTTTTTAAAACTGAGACCTACCCTCCTTGTCCGTAGGAAGCCAACACGATGGAAGGACTGGAGTAGGCAGAACTGGTGACCCAGGTACAGTGCACGGCAAACAACATCAGCATCATCAGCAGGGCTATGATGATGATACTCTTGATGTTCATGCCCAACCCTTCTTCTTCTTTTGGCTTGTCCTCTTTCACCTTCTTTGCCTTTCCAACCTGAAAACAGCAATGTACAGAATATTTATTTGTACGTTATCAGCGAAAGCACCGGTGATGATAATGATGATGATGATGATGATGATGACATATTCTCGTACTGCGCAGGTATCTGTGTCCTTGTGATCAATGTCACGGGCCAGTTTTATAGTTAATAGGGACCTATGGCATTATATTGTTGTTAGTCTTTTTCTTGTGAGAAAATATTGGTAATTTTTTATGAGCTAAATTCTGATTGGTTGAGCTGGACAAATGGCAGTTCTTCCTAATACTTCTATGTTTGTAGATGCACAGGATGTCTCTTTGTTCTAACAAGCGTGTGTCTTTCATGAAATGTTACTGAGGTGATGCTAGATGACTGTCCGATTCATCTGAAGATGACACCAACTCGTCACTTTTATCTGAAGAAGATTCAAATTTAGCCATCAAAATATTGTTGTTGACAACCAACTTTTTTGAAGTCGAGATCGACATGAGATTCCCTTTTTACAAATGTCCACTATCTCCAATTCAAAGTAATGAAAATCAGCTACGTCATTGTCACTTTTCAACATCTGATGTCTTCTTCATTCGCCATTTTGGGTGTCCAAAATCAATGATTTTTTCACCAAACTTTGAAAAATCAATGTGAAACAACGGCGCCCTTCAAAATTCCCAAAGCACGCTGTAAATTTGATGCTAAAAAAAATTGCATATTGCATCCGGTTTGAAAGAGTTTTGTCCCCTGATTTGAAAACTAAAATTCCATGCTATTTCATTTTGGTCACTTTGTGTGTGTAAAATAAAAACTATAATGCACAATGAGGAATGCTGGGAAGAAAGCATCTATCATAATGCTTGGCGTGTCATCTCGCATTCTGCGGCTATTACCTTATCATAAAGTCGGTCGTTTTTGCTGTCAGAACCGTCCTCCGAGCTCCGCTGGCTGCCTCTGGGGTTATCATCTTTGAGGTAGATCTCAAAAGTCTTGGAGAAGGCAATGGCGGCCAGCACGCAGACCACGGGGGTGAGTGTCAGCATCAGTCGCACCATCACGCCAGCGAAGTAACTGGCGAACATGGCATATAGCACCACTGCAAAAATAAAAACACACGTGCCAGACGATTGCAAATGGGCCGCGAGACTCGCAGATAGTTCTCTTCCTACACAATTACAAAATAGCTAACAGACAATGCCCCCAAAATCTGCCATGGACAGCTCAATTCATGGTAGTACTCGGGCTAAAAACTGAAACAAGCCAAATGTTCGTTGGTCCCATTCTCATCCTCAATGGCCCATTGATGTTCCATGGAAGGAGCAAGCTGGCCCATAGGCTTTCTATCCCCAAATGAACACTCCGTCGTGCTGTTCAGTTTCTCTCTTTCATCTTCTTTGTTCGTAATTTAAAACATGTATCTATGTTTTATTTTTCACCTCTGGCATCAATATGAAGAATAACTAGAAACAAAACCTCATCATCATCATCACCATCATCATCAACACAATCAGTCATCAATCAATTCATCATCATCATCAGTCCCTCAGCTGGTAGGGCTGGTGGGGGAAGAGACATTAGGGACATTGAAGTTCCCCACTTCAGTGTGGCAGGAGGTGTGACCTGTCCAGCCATGTTCTGGCCTCATCTGTCCTTCTCTTTCTTGGTCATCCTCTGCACCTGCCTCCATTCCACCATTCTTTGCAGGATGGTTTTTGCAAAGAGTGTCATGCCACATGATGCGTTGCCAACAATTTGATACGTATTGTCTAAAAAAAAAAAGGGGGCATCACACGGGTGGGACTGGAAAATTGACTGAATTCTGAAATGTGGAAGCGGGGGTCTGGGAGCTGCAAGGCCCCAGTAAGGAATGAGCATATAGGACAAATTTACATTATGATTATAATTCTGAAATTAATTAATCATATTTTATTTCCATCTAAAAAAAAAATGTTTTATATAGAGTAATTTACAAATTTAAAAAAAAAAGATAAAACCACACCACGGGTTACTCAGACACACAGACTCTTTCACAGCATCACCCTGTATTCCTTACCACCACCCAACAATCTTCCACTAACTAGTAAGGTTTGAATGGAAATAATAACAATGTAACCCAGCGGAGAATTTGGCTCCCGCCTCCCCGAGAACACGGCCCGACCTGAACAGCTAATTTCATTTAGCCCTCGTAATAGAGACATAAAAATGTTTGCCCTCCAAGGCGGGGAAGTATGTTGAAAGTGAGTTATGTGTGTAATTTAGATTAACGTTTCCGAACACATGGCATATAGGTGAAAGTAAACCGGATTGCTGGCTACTAGTGCCAAGACACTCTCTGCAGCTCACTGCCACTAACCTGCATAAAATGCCTGCCGACAATGTAGTCCTGCTCACCACCAAAAGCAGAAGACGAATGGTCAGGCTGGGATAACATATGTCGTGTCGCCTTGTCCTGCATAATCCAATGGCCACACCAAAGGATTCTGCACAGCAGGAGCCACCCAAGGCTAGACTAACCAACAAATGGAAGGTAGACAATCTCTCCCAAGAGTGAACAGTTGCCTCCAATTCCTCCACAAATCCCACAGCTCAAATCAAACCATTTCCTCATGATTTCCCAGTTCGAAACAGGTTTGTCAGGAACCGCCACTGACTACGCCCAGTCAGGCTCCATTTACTGACTAAACAATGAATAACTGCCTTTAACAGTTACCACTGTCCAGCACCATCCTGTTCCCAGTCATTGTGCACCACTTATAGCTGAGCAGAAAATTTGACTCTCGCCCCTCGGTCACGACCATAAGAACACGGCTCGACCTGAACTGCTAATTTCATTTAGCCCTCATAATAGATACATAAAAATTGTTGCCCTTCAAGGCGGGGAAGCGTGCTGATAGTAAACCGGATTGCCGGCTACTAGTGCCAAGACACTCTCTGCAGGTCACTGCAACTAACCTGCATAAAATTCCTGCCGACAATGTAGTCCTGCTCACCATCAAAAGCAGAAGACGAATGGTCAGGCGGGGAGAACAGATGCAGTGTCGTCTTGTCCTGCATAACCCAATGGCTACACCAAAGGATTCTGCACAGCAGGAGCCAACCAAGGCTAGACTAACCAACAAATGGAAGTTAGACAATCTCTCCCAAGCGTGAACAGTCGCCTCCCATTCCGTGACAATAAGAACTGTGCGAGAAGATCTTTTTGAAACATGTCAGTATTATGATGAAGAAAACTAGCAGTTGAAAAATGGTCTTGTAAATTTACAGGCAGTGTCTGGGTTAACTGACCAGCAGCTATTAGCAGATCTGAGTGTGCTTTGTCGTTGGTGTGGCAAGTCAAAGTCTTCTTTCCACTTGATCCATACTGTAGAGTTTTGTTATAAACAATTTAGAAAACTGCTCCCGGAGCATTGACATTTCTCGTCCAAAGCAAATGTTTTCTTCCAATCCCATCCTCCTCGTTCAACCATATTAAAAACCATTTGTTTTTTAGGTTTCATTGGATGTTAATTTGCTTTGCTGACAGATTCTTTGCTTCCAGGAACGGGTACCTATAAAGGTCGAAAAGACAACTAAAGATAACTAAAGACAGCTAAAGACAACTAAAGACAACTAAAGACAGCTAAAGACTACTAAAGACAACTAAAGACCGGTACCTATAAAGGGCGAAAAGACAACTAAAGACAACTAAAGACAGCTAAAGACAACTAAAGACGGCTAAAGACAACTAAAGACGGCTAAAGACACCTATGTATAGACAACTAACCCTAACCCTATAAACAACAATAGCCTCAGTTTCTAATCGGGCATTGCATTTTCATTAAACCCGACTACACAATCACCCAGAACAGCTTTCACTTTGTATCTAAATCAATTATCTTATATAATATACTTGAAAAATATTATTGTTATTTTTTTTTAATCCGTTGTACTTTCTACGCGGCAACAAATTTCTGCCATAGCCAATGTCTTTCAAAGATGGCAGGTGTTTTGGGGCTCATTAAGTTGTTTGTAGCCTTGTATACCCTCTAAAATTTTTACCCCTGATGTCTTTAGCCGTCTTCAGTTGTCTTTAGTTGTCTTTAGAGGTACCTATAAAGGGCGAAAAGACAACTAAAGACAACTTTTAGTTGTCTTTAGTTGTCTATACATAGGTGTCTTTAGCCGTCTTTAGTTGTCTTTAGCCGTCTTTAGTTGTCGTTAGCCGTCTTTAGTTGTCTTTTCGACCTTTATAGGTACCGCCAGGAACTGCATTCTTTTACAAATGGCAAACACTCAGTAAAGGTAAAACAAGATGGCGGAACCATAAACATTTTGTTTAAAAAAACAGGAACACATTTGAAATCTGGAATTCCAGTTTAAACCGGAAGAATCACATCCATGGCATCACTACTCACCAAACACTCTCTCATCATTGATGTTTCTGACGCAGTACCACACTCCAGCAGGGAAGGCACAGACGAGGATATGGAGGTCGAAGAAGAAAGAGACCCAGGTGGTAGGCTGGTGCTCCGACACAGACGCAATGATAGGAATATGGATTTTAGCATAGCCCGTGTCCCACAGTGAGTAGAATCGTCCGCTCCAAGGCGCAATGTAGCCTGCAAATAACACTTCTTTTTTCAGAAAATGCAGGATCTTTGGACAACAACAACTATCACCAAGCTCAAAATCATCTGATGCCTTAGACAAACTAACTACACCTATGTAGTAGGTTAGTGTTTAGCATCTAAGGCACTGTAATAAGTCTGATGTCACTGCCAAACAAGAATAACAATAGTTCTAATATTTACAGTGGTGGTGGTGTTGGTGGTGACGACAACGATGATGATGACAATGATAATTATGTCTCACTCTGAGGACGGTGATGATAATAATTCTCACTTCCACAATGACTATGAATGATAAGGATGAGGATGAAGATGATGATGACAACGACTACGATTCATGTTTCCCATGATAAAGCTGACTATAGAACTGACAATTATAATAATGATAACAAGGACAGTTTTTTTGAGGGAGAGGGAGAGAGGGGAGGGGAGGAGGGGTAGGTGGGGGTGGGGGGAGGGAATGTGTCATTTTTGGGGGGCTTTGTAAATTCTCCTCGCACAGATTTGCAAAATAATCAGGATTTTTTTTTTTTTTTTTGGGGGGTGGGGGTGGGTGGGAGGGGGGAAGTGAGGGAGGGGGGGGGGAAAGGGATGTGAGTACATAGACTCAAAAATGATATCAATGATGATGATGACAATTACTCTTGTTTTCATGTTGGTGAGGATGCCGACGATAACTTTTCCAATGTTTCAATAGATACATGTCCCATGTCTAATTATGATAATGATACCCGTCATCGTCACCCCCTCCCTTGCACAAAACCAAAGTGCGACTTGCCAGCCCACGTGAGAGCGACCACAGCCAGGAAGACGAGGCCAGCGGCCAAGCCCACAGCCGCCACAAAGAAATATCGGAACTGCTCCTTGGACAGGAAGGTCTGTATGTAGCGCAGCGCCGCATAGGCGTACAGCAAGGCAAAGACACCTGTACAAGCAAAACAATGGAGTTAACAATGGACTAGACAGATAATCCCTCTCCCCTCCTCCTTTCCCCTCCTCAAAGACTGCAGAAGTCGAAGGACTGATGATGATCAATCCAAAACTTGTATAACAGTCTAAAGAAGGGGAAACAAAACTACAACACAGCCCCGTGCAGAGTCATTCATTTCCTAAAAGAATAGTTAATGTTTCTGCTTCATGCAGGTCCTCCATATTCCTGTATCCCCTGGTTAACCATATGGTAACACTAGTTTTCATTGCTCGTGGTTATTCTCTTGATCGCATAATGCTGCTCACACCAGCTCAATGCCTATATGAGCAGCACTCTTAGGTTCTCCCACATTGTCCTGGCTGCAGGCTATTTATAGCTTGCCTACACCCTCCTTTTCAGTGAAAGGAAAGGAAAGAAAAGCAATGGCGAAGCTATTTATAGCTAGCCTGGCTGAAGTTACTTCAAAATCTAAAAGCTTTGGTTGAATCGGTGTGTGCTGTTCTGTGGTACCTCTGCTGAAAGGATGCTGGACCCAAAAAGAATGGTGCTTCGACTCTTCAATAATGTTGTACCTGTACCTTTTACTATGTACTGTTTCAAGTTGGCGCCTCGGGCGGCTTGAGTTAGATCCTGTATCGGCCAGTGCCTCGAGTCGCCAAGTACGGCGAGATATGTGCGCTATACAAATCCTCTATAATAATAATTAAAAAAATAATTGTACCTGTATCTTTTCATTTACAATCCACAGTAAATGTATTAATTTATGACGAGTGGGGTCTCATTGGAGACATGGTCTGGATGGGATGGTGGTCGAGGTGGGGGAGGGGAGGGGGGAGAGGGAGCGATGCCAGACTCCCTCATAAACACAGATGGGGGAGGGGAGGAGGTGGGAAGAGGGGGCACCAAGGCAACTTCATTTCGCGGACTTAAATTTTAGACTTATCTCAACGCTAGACTGCATGAGAAAGATCCAGCTTGGGCGGTCTGCTATCCGAATGGGGAGCTGGAGTAGAGAGATACAGCACTCAATGTTGGGATCGCCAAACCGATCCGGAGACGGAATACACTATAGAGACGTGTGAAACTTCTACAACGATGATGTCCCGTGTCTTGATTGTCCGTACTACGCCATCTCTTTCTCGTCTCACCCATTGATTACGATACAAGTGGAAGAAGAGAGAAGAGTATTAGTTTGTATTACCTGCGGCCGCCATGTGCTCACTGGTCCTGATAGGTTGGAATCCCACAAAGGGAACTTGCATGGACAGCACCAACCCCACTATATAGAAACTGGTGTAGGCTGGAAAGAAACAAACAAAACACAGCGTAATAAAAGACAGTCAAGGCGTTCCTGTAAGCTTTCAAGTGCTTGGGGAGCGAGACATCTGGGACCCATTTTTAACTCTGGGTCAGCTTAATGAGTCCCAGGCCCATCACCTCTCCCTCGGAGCATAAAAAAAGGTTATTTATAACATTTTAGTTTGTGACTCCATCAATAACCCCTTGGGAAGGTGACCACATTGGAAACCTGCATACAGGTAAAAACTGTTAACGGATGCACGATTTGTGTTTTGTATGTATAGTGAAATTTGTGCCCTATACGAATAATTCAATTGTCGCTATTAAACTCTGTTTTGACACAAAAGGTATTTTCTATAATATTTTTTCAAAATTTTTCTATTTGGCAACAAAGCATTATATTACAGAAAGTATTAAGAATGTGTATCACCATCTATAGAGTAAGGGATTTATTTACCTGTGAATATTCTGTTGGAAAATCTGCCCATGAGCAGAAGAGCGAAGACGTGAAGAGGGATGAGGTTGATGATGAACACATAGCCGCCCCATGCCGACACCTTCAAACACAAACTTTACTTGTTCAGCAATTAATCATAATATTATTAACTAAAATGGCAAAGCCCATATGATTCACATGTTCCTAATGGAACTGGCAATATTTAACATGAAAATGAAGTACAGCAAAAGCTGTATTATGTCCAACAAAATGATGACCTTGGGATGACCTTGACCTACAGTATCCTTGATCTTGGGATGACCTTGACCCTCATGTGATCTCTCATGCATGTTTGATCAAATAACCCAATGTTGTTGCATACTTTGGGTTAAAAAATCAACCATTCCACTATATGATGACCTATTTTTGGCATGTTTTGCAAGGCCTAAAATGATTTTGACCTTCAAAATCAACACAAAAATGGAACACATATGAGAGATCAATCTATCAGCTCTAAATACAACAAGTTTGGACAAGTTTGTAAATTAATAATAATACAAATAATAATAATACTAAAATTTAATGTTTATAATGAATAATAGTAATAATAGTAATAATAGTAATAATAATAATAATAATAATAATAATAATAATAATAATAATATAAACGTCAATGTTACTCACCATATAAAAGTAGGACAGAGCTGTACAGATGCCCCAAAATACCTGTCCCGTTTTCACTGCTTTAATCTGAAACAGCGACAAAGAGAGATTGTAGGGCTTACTGCTTTCTATTGTGTACACTTCCAACAAACATGCTGACAGGTAAATGCGGTAAGAGAACGTTTCATTAGCATGTACTGGGCAAGAGATACAGCACAGTTTTAGATTTGTTCTGATGATGTTGATGATTACTGTCAGGAAGCTGTTTCCATGACCGTTGAATTATTTCATGAAAAGTAACCAAAAGTAACCAAATATATTATTAATTGGTTTTATTACAGCTTTGTAATGCGCAAGGTCACGAGCACCGCTATCCGACTCATAGGTTCGGAAGCCGCATTCGGTCCCGAGCGCACCGACAAGGAAAATAGATCAAGAATAGAATTAATTTTAAGTCTCAAGACACTGGACAACACCAAACAATAGAAACAGCGAAGAATGAAGTTATAGGAAACAATTAATTCACACAACACTTGCTTTGAATTTCTAACTTAATTTATGACGGATTCTTTCATTCACAATAACGAAAATAGTTTGCACAAACGTTATTAGGCTACATCACAATTTAAAGTCTACGTAATTAATATTTGTTCCATCAATTGCTAATAATCAAAATTCTTTCAAAGAAATTATAAAATCCAAACCTCCAACAAAATTAACATAACACCAACCTTCACACACCAACTAAAGTATCCAAATAATAAATTCTCACACACATGTCGAAGCAGACATTTTGAAGCATTAAAGTTACAATTCACAATTATAATTATAACTATCAAAACGAACTTTGTTACAATAACATTTAGAGGAAAGCACCTATCACAAAATATTCACTTCACTCATGCCCTAACTTCAGCCAAAACGATTTAGAGAAATATCACATTGACGGAAAAAGTTTATAAAGTAAGTTAGAAATTCAAAGCAAGTGTTGTGTGAATTAATTGTTTCCTATAACTTCCTTCTTCGCTGTTTCTATTGTTTGGCGTTGTCCAGTGTCTTGAGACTTAAAATTAATTCTATTCTTGATCTATTTTCCTTGTCGGTTTGGCTCGGGACCGAATGCGGCTTCCGAACCTACAAGTCGGATAGCGGTGCTCGTAACCTTGCGCATTACGAAACTGTAATAAAACCAATTAATAATATATTTGGTTACTTTTCATGAAATAATTTAACGGTCATGGAAACAGCTTCCTGACAATTACAATGATGATAAAGATGATGATAAGGAGGAGGAGAAGGGAAAGGAGGATGAAGAAACATCTATGATGATGATGATAATTCCCCGATTTGATGTTCATCATTCATGGTCAGCTGGAATATAAAAAAAAAAAAATTCACAGATGAAGAAGAAGAGAATAATGATGATGATGAAGAACCTTGATTTTGATGATCATCTGACCATCATAGTTGGACTATAATTAAATTATTAAAGAAGAAGAAGAAGAAGAAGAAGAAGAAGAAGAAGAAGAAGAAGAAGAAGAAGAAGAAGAAGAAGAAGAAGAAGAAGAGAAAAAGAAGAAGGTGATAGATGATCATGATAACGCAGTCTTCTATACATGTTGAAAGTCAAGCTCAATGTGCCTGTGAAGGAGAGAAATTGTTCACAAAGGAAACAAGAAACAAAGAGAGGGGTGAGGATGGGTGGGGGTGAAGGGTGGGAGAAAGTTGCTTAGTGACAGAGCGAATAAACAAGTCTTGCAAAAAGTCTTGACTCTAGCAAAACTAAAAACATTGTGCCCCAAAAAACAAAACAAAAAAACGTCAGGAAAAAACAAAACAGTCAGGCTAAGTTATCCTAGGACAACAATCAATAGGTCACTAGCCAGAAATGCACTCTCAATTTATTTGCTGACATGACTCGGGCAGAGCAACACATTTAACTGCACAAGCAGATCAATACCTTTAATTGCTTAAACAGATCTTTTGAAAAAAAAATAAATAAATAAATAAGAGGACAGTTAGTATTCATGCAAATATCTGTGCGCCACCTTTGTCACAATCGGGCATACAGAAACAGCAGGCTTTGTTTGCACGTGTTACTGCATAAACCAATCCTAAATAAACCATTCTGATCGTCAAGGTTATCGCAGCTTCAAAAGACAGAAACGGCAGGGTGCACCGTACATTTTATTGCACAAAATAACAATAACTAAGATACTGTGTGCATGAAATTTTGTTAGCACTGGGTCCAAAAACAAGCAGCAGGGTTTATGGTACATTTGTAGGCATATGTGCACCTCTGTGCGTAATGGTTTTCACAGCCCAACAGACACGAGCAGCAGGGATTTTAACAGTGGGTGAGTCATAACCAGACAGAAAAGGCATCAACAATAAACTTGGGTGACAGCAGGCCTTTGTTTGGAACACTCACACAAGCAATGAGACTCCATTTTATTACTTCAGCAACCTGAAGACTGAGGTATTTGTAAATGTGCATACAATTACTATGCAGCCAAGAGGCTGTCACTGGATGCAGGTGTAAAATAATAACCTTTGTGATTCGAAATTATATCCATAATTGAAGAATGCAGCATCTGGACCGGAGTGTCAAAAAATCGCTCATAGGCAATAAAACAAATATCAACACTTATGTCATGCTGTACAACACAATATGCTGGAGAAGGGCAACAGCTCAAATTACATCTACAGACAAGTGCATAATTATGTTTTACAAAAGGGGTCTTTCTTTTTTATGTCCAAACGCCTCTTAAAGCACTTTTAAATAGTTGGGAATCGGAACAAGCCCAATGTATGTCAGTCTGTCGGTCAGGCAGTTGCTTGCCATATCTTTTAAAAGTGTAAAGGGAACTCACCCACAGGAAGTATGTGAACATTAGGGCAAAAATGGCGATACCCTCATTGTCGTAACTGCCTGCCACTGACCGACTGATGTAGCCAGGAACTGCAACAAGGACAAAAGACACACTCGTGAGAAGAAGAAGAAGAAGAAGAAGAAGAAGAAGAAGAAGAAGAAGAAGAAGAAGAAGAAGAAGAAGATAGTCATAAAGGATGCAATTAAGCGCTTTTTCTTTAGTCGAATTCAAAGTGTGGCGATCGCAAATAGAAATCCATTTTTAGTTTTGAAATATTTAGATTGACTGCATCCAATAGGATTATTGAAGGGTGAGAGGACCCTGAGAAAACCCCTGGTGTCATGAAAAGTCCCGTGCCTAAGTCAAGCGCGGTGTTAGAACCCAGGACGTTCAACATAAAAAAAAAAACTAACCCACTATCAACTGAACTACCAGGCCACCACTTGAAGAAGAAGAAGATGATGATGAAGAACAGGTAGAAGAAGAGCAAGAAAAGAAGAATACGAAGGAAGGGGGAGGGGAGGGGGAGGAGAGGGGGAAGGGAGGAGAGGGGGAAGGGAGGGGCAGGGGGAAGGGGGCGGAGAAGGATGAGCAGGAGAAGAACAAATGTTCTGTTCACCAAAATAAAATAATTGATCAAGGATGTGCAATAACAACAATACTGTCCAAGTCAACCATGAAAATGCATTGAACGTCATTTGAAAATAACAAAAAATGTACATGCCGAGAGCAACGGCAACAATTATTAAACACACCAAGAGCATATCCATCCACTATTCCTGACACCCCCCCTCCCCCAAAACCCAAGGTGGCGTTCACTCAAGGAAAATGATACAGAGGAATACAAACATATGTGGTCTGCCTGGGCTCAAATTTCTGAGGCTCACCATGAGACTACCTCAACATTCCAGGATCAATTCATTAAATTAATGATTAAAGTCAGGCATATGTCAGCATATTGTAACTTCAGGTTTTACAACTGTACACCATTCTGACGCCCAGTATGAAACTTTCGCATCAAAAGTAATATCTTATGTGTCATTTAATGATTAATAAATACAGAGATGCCTAGGTGCCTTGATGCCTCTCAGTAATTTGGCAACTTGTTTTCAGTAATTTTGGAACCTTTTTCAGTAATCATCAGTAATTCTTTTAAAGCTAATATAAACACACAAAAACTAAGCAAAAAACTAAATTCTATTTCACTGTCAGACTCCTCGGTTTTGTGCTTTCGTTTGGAAGCCATTTTAGAACTCTCGCTTGGTCACGTGATCACCTCTCGTAACATTTCGCGCAAGCTTCACGGTTACAAAAAAGCCTCAGACGAACCGTTAGCTTCGCGGTTAAAAATAAGAGCCTCAAACGAACCTATAAATATAGGCATCAGCGGCGCTATGAAAATCCGTAAAATTGATCGCTGCAAATCCGTAATTTCGCTAATTATTCCGTATTTCCGTAGTAACTATTGTTTTTCCGTAAAATTACGGACGTTCCGTAATACTAGGCATCTCTGTAAATACATACTAAGAACTCTGTGATTTGAATTTGACAGAACCAACAGTCTGCTTACAGCATCCTGTATGAAAACATAATACTTCATTCGTTGGGAAACGCAAAACCCACCAATGGCGATGAAGCAGGCAGCGAAGAGACCAGCGCCTGGACTCCAGATTTCTTTGGTGAAAAAGTAGACCGCTAACGCAGTCATACCACTGAAGATAGGGGCTAGGAAAACGCAGATGTCACGGATGTGCAGGGGGATGTTCAATGCGTGCATGAACCAATGGATGGCCCCTGATGTCACCATCAACCCTGGGTACACCTGAAGTCAAGTCAAATCAACAAATCTTTATAAAGTTTATTCCACAAAGATTATCAACTTAATATAATAATAATAATAATAATTATTATTATTATTATAAGAAGTTCTTATACTGTTAATTCTACTAGCCATGGAGAATTATTATACACATATATGTGCATATATATGATGTACATAAATCATTTTGATGTGCTACTTCTTTGTCCTGATGTAAGGCTTTTGTTTTGTAAGTTTGTTTTATACTTCAGTCAATATGTTATACCTCAACCCTTACCGTAACATTCCAATCTCTCTCTCTCTGTCACACACACAAACATGTGTAATTGTAATGGTGATCCTGTAGGCCTTACGAAATATGCTACCCACTTGCTTATATCATTTTCCTTCGGATGAGAGTATAAACCAAGGTCTAGTCTGTGGACTCAAGCATCCCATCACATGGACCAAGATCCTTACGCTCATGTCCTAGAGGGGTGAATGCCGGCTACACAAATAGAATGCACTAGTTCCCTTCTCCCCATCCTCGGTCACCCAGAATTGTGCTCAGTCGTCTGGGCATCAGACTATGCGCCCAAAGGTTGCAAGTGGGCGCCTCAGGCAGCTTGAGTTAGATCCTGTATCGGCCAGCTCCTTGAGCAGCTCTTGAGCTGGAAAAGCACTATATAAAAATAATTAATAAATAAATAAATAACATGTGCACTCATTTCGCAGGCCAAGCTCTCAAAACTATGAACGAACATTTTATGTCACGGCACCCAAGTTCAATGTGTACGTGACCATGTCAGTGTCAAACTGCACAGCTGTATTGGAATATTTTGTTGCATGCTGCATATACACTGTATACAGTATAGTGTGGCGCTCAGCATACAGCCTCACTCTCACAGTCTGCTCAGCTTTACATTTTTCTATAAAAAAAAGTAGGGGGTCAAATTTGGCGTGGTCAATAGTATTTTTTTGGTGTCACAAAGAATTCATGACGTTCATATTCATAGTAAACAGCGAAAAACAGTTGCAGCCTATAAAGAAAACTAGAAGGGCTAAGGCCATATGACTAACATGCTCCTTATGGAACTTTTTAACATGAAAATGAGTGCCCACAAAAAACAACATGAAAAAGTGGTATTAACTCTTTCCCTGCCAATCGACGATATATCGTCGATCTGAGCCGCCATGTTTGTGCCAATCGACGATATATTGTCGATTTCAATATTCCGTTTCGTTCCGGTTTTTTGCGCAGTCCAATCCAAGTTTTATTTTAACCAAAGAGAGATAACTCTTTCTACTTTCGTTCTCGATCGACAGGCGCTTTTTTTCTTCAAATTGATTCGTTTTTAGAGTGTTTATTGTGCATTTTACTAAGCATAGTGATGGGCACAATCGACAGTGTGTCAAACTCTGTGCTAATAATCAATATAATTTCAAACTGTAAAGTGTATTTTGATCCTAAATAAATTTTCTTGCTGGTTTGTGAAGCTGATTCAGTGATTGGAATTATTCCTCCAGATTTGTTTTATCACTGTGGTATGTAGAAATATTTTTTATTTTATTTTATCATTTCAAAAAGATCAACATGCTTTCAAAACACATATTTCAATAACATAATCAAATTAACATTTTTGTGGGTTTTTTTCTTATTCTTCACTCTTTTACCTTTAATTTGATATGAAATATGTCTATTTAACAACTATTATTGAAAGAACAGTAGCTTAAATGCCTAAAGTACTGAACTTTCTTTCCGGTGCCAGAGAAATGTCTGGCACAAACGTGGAAACATGCCTGGCAGGGAAAGAGTTAAAATAAAAGAAATATCGACTTTGATCTTTCTAAGATTTTGACCTTTACTTCAAGCTCCAAATACACTCATGTACTATCATATAAAGTACAGCAAAAGTTGTATTATGCCAAAAAACGGTGACCTTGGGATGAACTTGACCTTCAGTGACCGAGCATGGGATGACTTTAAGTTTAACCCTCTCATGCATGTCTGATCAAATAACCCAATCCTTTTGCATACTAGGGGTTAAATAAACAACCATCCCACTGTACGATGATCTATTTAAAGTATTTGTCATATTTCTGCAAGGCCTAAAATGACCTTGACCTTCAATGCAAAAATTTAAAGTTTTATGATTAACTGGTCAGTACATTTTATTAATGAAAGACACTTCACCACTGTTTTAAAACAACAACACTGTCATGTGGGGTTTATGGGCTCTGCACAATGGAATTATGGACCCTCACGTTTATTCGGTGGGAACTGCTAGTAAGTCACCCTATGAATTACTTTAATAAATTTATTTGTTTAGCTCGTTCTGTGTTAAGGTTGGGGTACAGAAATAGATAGAAAAATGGTAAAAGATACTGTCACACTAGCTTTCACACGGCTATGAATCATATGTAGTCCAGCCACTTGATAACAGTTAAAATCACACATTTATTTCTTCTACTCTATACAAGATTCTCTAAGTACTAATCTAACTTAAAAAGTCTCTTTCAATGCTAATAGTTCGATCGCTGATAGTCTAGGCAGCTGTTTTTCTTCCTCGGGCACTTTGCTAGTATATTTCATGTAGATTTGGACTACTGTGGTCCGTTTTACAGTTTCTGAAGAGTTGGACTACTGTGGTCCTGCTATGATCAGTTTAAGTGCACTTTCGGAGAATACACTTAACTTTCTGATGGTGCGGTCGAAGTCCTTCTGTGAGGTAGCTTCTGGTACACCTTTGTCGTTGTGTAGTTGGGTTCCCTTGCCACGCTGTGGGGTCTGACAGGGTGTTTTTTCAGGGTAGCTCTTTCCGTCTTGTGCGGTAGAGGTTCCTCAACCAACTAGTCGTTTCTGTGGAGTGGGACGCACAGGATAGCTCGCCTGCTCGTCTGTAATATAAGAGACGAAATTCTGCACAACCCTGAATAATCGGTTTGTGCAGAGCGTCTCACTGAAAGCCAAGTAGCCCTCAGTGATAGCTCCACATCTCTATACATAAGCGACGAACATTCTGCTACTTCCGGGGTCCGCTGTAATCTCAACTCTAAATTCCTATACATACATAAATATCAATCGTGTCTAGCTATACACATCCAGAATTAATAATATTATAAACATTCAGTGGTACAGTCACTGGTCTGCAAACATACATATAAGTTAAACAACAGTGGTTCCGTACGGGATACAACATGGCGGCGCAACCGGTCGTGTTTCGGCTCGTGGTCGGCTCTTCCACGTGGTACGGCAAATTCGGATTAACAATTCACATTTATGCATAGCAAATTCTTCAAACATAATTTCAACAATAATATAAATATATCACGATGAAACAGAAGGGTGTTCATTTACCTGTTTGACAAGTTCAGGCCCGTGATGACTTGAGAGAATTCTAAGATTCCTAAGTCCTGCTTCCTGGTCTATGAGTGAAGAGCTTTCTCTAGCTGTGGAGATGTTGACTCTACCTCGTCTCACACACGACTGATTCAAACTGTGTTAGGATCTGACACAGTAAAACTGCTCTACCCGCTAAGCTGAGCTCTCATTGGTTAAAACGGTCAAATTCAAAGCTCAAGTGCTGACTCACTGCGTTGTGTGTGGCTAGCTCGCTGTGTGTGGCCTTTAATTGCTGCTGTGTAATCTACTGACTCTCTACTGTTACAAAGACTACACATGGCTAAATAGTAATAAGCAGAGTTAAGACTAGCCAGTTCATGACAGGCTCCCTCAACTGAAAAAAGGCGATGACTACTGGATTCGACCTTTTTCTACTACAGAGCCTAGTTTAACGCTGCACTATCCTAGGGTCCTATTTACAAACTAATTAAGTTGCTCTACCTGAGCTGCAATGCTGTGCCAGGTAGCTATGGACACTAGTGACAGGGTATTACTGGGCGGGGACGAATTCTGGTGCTGTGGCCCTTAGTTGTGTTGGGTGGGCGACAGCTGCTGTGTCCTCCACGAGATGGCGACTGAGGTAGTCGGCTCCGTGGTTTTCCTTGCCGGGGATGTACTCGATTTGGAATGAGTATGCCTGAAGGGTGAGTGCCCATCTCATCAGGCGAGAGTTCAAAGACTTGGAGGCTGCCAGGAACGATAGTGGTTGATGGTCCACCTGAACTGTGAAGTGGGTCCCATACAGGTAGAGTTGGAATTTCTGTATGGCCCAGACTAGTCCAAGACATTCTTTCTCCGACGTGGCGTAGTGGGTCTCGGCGGGTCTCAATTTTCTGCTGGCGTAGGCGACAGGGAATAGCGTCTCTGCATTCTTGGGGTCGCGCTGTAGCAGTACTGCTCCGAGGCCTAAGTCGCTTGCGTCGGTACGAAGAACGAATGGCTGAGTCAAATCGGGTAGGTGGAGTACTGGCGCCGATGTCATTCTGTCCTTGAGTGTTTGGAATGCTGTCTCACATTCCGCTGTCCAAACTACTTTGTCCGGGGCGATTTTCCGGGTTCCATTTGTCAGTGGTACGGCGATGCTGTTGTAGTTGGGGATGAACTTCTGGTAGAAGCCGCAGAGTCCTAGAAACGACTGTACTTCCTTTTTGGTCTTGGGCCTAGGAGCGTCGAGTAGGCGTTTCACTGTCTTCTCTACCGGTCGCAGGCTTCCTTGACTGATGGTGTGTCCCAGAAATTCTAGCTCTGTGAATCCAATCTGACATTTGGTGGGTCTGGCCGTCAATCCCGTGTCTCTGAGGCGGGCGAGTAGTTGTTGTAGGAGCGTGACATGTTCCTCCCACGTAGGTGTTGCGATGAGGATGTCGTCCATAAACGAATGTAGGTGCTCGCTGCTCAGGGGTGCCAGGAGTTTTCGCATCATGGCGCTGAAGATGCTGGGTGCGTTGTGGAGTCCGAATGGAAGTACATTGAACTCGAAGTGTCCTTCCATAGTGCTAAACGCTAGGTACTTTCGGACCTGCGGTTGCACTGGTATCTGATAGTATCCTTTGCTGAGGTCGATGCGTGAGAAGTACTTAGCTCGCTGTAGCTTGGCAAATAGGTCGGTCTGGTCCGGGAGTGGCTCTGGCTGGAACTGCGTTACCGCATTCAGGAGTCTGAAGTCGATGCACAGTCGATGCTCTCCGTTGGGTTTTCGCAACAATACCGTGCCTGCGCTGTAGGGTGAAGTAGACTCTGAGATGATTCCGGCTGCCAGTAAAGTGTCTATCTCTTCCTTGATGGCTCGCTGCTGCGACAGTGGCATCGGGTAGAGCTTCTGGCGGACGGGTGTTGGGTCGGTCACCGTTAAGGTTACTTCGACGAGGTCTGTCCTCCCTGGTCGGTCTGTTAGCACAGTCTGATGTTGTCGAATGACCTGTAGTACTTGCTGTCGCTGTTTAGCGGCTAGGTCTCCGTTGAGTATCACGTCTTTGTAGGTTTCTTTGGAGTGCAGGGGATACTCTACTGCATTGGTCTCCATGCTTTCTCCTTCTTCCGCGATGGCGATGGCTAGCAAGTTGTGAGTGCTGGGGGTCGCTGGTCGGTCCGTGTACTTCTTGAGGAGATTGATGTGGTGGTATCGGGCTCTCCCGTTCACCTCTACTTGGTAGACTGTCTTGGATTTCTTGGCAGTCACCCGGTACGGTCCTCTCCAAGCGATGTCCAGCTTGTTGGTTCCACTTGGAAGTAAGAGTAGCACTTGATCGCCGACTTGCAGTTCTCTGTCCTTCGCGTGGCGGTTGTAGTACTTCGCCTGACGGGCTCTGGCCTTCTTCAGTGCTTCACCAGCTTTCTTCCACGTTGCTTTGAGGGTTTCCTGCAGGTCTGCGACGTACTTGGTGGCACCTCTTGGTGTGTCGCCTATCTTGGCCTCCGTCCAACTTCTGCGTAGGGCTTCTAGCGGTCCGGCTAGAGGTCTGCCGAATAGCAATGTTGACGGGGTGTAGCCTGTGGCTGCATGGGGTGTTTCTCGGTATGCGAACAGTGCCGCATTCACGTAGGTGTCCCACGCTTCTGGATTGTCGTAGGCGACTTTCCTGAGTATGGTGAGAAGGGTTCCATTCAGTCTTTCTACTTGTCCGTTGCTGGCGGGGTGGTATGGTGGTGTGCGAATGTGATGAACTTGTATCAACTCGAACACGTCTTGCATCAGGCGGCCGGTGAACTGAGATCCGTTGTCCGTTCTAATGCTGTCCGGGAATCCGACTCTGGTAAAGATGGCGATGAGTGCATCTGCGATCTTCTTGGTGTCGATCGCTGGCAACGGGACTGCTTCGCACCACATCGTACATGCGTCGACGAGTGTGAGTAGAAATCTGTTCCGCTTCTTGGTCATGGGCAGTGGTCCCACTATGTCTACTGAGACTTGCTGGAATGGTACGCCGACTACTACCGATGGTCCTAAGGTAACTGGTACGGTGTGATGTCGCGGGGAATATCGTTGACATTGGTGGCAAGATTTCACGTAGCGCTTGACATCCTCCGTGATTCCTGGCCAATAGTAGTGTGTGCTGATTCTCTGCACTGTGGCTCCCATTCCCATGTGTCCGCTGAGTGGCATGCTGTGGCCTAATTCTAGTACTTGGGCTCGAAGGGTGGCTGGTAGTACTAGTTGGGTGTGATCTCCATCTCCTTGTCGATGTAGAACTCCCTCTTCCATGTAGAAGTCTCCCTTGTGCGGGGGTGTGTGCGCCTTGGGTAGCTTCTGGAAGCACTTCGCTATCGAGGTGTCTTCTTTCTGTGCTGTTTTGATCTCTTCGAGTCCTGGATTCGGAGCGAACTCGGGTTGGGGTGGTTGGGTTTTAGCTTGGGCCCTGGTTTGCACTGCAGCTATCTCTGCAGTTTTAGGGGGCGTGCCTAAGAACACATAACTACATCCTAGCACTAGATCATACAGGGGTTTCTGTAAAACAGCTGCTTGGATTCGTCCTGTGACGTACCTACTCTCTACTTCGATCCAAGCTATTGGGCAAGTAGTCGTGGGTTTCGTCAAGTCTGCTCCTTGTAAGTCGACTGTCTTGTCTGTCAAGTCCGCGCGCGATACAAGAGATTCGCTAACTATCGCGTCGTATGATAGACCTGTGTCATACAGACAGTTCGCTTCTTTTCCGTTGACCTTGACCGTGTGTCACCGATGGGTGATCTCCGATCGTGTGTGGCTTGTTACCGCTGCTTTGAGTTAGAACTCTGTGCGCTGGCCGGCTTTCGCGCTCTTCCCTACGTTGTGCGGCCAACTTGAAACATTCTGCGGTGGAGTGATTGTTTCTGTTGCAGAACGAGCAATACCGTCTCTGTTCTGCGGGACCTCTTTTCCCGAATTCCGTGTTGGGTCCTTTATTTTGCCCAGGTCTGGGGTTATTCGGCTTATTCGCGGTGCGCTCTTCCCGGTTAGGGCTTCGTTTCTGTGCCTCTTTCCCGTTAGGCTTTAGGTCTCGCCTGAAGCTCTTGGCTTCTCCGTGGGCGGCCACGTACCTATCTGCGACCTTGACCAGATCTTCCAGTCTTTCCGCGCCCTGTTCTACTGAGAATGTCCTCAGCTCGGGGGTCATGGTTTCCCGTAGCTGTTCCCATACTAACAGTTCTGTCAGTCCATCATACGTCTTAGCCGTGGCTGACTGGCTAATCCACTTATCCAGCGTTGTGGACAACCGATCCGCGAACTGCGCATAGCTCTCTCCTTTCACTCTCCGATTGGTGCGGAACTTTTGCCGGTAGCATTCTCCTGTCAGTTCGAATCCCGTTAGGAGTGCCTCTTTTACTTTGTGATAGTCAGTCACTCTGTCAGTCGGTAGCTTACTGTAGATGTCATAAGCCTTTCCTCTAAGCCCTTGACTAAGCTTGAAAGACCAATGAGTGGGATCTAGTTTATACTCTGTTGCTAGACGCTCAAACCTAGTCAGATAGAGATCTAGACCTTCTTCTCTCTCATTGAATGTTCCCAGTGGAAATGACATTCCTTGTACAGGGTTGGATGCTACCTCTAGCTGATCTGAGTGGGGAGGGGTTGAGGAAGAACTTGAAGCTCCTGATCCCAATCTTCTTAGCTCTAACTCATGCTGTCTGTCTTTTTCCTTTTCTGCCCTCTCATACTCCCATCTCCTACTTTCTGCTTCTCTCTCTGCTGCTAATGCTGCCTTCTTCTGTTCTCTTTCTGCCTCTAGCTCTAGTTTCCTCTGCTCCGCTTCTAATTTCTTTGCCTCTCTCTCTGCTTCTAATTTCTTCTGCTCTGCTTCTAATTTCTTCTGCTCTGCTTCTAGTTCCAGTTTCTTTTGCTCTCTTGCTGCTTCTAACTCTAGTTTCTTCTGCTCTGCTTCTAATTTCTTTGCCTCTCTCTCTGCTGCCCTCTCTGCCTTAGCCTCCTGTTTCTCTACCTCTGCATTGATATACGCAATTAGGTCTCCCCCTGCTAAGTGTAAAGCTTCCCCTAATTCCTTGAAACGCAATCTCAAGGCCACTGGGTCCGACATTGTCAAACGTGCCTATGAACAACCTCTGAATCACGTGGAATACCAAAACACTAGCGATATTGCAATTCAATAAAAACAATGCAAAGACAATCAAATTCGTAATCAATAATAGAATAAAACAAGAGTCAAATGGTATACAACAGTTACTTAAGCAAAACCTGCAAAAGAACAATGCAACATACAGGCACAAAAATATTTGAAGCAAAAAAGTTTTTAACTAAAGAATAGTGCACCCAAACTGAGTCAATGTTATACCCTTACACTATTCTAAGTTATTCTACTTCTACTGTTATCTAATTTTATTGTACTTAGATCCGGTTATACCCAATTCCTACACAGATCCTGGCAGGCTCGCCAATTAAAGTGTCATGTGGGGTTTATGGGCTCTGCACAATGGAATTATGGACCCTCACGTTTATTCGGTGGGAACTGCTAGTAAGTCACCCTATGAATTACTTTAATAAATTTATTTGTTTAGCTCGTTCTGTGTTAAGGTTGGGGTACAGAAATAGATAGAAAAATGGTAAAAGATACTGTCACACTAGCTTTCACACGGCTATGAATCATATGTAGTCCAGCCACTTGATAACAGTTAAAATCACACATTTATTTCTTCTACTCTATACAAGATTCTCTAAGTACTAATCTAACTTAAAAAGTCTCTTTCAATGCTAATAGTTCGATCGCTGATAGTCTAGGCAGCTGTTTTTCTTCCTCGGGCACTTTGCTAGTATATTTCATGTAGATTTGGACTACTGTGGTCCGTTTTACAGTTTCTGAAGAGTTGGACTACTGTGGTCCTGCTATGATCAGTTTAAGTGCACTTTCGGAGAATACACTTAACTTTCTGATGGTGCGGTCGAAGTCCTTCTGTGAGGTAGCTTCTGGTACACCTTTGTCGTTGTGTAGTTGGGTTCCCTTGCCACGCTGTGGGGTCTGACAGGGTGTTTTTTCAGGGTAGCTCTTTCCGTCTTGTGCGGTAGAGGTTCCTCAACCAACTAGTCGTTTCTGTGGAGTGGGACGCACAGGATAGCTCGCCTGCTCGTCTGTAATATAAGAGACGAAATTCTGCACAACCCTGAATAATCGGTTTGTGCAGAGCGTCTCACTGAAAGCCAAGTAGCCCTCAGTGATAGCTCCACATCTCTATACATAAGCGACGAACATTCTGCTACTTCCGGGGTCCGCTGTAATCTCAACTCTAAATTCCTATACATACATAAATATCAATCGTGTCTAGCTATACACATCCAGAATTAATAATATTATAAACATTCAGTGGTACAGTCACTGGTCTGCAAACATACATATAAGTTAAACAACAGTGGTTCCGTACGGGATACAACATGGCGGCGCAACCGGTCGTGTTTCGGCTCGTGGTCGGCTCTTCCACGTGGTACGGCAAATTCGGATTAACAATTCACATTTATGCATAGCAAATTCTTCAAACATAATTTCAACAATAATATAAATATATCACGATGAAACAGAAGGGTGTTCATTTACCTGTTTGACAAGTTCAGGCCCGTGATGGCTTGAGAGAATTCTAAGATTCCTAAGTCCTGCTTCCTGGTCTATGAGTGAAGAGCTTTCTCTAGCTGTGGAGATGTTGACTCTACCTCGTCTCACACACGACTGATTCAAACTGTGTTAGGATCTGACACAGTAAAACTGCTCTACCCGCTAAGCTGAGCTCTCATTGGTTAAAACGGTCAAATTCAAAGCTCAAGTGCTGACTCACTGCGTTGTGTGTGGCTAGCTCGCTGTGTGTGGCCTTTAATTGCTGCTGTGTAATCTACTGACTCTCTACTGTTACAAAGACTACACATGGCTAAATAGTAATAAGCAGAGTTAAGACTAGCCAGTTCATGACAAACACTCAACAGACACACTTTTAAAAATGGAATTTTATTTTATTCATAATATATATGAGTCATTCTTTGCTAGTCGTAAATGTTGGGGTACATTTTGTTCAAATTTTATAAACACTTCAGAGGGTTTATTTGTTAGACTTAAAATTCACAATGTGCACGATAAAAAGAAACTTTTAATAGGAAATCTCATAGATTTTTACTGAGATAAAAAAAAAAACCAATTCAAATCAAAACAAAAATTAAAATTAGTCATCTTCTTAACCTTTAGGCTGCGCTGTCAACGTACGTAGCACGGGGTGTCTAGCGCCATCGTAATGCGATGTAACCGTACGTTGTACGGAAGGGAGGTAAAAGCGTTTATAAAATAAATCCTTGGTCATGATTATGAAACAAAAGTTGTTTCCCTTCAACTGTAATGTTTTGGCAAGAAAAATCTTTCGCTTTAGAGGTAATTTTCAAACAAGAAGCCACAGTCGAAGCAGTTTTTGAGGATTGCTGGCGAAATTTTCCGCCTCGTTCGTCGCCATTATGGCACGCAGAACATAGATCTACACGGCAGAAGAGGTGGCGCAAATGCTTCAGGAAGAAAACTTTGATGATAATAGTGGGGATGAAGATTTTGATGCGGGTGATGATGTTTATTTGACGGAGGCTGGAGGGAGGGATTAGGGGCCTACGATTCGGACGAAGAAGAAGATCGCCGTCTACAATCTTTAGCAGACGACGGTAGGTGAAAAAAAACTTTATTTTCACAAGATCTATAATAATATTATTTGCCTTTTACACAGACTAGTTCTGTATTTATCAGGCTTTGATTACAGTCCATTTTGGTTGTCAGAATTTTTGGTAATAAATCTTATTTCTATTCTGCAATTCTTTGCGTATGACTTCAAGAATGGGTGTGCAGTTGAGTGAGCGTGAATTTGTTTGCTCATGCCCCTAACTTTCCATCCCATAATTGTACAAGCCAACAATCTTACACTTTTTTGTGTCTATTCTTTGGAATCTTTATTCAATTTCCTTTCATTTGATGTATACTTTTATATATATCTAGGTGTAATAGTTTAGCAACAATGGCATATATAATAAGTCATGTGTGTTTTTAATCGTAAGTCAAAATTTTCTTTAGCACAGAGCAGGAAAAACATGTCAGCAGGCTAAGGGTTAAGTATTCTTAAGAACACAAAAACGTCGATTTCAAGGTGTCTGTCAGTCGTAAAAAAAAAGAGCGGCTCGTGAAGATATCAAACAATCTTACGAAGTTACGACATGCAATCTTTGCAGCACACAGCAATTGTACGCGCCTATTGTGGAATAATACTGGTTTGTTCCAGTAAAATTTGCTAAAAATAACTATTTCCGGCCTTTTAAACTTAAGTTTTTCCTATTTAGAGTACAGTGGAACCTCCGGTATCCGTCTCTCTGGTATACGACTCCCTCTGTTATGTGACCTGAAAACTTCTGACGGATTCACTTCCAATAATAAATGACCTCCGGTATGCGACCAGCGACCATGTCTTAAGCCCTTTATACAACCGTCTTTATTGTCTGTAACTTCGTTTTTTCTCTCATGTTAGTGTACTATTGTCTGCTATTTCCGGTTCGCAAGTAAGGGACATTACTCGCCTACACTGGCTTGTCAAAATGGCGTAGCGCAAGAGGAAAGTTTTGAGTTTGGCAGAGAGAATAAAAGTGATTGAAAGAAGTGAAAATGGGAAGAGTTGTTTGTCTATTGCAAGAAGTTTAGAAGTTGGGGAGACCCAAATTCACTTCATCATAAAGGATAAGGAATATCTGTGAAACTACGATGGGAGAGTGGAGAAAGTGGCGAAAGGAAAACATTGAAACTGAGAGCTTCTGCACTGATAGACTTAGAAAGGACCTGATTAATTGAAAACAGTCTTCAAATTCAAAGTTGTTCCCTGTTCAAAATGTCTGAAGACCCGACTGTTTTCTATTTTTGAAGTTATGACTAAAAGACAAAGCTAAAAATGAAACATGTTAAACAGTTTTCTTTGTCAGAGAATACATGCTGGTGAGTTTGATAATTATGACTACATACCCCTCCAAGCCTGACCACCTCTATTATAAGACCGTTTTTTCTCAGATTTTGGATGGTCGTATACCGGAGGTTCCACTGTATTTTTAAAGTAAAAAGTGTCAGTCATGAATTTTTACGACATTTTCTGACTAATTTTAATATTTTTATAAGCCAGTTTCAAGCATTTAATAAAACTAAATATTCGATTAAAGTTATTGGTTTTATTCGAAACAGAGGTTAGAGATTAACAGAAGTCCACCATTTTGTAATCATTTATTTCAATAGTTCTGTAAAAATGAAAGTAGTTCATGGTGCTCATGACGGAGATTCACGAAGGACACCAAAACTTTAACTAAAGATAATTTCCTCAACAAACTTTCTTTTCATTAAAATGTTTTGGTTGGGTCGTATAAAACAACAATGTTTCGTTATATTTGCATTGATTTTGTTACACATATGTGTAAGATTATCATATAAATTTTTTCCTAATAAACCACAACAATGTCCCTCTCAAGACCGGTCGTTTGCCGATTGGGATGAAAAATTCATAATTCAAAGTACAATAAATTTTAAAAAATAATGCTTAGTTATAACTTATATATATCATTATTTTTTCAATCAATCTTTCTTTCTCTCAATGCAGCACTTCAAATTGAACACAGTTTTGTTTAAACAGTTTTTATTTACATTCTTAGCAATCAACCCTCACAAGCACACGTTCGGACACTTACTAACTTAGTCATTATACAAAGGAAAAGGATGAAAGTTTGTATTTAAACAAATGACAAAACGAATCTTGCCTCGCAAAGGCCACCTGCAAGGCATAATGCAAGAAGGCAGAAGAAGAGGGAGACATAAAAACAGGGGGGAAGAAACATTTCAGAATGGACTGGCTCGACTACTGAACGAATCCATGAGGACAGAGAAAGATGGAGTACGCTAGTTAAACAATCATCTGCAATGCACCCACGGCTTTCAAGTTACGGGATAGGACAGGATAGTATAGGATAGGACGAAAAACTGAAATACTTACAGTCCCACCAACAATTCTGCCTAGTGGGTACCATGCTCGATCGTCAAACCAGTTCAGGAAATTGTAAAAGCCATGTTCCACCATGTAATGTGTGGCACGGTAGTTGAACCTATCACAAACACACATCCTTGCCATTTAGGCTTCCTCCAAACCACAATGAAAAACATTGCAAATCCACTAGTAACAACCTATAGCAGCAAACGAATCAACATACTGATTGTGGCTGCCAAACCACTGATTTAGTTTACTGGGGATGTTTGGCAGTTTGCACAATGTGAAATAAGTGATAAATACATACATAAACCGTATTAAAAAAAACTGTTATCGAAATGTACTATGCACTAGTATTCCATGTCTAATATAAGTTTGGCCAATGTGCTCACTTGCAGTATAGAGTTGTACATTTTGTCGATGTTGATTAAATCATAAATGATTGTTGTTGTGTATAATTTTTATCAGGCTACCCACTTTCACTATCTACCGTCGTATGTTTGCTGTGCATTTCACTTATTTAGATCGAAAGCAATTGTGCAATTAAATTAAGTGCTATACGTGTTTGCTTTGATAGACTCTGGAGTCAAATGTAATAAACGTTGCACCGCTTGGTAACAAAAACATTGAACTTCAGCACACGTCAGATGACGTCCCTTGTTTATGGTTTGCAAGATTAAAACCTCACCAAGGGTCAAATTCATGGATGATGCTCTCAAATCGAATGACTGCAAACAGTCGGGAACTGAAGCCTGCAATCCACGCTAAGGCTAAAATGACAAATGTCAACAAGCTTTTCCATCCGCCTGGGTTGAACATTGTGGATCTAATGTCTGCTTTCCCCACGATGCCACCGGTGTCTGCCATTTTGATTCCGACTGTTTCCGCCTAACATCCACGTGTTCCCATTCGACCAATCACAGCGCTGCAAGTGTCGTCGTGCAAATAAAAAACCCACATCAATGAACAGAAATGATATTGACACGACAAGGACACTAAACAATGTGGAATCCTACCGTACTATATACAATACAATACAACTTTATTCATCCCAAAGGGCAATTACATTATTATGTTTATGAGGCAGCATAAAAGATACTCAAAAAAACGTATCATAAACCATTTTTGTAAAAAAAAAAAAAACAAAAAAAAAAAAACAATAAATACATAGATTTAAAAAAACATCACACAAGCACACACACGCGAATCAAGATCACAAGTGATATCACAAAAGTCAACAAAATTCAACAAATAGATTAAAAAGTGCAGCCAATACACATAGACACTAAAGGGAGACTCTCACTATATAACAAATAAGACCCCCAAAGTGCCGAAAACTAAAAGCGGTTAGTACTATTAAGAAGTCGGATTGCACTGGGAATAAAAGATTTGGAACGCCGATTTCCCTTACAGATGGGCCACAGGCGCTTGTATCAGGACACGCGAGCGCCAATGCCTGTGACGCGTCTCCCTTTGGTTATCTATAATATTATAGTATTATAGATAACCAAAGGGAGACGCGTCACAGGCATAGGCGCTCGCGTGTCCTGATACAAGCGCCTGTGAGATGGGCATAGCATATCGGCGTCTGGACGGCAACAGTGTGAACTCGGGTTTCAAACAATGTTCCTGATGACTATTAAGGATGCTCCCGGTTTTCAGTAAGATCTGCTGATCACAGAAAGAAGAAAGATATCTCTCTGCCTAACTCCAGTGATCTTTGAGCAGACATTGACTATGCTATACAGACTATTCCTATCCTTCACAGTCAGACCGTGTGTGTATCAGTTTATAGTCCCCTCTCTTCCCGATTAGGATTTTCAGAGAGGAGACTTTACCGTGAAACCAACAGATAAAAGAAAAAGTCAGCAAACTTTCTATAAAAGACTGGTAAAACAAACTGAGGATCTTTGTGTTTACAGAGAAGGATTTTAGTTTCCTAAGAAGATACATTCTTTGCTGACCACGTTTGACAAGACTGTGGGTGTTGACATCAAATTTCAGCTGACTATCGACAAGGACACTATGGATCGACAAGGACACTAAACCATTTGGAATCCTACCGTACATATAGATCAATTATTACAAAGGCATATCTTACAAAAATCCAAACATTGTCTCTACATCAGGTTTTCATATCCTATCCTATCTTATTCTGTAACTCGGAGGTCGTAGGGGCACCACAGATTATTGTTTAACTAGCGTACTCCATCTCTCTCCGATTTCAACTTTCACTAAGAAAACCCCATTTTCCCTTTACCTGACAATCGCTTACAACTCCCAACATATATAAGCTTACGTAGGCCTATACAATCTTTAATGAATGAATGTATAATTTGTAAAACGCATACACATCTGCACGCCTACTGGCATGATCGTTCGCTCTTCTTACAACGCATGCAAAACCCTAATAGTTCACTTAAAATTAAAAATAAATAGGAGCCATTAAACTATTTAACATTCGACAGCTACAGCTAGATATGGCATCATTTAAAAACAAATTAAAAAGTCCATATATTACTTTGCTTTATATACATATATGCGATAATCTGCAGTGTGGTTTGGTGAATATATATAAGGTGCCTTTGACAGCATACAAAAATGAAAGTGCTATAAAGTACAACTGTTTGGTGTATTTTCATTGCTTAGCATCCCTGACATCTTATTTCATTGGGGTTTGTAAGCGCGAGTTATATTCTTACAAGCTATAGACAAGAATGTACAACGTGACATTTGTGACGTGTGACAGAAACAAAAGCAAACATACTTGAATAATTGTCAAGTTGAGTTGGGCATATTTTATTAACTACTGCAATTAATTTACAATATTGTACTTTTTATTGAAGCTAATAATGAGTACATTTAACACCATCAAAGCTGTTCCAATCCAACTTTTAGACTCGTGGCAGGATCTTTTTTTAGTGTGAGAGGTGTGTGACAAAAATTTGTCACAAATGTCACACGATTTCTGCAGCCAATATTCCCATAATTATGCAGCAGTATGGGGTATAAACTGCAACAAACTTTAGAATAATATGTTTCTTGTTGTTTTCAGTAACATTAGCAGGAATATAACACCTTTATTTGCAAATATTTGATCAAATGTCAAGCACCCCTCTTTGTGTGTCATTTTGCACAGCAATTTCCACCCCAAGTTCACAGTATATTATTTTTTTTACTACCTAAAATATTGTTTCCATGCGTATGACCAGCTCAGATTCTCAAGTAAAATATGTATGATTAAAAAATCTCTAAATTTCAAACAATAATATGTAATATTAAACTAGTTATGAATGTTTATGCATAGCTAGTATTGCTTTGAGCACCTTTTGACATCACGAGCATTGTCATCTTCTTCTTCTAACGATTTTCTTTTTGGCAATGTAGACTATGTTTATTTTATTTTTTAAAATATTTTTTTAAATTTATCTATGTATTCATTTGTTATTTTAATTTTACTTAGTAGGCGTGTGTGCGCGTGTGTGTATACCTTGTGTGTGAGTGCAATAACGTTGACTGGGGTTAATTGCTGGTGTAATAGTTGTTTTTGCTGTTCTTGAGGATAATATATGGTTTTACTGATGTCATAATGATAATTTTACACATATGGAGGAGAAGGAGGAGAAGAAAAAGGAGGAGGAGGAGGAGAAAGAAGCGGAGGAGAATTAGGAAGAGGAAGCTGAGGAGGAAGAGGAGGAGGAGGAAGAAGTGGAGGAGGATGAAGAGGAAGCGGAGGTGGAGGAAGAAGCGGAGGGGGACGAGGAGGAAGAGGAAGAAGAAGTGGAGAAGGAAGAGGAGGAGGAGGAGGAGGAGGAGGAGGAGGAGGAGGAGGAGGAGGAGACAAATGAATAAATACATAATAAAATAGTAAAACACACGGATACCTACCCAACGAAGCGGGACTGCATTGTACATTATAATTAGATCGGGACATGACGCAAATGCATGTTTGCATCGCACTTGTTGGTTTGCATTTCTCCCGTTAACTATAATTGTGTTAGCTCGCTATATATTGACCGGTTTCACTAATTTATTTTCATGAGCTTGAACACCTGGGGAGCCAATCGAGGTAAACATGAATTCAAACAGTCCATACGCTGTGACAGACAAAAATCGATGATGTTCAGGTCATACGACGTACAATGGTACATTCGTCTTTAAATATACCTATTGTAGGCCTACCATTTATAACTCCATCTACCCCTCCACCTCTTCTCTTTCTATTTTCTCTCCTCCCTCTCCCCTCTCCCCCCTATTGTCATAAACATCCGTGCGTGATTTACATACAAAGTTCACACGAGTTTGCTATGATAGTTCTTAAACATTTTGAAAAGTACTGCTCTGACTTTTACAACCACAAACCAAACGGAGACCAGAGATCAGTTCTAGCATGCCCAGAGAACAGAGAAGAAGAAGAAGAAGAAATCCTCCCAATTCTCCGAGAAGAAATTGAGGCAGCAGTGCAGTCGCTGAAGAAAGTGAAGTCAGCGGGAGTGGACAACATACCCACGGAAACCGCTTCAAGCAGGAGGAGAAGCGATTATTGACGCCCTCACCATTATCTGTAACAAGATCTGGCAGAGTGGGGAGTGGCCTACACCATGGACCCAATAGCTTGTCATCACTCTTCCCAAAAAAGGTAATCCTTCAGGAGTGTGAAAATTACCGGACCATCGGCCTCATCAGCCATCCCAGCAAGGTCCTCCTAAAAATAATACTCAACAGGTTGAAACCCCAAGCTGAACAAATCATAGCTGAAGAACAAGCAGGATTCGGGCAGGGTGAAGTACCACTGAACAGATTTTCAACCTCAGAATAATCTGCGAGAAATACCTACAGCACCAACAACATCTATATCATGTGTTCGTAGACTTCAAGAAGGCGTTTGAACGAGTCTGGTATGCAGCTCTGTGGGCAACCATGAGAGTGTACAACATCAGCCCTACAATTACTGAAGTCATCAAAAGCCTGTATGACAAGGCTACCAGTGCAGTCCTCCATAAAATCGCCATCAGAAACTGGTGCAGAACAACAATCGGTGTGCGTCAAGGATGCCTACTCTCTCCAACACTCTTCAACATCTTCCTAGAGCGCATCATGTCGAGCCATTGCACACAACTTGTTTTCAGTGTTATTGTGACTTTCTTGAAACGCCACATACGTTGTGCTGACAGTGGGTCATATCACGTCCCCCTTTTTAAGTACTTTTAAGTGTTCAAATACTAGCACTAACCCTAACCGGAGTGTGAAAATTACCGCACCATCAGCCTCATCAGCCATCCCAGCAAGGTCCTCCTGAAAATAATACTCAACAGGTTGAAACCACAAGCTGAACAAATCATAGCTGAAGAACAAGCAGGATTCATGGCAGGGCGAAGTACCACTGAACAGATTTTCAACCTCAGAATAATCTGTGAGAAATACCTACAGCACCAACAACATCTATATCATGTGTTCATAGACTTCAAGAAGGCATTTGACCGAGTCTGGCATGCAGCTCTATGGGCAACCATGAAAGTGTACAACATCAGCCCTAAAATTATAGAAGTCATCAAAAGCCTGTATGACAAGGCTACCAGTGCAGTCCTCCATAACAGCGTCATCGGGAACTGGTTCAGAACAACAATCGGTGTGCGTCAAGGATGCCTACTCTCTCCAACACTCTTCAACATCTTCCTAGAGCGCATGATGTCAGATGCTCTTGCAGATCACGAAGGCACAGTCAGCATAGGGGGCAGAGCAATCTCCAATCTTCGTTTTGCGGATGATATTGATGGATTGGCTGGAGAGGAACAAGAACTTGAACAGCTTGTACAGAGGCTTGACACCACCTCCAGAGCTTATGGAATGGAAATAAGTGCAGAGAAGACCAAAATGATGACCAACAACACCAATGGCATCAACACGGACATCAAAGTACAAGGCCAATCCCTCAACACAGTGCACAGCTTCAAATATTTAGGAGCCATTGTGTCAGACAATGGGTCTCGACAGGAAGTCCTCTCCAGGATCGCACAAACAACTGCTGCCCTGACAAGGTTGAAGCCCATTTGGAAAGACAGAACCATCAGTCTACATTCCAAAGTAAGACTGCTGCGCTCTCTGGTCATCTCCATCTTCCTATATGCTTGCGAAGCGTGGACCCTCACAGCAGATCTCCAACGAAGAATACAAAGCATGGAGATGAGGTGCTACAGAAGACTTCTGTGCATTTCCTATACCCAACACATCACCAACGACGAAGTCCGACAGACCATCACACAAGCCATTGGACAACACGATGACCTGCTCACAGTGGTGAAGAAACGGAAACTCCGATGGTATGGCCACGTCACCAGATCATCAGGCCTTGCAAAGACCATTCTGCAAGGCACAGTGCAAGGAGGTAGAAGAAGGGGGAGACCGAAAAAGAGGTGGGAGGACAACATTCGAGAATGGACTGGTTTGACACTGAGCGAAGCCATGAGGGCTGCTGAGGACAGAGAAAGATGGAGTATGCTGGTTAAACGATCATCTGTGGTGCCCCTACGACCTTCGGGTTATGGGACAGGATAGGATAGGATAACCCTAACCGTAACACAGCCCTAACCCTACCGGATCATTGGTTTGACGTCAAAACAAGTAGGTCTGTCAAAACAAGTTATGTAGATGCTCACTGGTTTGTCCAAATAACACTGTGTAAACATGTACACACACACACACACACACAATGGACATTCTCCTCCCACCACCCCCATCCTGTCTCTCTCCCCCCGCCTCCTCTCCCCCTCCCCCTCCCCGCAAAACAATGATGAACAAAAAAAAAGAGTAAAATAAAGCAGTTTGAGAGAAGGGAGAGAGAGAGTGAGTGAGAGAGAGAGAGAGAGAGAGAGAGAGAGAGAGAGAGAGAGAGAGAGAGAGAGAGAGAGAGAGAAATAACACCCCTTAAATAACAAAAGAAAAAGACACAATAAACCAATGTATGCACAACTAACTAGAACGTCTGCTTTATTCGTCACTTTTATTTGTATTTTCATCCCACACAATGTCAAGTAAATGAACGTATAATTTTTAGTTTTTCGTATCAATGCAAATTTCATCAGATACACCAACATCTACAGGACAACAGCGTTTCAGTACCAATGACCCCATTTCAAATCAAATAAATGCGTACCATAAAATTGTTATGCTCATACAATACAAGAGCGAATTTACGTGGCAAGGCACGTCGTATGTACACAACATCGTACATAATTTCAATATAATAAAGATTTAAAAAAAAAATCTAAACATATACAATTTCAAACATATACCAAAACATGCCATATAAACTCACGAACAAGCACGCGGTCACACACACACACACACACCCACACACACACCCACACACACACACAAGCGCGCGCGCCTCCGTCTCTTACAAGATCAAAAATATGTACAGGATCGACCAAAAACACACATAACAGTATATTCAAATGATACAAAATCGTGATACTATGACTACCCACTACCACATTCTAAATAAAAAATAACGCTAGGTAAGGCTGAGGGCGTCAGGCCTTCCGCTTAATTTGTCACCCCCAGATTACACAAAGGCGTACACAATATAGAACAAATATCATAAGACACAAAATACATCCATCAAAAAGGGCAGAATCGGCAAATGACACATGGGAAATCCAAAGATCATCCCGGTGTGTACAATGTTCACTACCTAGCCACCATAGACAGGCAGGGTGTGTACAATGTTCACTATCTAGCCACCACAGACAGGCAGGGTGTGTACAAAGTTCACTACCTAGCCACCACAGACAGGTAAGGTGTGTACAATGTTCACTACCTAGCCACCATAGACAGGCAGGGTGTGTACAATGTTCACTATCTAGCCACCACAGACAGACAGGGTGTGTACAATGTTCACTACCTAGCCACCACATACAGGCAAAGTGTGTACAATGTTCACTACCTAGCCACCACAGACAGGAAGGGTGTGTACAATGTTCACTACCTAGCCACCACAGACAGGCAAAGTGTGTACAATGTTCACTACCTAGCCACCACAGACAGGCAAAGTGTGTACAATGTTCACTACCTAGCCACCACAGACAGGCAGGGTGTGTACAATGTTCACTACCTAGCCACCACAGACAGGCAGGGTGTGTACAATGTTCACTACCTAGCCACCACAGACAGGCAGGGTGTGTACAATGTTCACTACCTAGCCACCACAGACAGGCAAAGTGTGTACAATGTTCACTACCTAGCCATCACAGACAGGCAGGGTGTGTACAATGTTCACTACCTAGCCACCACAGACAGGCAAGCCAACCACAACATCATAAAAATACTGAGGAACACGGTGAAAAGGGAATGATGGACAAATTACAGGTGAATAACGTATTGAAAGAGTGAATACTGTAGACAACAGAAAAGAAAAGCGAAAGCAGTAAATATAACGAGTGATAGAAAAGAGCAAAAATAAAGCACTAAACTTCCAGAAAGTGGGGAAACTATTTATAGTAAAAGACCCCCGTATCCTTAATTATCCCTGACCTCTCACTCTCTCTATCTCTGTCTCTTTTCCCTCTCTCTCTCTCTCTCTCTCTCTCTCTCTCTCTCTCTCTCTCTCTCTCTCTCCCTCAACTAGTCCAAATAATATATTATTTGTATTCACCCCAGTTTAGTTTACACCGTAGCAACCAAAACACAAAAAAGCAAATCAAACAAACATGTTGATAAATATATAAATATTGTCAAGTTCGTTAGTTATTCATTGCTTACAGGGTCCATGTTACTGCAAAGAGCCGAATCAGGACCACAAAATCAAGACCACAACTAGGCTGAAAGAGGACTCACTCCTGATCAACATAAAAGATCTGCTGAAACAACCCTAGTGGTAACACTAAAGGCACTCCACCAGCCGGTCACTGTACAATAATGGCATCCTACGCAGGGGACGCTGAGGCTATGCTCTAATTTATCGAACCCCCATTTACAAAAACAAAATTAAATACAACCATCATTATAAAATATCAACGAAACACGTACATGTACAATGCCTACATTGCCAAATAATAACATCATAGGAAGCCCTAATAACCATTTTGGCAGAAAGCGTCCAATATTCCCAAGCTGATCCAACAGACCTCACACACAAATGAGGAGTTTTGTCCCAGAGTTTTCAAGAAAAAAGGTTGGTGACGGGTCTAGCGAAGAATAAGATAGTATAGTGGATTGATAGAACAGAGTAGGAATGAGAAAGAGCAAATGAGAAAGACAGCGACAGTGAGAATTGAAAGCACTACAATTCCAGAAAGTGGGGCATAAAATGTATACAGAAACCCCGGACACCCCAACTGGGGAAATATTTTCAAGTCATCAGTGTTGCTTAACCAAACCGAAAGTACATAACTAAAGTATAACTTCATATTACAAAATACATTCTTCTCTCGTTAGCACCCAAACAACAAAGTAAATCGATAACGAGAATACAGGGAGAATCAACCTGGCAACAGGTGATAGAAATAAACTGATGAATAAATAGACAATTCACGGGAAAGATGCAAACATGCCTACATACATTTTTGTATCACGATAACGCAGGCCTAATTCTGACAAAACAACAGACAGAAACCAGAAATAAATAAATAATAAATAAATAATAAATGCATAAATGCATACAATAACATAAATATATCACTAAATATATCCATAAATAAATAAAATAAAATAATTAATTGGAAAGATGACAAAAGCGTGTAGGCTATACAAGTTCATAATAACAATAACATATCTCTGACAAATTGAAGCCAAGAAACAAAACATTATGACACAATACAATACAATATAATCTAATATTATCCAACACATTTTTATGACCTAAAAAATAACTACAGATATAAATGAACAAAGAAGATAAAAAGAATGTGCATATATTGTTTTTCCGTCAAAATTCAAATGAAATTTGACAGACGATGCAAATATAACAATTTAACTAAGGTTAACGTGATTATTGTATGTTATGATATTAAAAAACAAACAAAGAAACGAACAAAAAAGAATGTAGCCTTTTCTGTTTTTGCAACAGTTTTGAGCAGGGCAAATCGTATGAGATCAACACTTTAAAAATGAGAAGAGATCTGGTTTTGAATCAAGATTGAACAGATAGCTGGATAAACTGAATAAATAGCTAATAATTATTGTGTTACAGTCATGAATGCAAAATATTTAAAATGGTAAGAAATCTGTGGTTGTTGGCAAACAAACACACCCATACATACATACCCACACACACACACACACGCACATACACACACACCTCTCTCTCTCTCTCCCCTCTCCCCCTTTCTCTCTCTCACCTACCACCAGAAAAATAAATCATATCATTATTATTATGCTCTTAAAATGGATTTACCCCACGACACGAACCGTTGAAAGCTGATGCCCAACAGACACAATACAATTATTAATTATGGGGTGCATAAAATGGAAAGCTTCTCGAATGCAGACGCGCAGCTGTTTCAATACAATTTTTTAATTTTTTTTTTTTTTTTTTTTGGGGGGGGGTGGGTGGGGGGGAGGGGGAGGAAGGTATTCAGTATTTTTAACCAGCTGTATCACTCAGTCTTATTATACACACAATCTTCCTGTCAAACACAATTCTTTTTTTTCTTTTTTTTTGGGGGGGGGGGAGGGGGGGAGGTGCGTTGCCGAAGTGCATACATAAAGGGAGGCCAACCGAACGTATAGCGAAGTCCCCCATACGCACTGTGTCCGGGGACGTTAATCTATCCAACGAACGAACGAACGTATAGCGTGTCATCGCTGTATAACAGCCTCCTTTGCTCTCGTTAACTCTGGAAAGCATTCGACTCGTGCATCCAACCCACGTCGCGAAACCGAGACAGGTCGAGGCTTATGTTCACAACTCTACTCATAGAGAAAGTAAGCATTGTCCAGCCTCAGATACGCAGCGTGTCGTCAACCATAATTATTATTCAGGTGGTTAAAAAGTCACTCTGTATTGAAAGAACTTATCACTATGGTATCTCACACAAGAAGCAATAAAAACACTAGTTAGCGCATGCATTCTGTCTAGATTGGATTATTGTAATTCACTCTTCGTGGGTCGCACACAGAAAGTCCTTAGACCTCTTCAGCAAGTCCAAAACTCTGCAGCTAAACTCATCTTCAAAAACACGGAAATCACAGCATTGCACGCCTCTCTTTCAAGAACTACACTGGCTCCCAGTTGAACAACGAATTAAATATAAAACCTCATGTCTTTGCTACCACATCATCTCTGGAACTGCTCCTAGCTATCTTTGCGAACTTTTGACTGTCTATGTTCCTTCTCGCTCTCTCCGCTCGTCTGCAGATGAAAGGATGTTCCGTGTACCAGAATACCTAACGGTGAGACACGGTGGTCGAACCTTCAGTTTCTTCTCCGTTCAGACCTGGAACTCGCTACCTCGGTCCGTCCGTTACAGTCCTTCACTAGCGTCTTTTAAAATCAACTTGAAGACGCATCTTTTTAGAGAGGCCTTTTCTTAGGCGCCCTGAGTGAGTGTGTTTGGGTGTTGGGATGTGTATGTGGTTGCGTGTCATTGACCAATGTACGCATGCTGTGTTTACATTTGTTTGTGTTAAGCGCTTTGTGATTTTGGAAAGCGCTGTATAAATTGCCTGTTATTATTATTATTATTATTATTATTATTATTATTATTATTATTATTATTATTATCATTAGTAGTAGTAGTAGTAGTAGTAGTAGTAGTAGTAGTAGTAGTAGTAGTAGTAGTAGTAGTAGTAGTAGTATTATTATTATTATTATTATTATTATTATTTTTATTGTAAATGGTCCTGCATTAGCATGAAACAAAGAACGTGATGTGTTCCTTACAGTAGTAGAATTTAATTATCTATCTTTAATTGTTATCCTTACAATGCCGAGATAAGCTTGCAATGGCTTGGTTCCGACCGACACATCAACGAAGTTTATCCTAAAATCAGTAGGTGCTATGCCGAGACGATTACATATACGTGGAGTTTTAACGTTGTGGAAAATTTCCACTACTGATTCTGCGTCCACAGTAAAACGTGCTTCCCAACAATCCACTAATAATTAGTAAAGTAATTAGCCATCTTTAATCGGGGGGTTGCTTTTTAACCATCCTGAACACACTAAAAAAAGACAATTTGTACCCACAATTTTTTGTTCAGCCCCAATCAGCTTTGTCATAATCAATGTTAACAGATCGAGACTATCGGGGCAATGAGTAAAACAAAAGTCTAGTAGGCCTACGTGCGCAAAGTGCAAACAATGGGAGGCAACCGAACCAACAATGACATTTTCTGTTACTCTGTCCAAGCCGCAAATTGATTGATTTATTGTTGCTTTAGGTCCAGCGGACTCTTCCGAGCCAAATCAGGACCGGAAGCCGCAAATAATCAAACACATAATGCACTTTTTCACACAGGACATTGTGTTTTCAACTCAAATAAGTGCAACATAACGAAGTATCATAGCGATCAGATGTGTTCGTCGTTTGAAATAAAATCGATGTCAGGTCGGTGTAGTCACCGATACAAATTGTGTATGACGGGAGACCAGCGTGAACGTAAAATGGCGTCATTGCTTTATTGTCTCCCTTGCGCCGTTATTCCCACGTTTACTAACATACACAAAATTCACTGGCTTAATAGCAAAAATATTAGCGCTGCGCAAGAACCCGAATGAATAAATGAAATAATTGTGTTGCCGCATGACAAAACCCGGCTAAAGACGCCAGGATCGATTCGCTGCTACAGCCGTAGAACACTAAAAATAGGCTACCCCATCAATTTTAAGATTGTTACCTCTTTGTCTTTATTTAAGACTTTTCTTTAATATCCCAAACGGATTTTGTTCAAAAATTACTAAAACATTGTTTATTTTGTTGATATTGATAAGGGTGTTGATCACACCTTGCTAAAACAATGGCACTAATTGACCTCCGATACCCCAACTTTTCTTGTCCGACTATGAAGGGAAATCCCCAATGTGGATTGATATATAACGTCTGGAGAGTGAAAAGTCCCTATTGCTACTACTTTTTGGTACATAAAAGTGTGTGGCGTATGAATTTTTCATGAAATTCC
This sequence comes from Oncomelania hupensis, assembly GCA_036898135.1. Classification (NCBI taxonomy): domain Eukaryota; kingdom Metazoa; phylum Mollusca; class Gastropoda; order Littorinimorpha; family Pomatiopsidae; genus Oncomelania; species Oncomelania hupensis. The sequence continues at coordinate 11,339,510 of CM072525.1, read as the reverse complement.
TTGTTCCGAAGCTTGCTTGTGACACAAGTTGTGTTCGAATGTGTCTCTAGCAGGGTCGTGAAAAACTGAAGTGTTTCCTATAGATTTTCGACGATTTTTAGTTCAAAGTGAATTTTTTAATGTAGATAAACTCATCATACATCTATTTCAAGTGTTTTCTTGCAATATTTATGTTGCATTTGTTAGAAACAATTTGTCAAAGTAAGTGACCGATTCTTTTTGGAAACCGGAAGTGATGGCTTCGTCTCCAGCGTCAGTAGATGTGTCGTCTGCTAGAGTAGCTAGGGCCTTGAATCGACCCGGTTTTGCTTCTGAAGAGCTCCAAGACCTGCTTTCAGACTATTTTTATGATGGTGCCAGTGGGAACTGTGATGAGGATTATGATTCTGACGAGCAGAAGCTTGATCCCGTTATTAAACGATACTGTTTGTTTTCATTCAATGATTCATGTTTCGTAGGCCTCTTCGCTATTGGCGTGTCTTTAATAATCCGTCATTCTACTTGCATAGATTTAGGTAAAGGTTGAAAAGGCGATATCAGTGAAAGAATTACAGTAGGAGTGTGGAAAATATTTCAGTAGTATATTTTGTTGGGTGGAGGTGGGGTGGGGTGGTTGAAAAGGTAAGTAGTCTGGCCTGCATTCAATATTACTAGCATGACAAGTTGACTATGTTCTCAGTATTTATTATTGTTGGTTTGTCTGTTTTAGGAAATGAACATGAGGACTATTTACCAAATTACTAGTAATTAGTATTTGCTTTGATATTTGTGTTTATTTAAACTTTATAGAGCAAAATGACATGTTATTTTGATTTACACCTGTGACGCGACAGATTTATTCGACGTGCGGAAGGGAGTGGAGAATCGGGGAATTATTAAAGCTTGATTATTAGGACTGAAAACTACCTAATGAAACTTTTGTTTTAGGTTTGTAATCTTTGTTTGACTATTTGAACTGAGCTGATGTAGCTGCTTGCAATTAAACAAAAGATTACTTGACGGACGAGGGATTTAAGAGGGGGGGGGGGGGGGGGGGGGGCATTATGATAGGGTTTATTTTAGAAAAATGATTGATTCAGGCCATGTTCTTGATATATTATTATGTGTTTGAGTTATTATAGACTTGCTAAACACTTGTTTTATTTCTAATATGTTTAAAAACACTATGCATTATGGATGGGTACAGAATAAAATTGTGCGTACTGTTTTAATTTGTTTATGTTCAGTATTGTGTGGATGGTGTATAATGTGAATTTTCTCATCTTATCTCAACTCACTGCCATATTGCTGCCATCTTCCTGATTGTTTTGATACCAAATACATGCATAGGAAAATTCTGGTTGTGAAGTAATGATCATTTTACAATTCAAAACTTTAAAGGCAATTTCTGGAAATTAGCCCCCGAGAAAATAAAATATTTAAAAAAATCATAAAACATCAACCAATAAAGATAAAACATTTCTGGTTTTTGCATTTTGAAGATTATTTTTAGTACTTTGTTAATAAATAAATAAGTAGTTTTTCATATTTTGACACTTTAGCCTGGTTTTCTCATGCTGCAACACAATTAATTAATTAATTAATCAACCAGTCAACTCAAAATGTAGGACAATACATTATATAACTATAATTATTACCCCTGTGCAAAAATCAACTTAGGTTGACTGTCATAATCATGAACAAAATAAAAGACGATAACAGATACAGTCCTTCATGTTTACTTTACACAGCTAATAAATAAATTACACGAAGAAAGTGGTCCTATTTGTCAGCTATTTTATTAAAAGATGTTGCTGCATCTCCTACATTTTACCAGGCAAAAAACAAACCGGAAGCACGCACTTTTTATACAAATGTACGAGAAGCACAAATAAAATAAATTAAAAAATAAGTACATAAACAAATAAATAAAATAAATACATATCCACCAAAGGATGGTGGGAAAGCAAATTTGCAATCCTTGGGCATTGTGATAAAACCCAGAATAGCATAAGTGAATGTGGAGAGGTTTTTTTTTTTCAATAGCCACATACCTTATAAATTAAAATATATACATACATAAATATATAAGTAAAAAAATAAATAAATAAATAAAATAACATAATTATAAAATAAAATAAAATAAAATAAATACAAAAGCAGCTGGAAATGGAAGCTAGTAATATCTGCTTTTAACACATACCAAACAGACTGGCACCTTTTCCTTTCGCATTTCCTCCCCAATCCCCACCCCCCATCCCTGCCCACCGACCAACTCTCCTTGCTAACGCCAAGCGCACCTCGCTTTCTACCATAGCACACAAAATGGCACCATGCCATACAAAGTTTCAGCATCATCGTCATCGTCAACGTCATCATCATCATCATCAACTGGTTTCCAAAACATCACACTTTGATGAGATTCGTGCGTAACAATGCACAATTAAATGGGATTGTTCTTCAATACAACGCGTTTGGGCTAGCAGCTCAGTATAAAGAGCTGCTCAAGGTACCGACCATGCAAAGTCTAGCATGGCTAGAAATCTTTTTGCTTCTCTCTTCCCCCTCCACCTTCCTTCCCCTCCCAACTCCCTCAGTCCTATCCCCCCCCCCTCCTCTCCCCATCAAAATTCTTTGGCAGCGGATTTAATACCAGCATGGAATATTCAGTAAGGGGACAAAACTCTGGCATCCCACAATACCCGCCACTCCACTCTCACTCTCTGTTAAACAGCTCCAACTGTGTCGTCACATACCACTCAGTAGTCGTAGTAGTTCTTTGGCATTAGACGGTGCATGACTTCGGGGTACGGGTATTTGAAGATGTTGTAGTCCGGTTTGTACATTTTCCACAATCGTTTGAGGTCTGCCTGGGGAACCTGCTTGAACATGTTCATCATGCTGTTCTCCGAGTTCCGGAATGTATCTGCCATATACGGGGCTTTGAGCTTGTCCAATACTCCTGCACGATTTAACACTTCCTTGGTGTCTTCCAACAACGTCTCGAACTTTCCTATGAGGTCATAATGGAACGTGCACGGCTGACATTGTTTGTAGTAGCGTTCCCAATGCTCGTTTAGGTTGCCCTCGGAGTTCACAGTCTCGTGCTCAGAGTCTAGCACGAAGCGCACAAACTCGTGAAACTTCACGTCACTTCCGTCTTTCCGCGCTTGGGCGGTGGCGTTCTTCCGGTACTTCTCGATGATCTTGCGACCGAAAGTCTCGTGAAAGTACTTGCTGTAGCGGGCTTGGAACTTGTTCTGGTAGGTGGTGAGCAGCCGTTCAAAAGGATCCCGGACGAACAAGACCTTGAGCGACTCGTCCACGATTTTTTGGCGTTCGGCGGGTTTGTAGTCGCTGAGCTTGTGCAGATGCTTCGCGTACTGCGTGTGGGCATCGTAGGCTGATATCTGCAGGTGGCTCGTCACGTTAACCTGCAAAACAAAGCAGCTGCCAATAACTATGGACAATTGTCTGGTTGTGGTGGTGGTGGTATTGTTTAAAAAGTCAGACGATCATTTCTGAGGTCATATTTGTTCAAACTTTCACACTCGATAGTATGATCCCCGACGAGTTTTATACACGTTACACATTATTGTGAAAAGTTGTCAACACAGCGTAATCGCAGTTTAAATTTTAAAAAAAGACATTCGGTTCCTCGATAATATGTCACCTCGCGTGTGTAGCAAAGAGGCCAACCTCCCTCCCTCCCTCACCCACCCCACCTAATTCCCTATCATACCGTCGAAAAGCGTCCCTCCAGACTACAGACATATTATTCTTTCCCGTGGCAAATTCACAGCAACTCATGCACTGAAGCTTGTTAGCCAAACCACTGACTGTATACGTGGACGCCTGTATCTGCATTTTAAGGGAGATAAGCCACTTTCTGCTTATCTCAGACGATCACTAGAACGCTGGGGCACGACGTTTAAATTCAAATTTAGCATATCGGAAACACACACACATGTATTATTATAAGCACATAAATGTTGCTTATCGTGAAAAGATCCCCCACCCCATTCCCTTTCGCTTCAGTCCCCTCTCCCCCTTTTCCATTTTGGATCTAGGATAAAGAGAAACGTTAAAGATATGCCTTCACTCATTTGGGATCTAGGGTAAAATAGAAACGTTAAAGATATGCCTTCACTCATTTTGGATCTAGGGTAAAGAGAAACATTAAAGATATGCCTTCACTCATTTAGGATCTAGGGTAAAGAGAAACGTTAAAGATATGCCTTCACTCATTTTGGATCTAGGGTAAAATAGAAACGTTAAAGATATGCCTTCACTCATTTGGGATCTAGGGTAAAGAGAAACGTTAAAGATATGCCTTCACTCATTTGGGATCTAGGGTAAAGAGAAACGTTAAAGACATGCCTTCACTCATTTGGGATCTAGGGTAAAAAGAAACGTTAAAGATATGCCCTAACTCATTTTGGATCTAGGGTAAAATAGAAACGTTAAAGATATGCCTTCACTCATTTTGGATCGAGGGTAAAATAGAAACGTTAAAGATATGCCTTCACTCATTTGGGATCTAGGGTAAAGAGAAACGTTAAAGATATGCCTTCACTCATTTTGGATCTAGAGTAAAATAGGAAACTTTAAAGATATGCCTTCACTCATTTTTGATCTAGGGTAAAGAGAAACGTTAAAGATAATTATGCCTTCACTCATTTGGGATCTAGGGTAAAGAGAAACGTTAAAGATATGCCTTCACTCATTTTGGATATAGGGTAAAATAGAAACGTTAAAGATATGCCTTCACTCATTTTGGATCTAGGGTAAAGAGAAACGTTAAAAATATGCCTTCACTCATTTTGGATCTAGGGTAAAATAGAAACGTTAAAGATATGCCTTCACTCATTTTGGATCTAGGGTAAAGAGAAACGTTAAAAGGTATGCCTTCACTCATTTTGGATCTAGGGTAAAATAGAAACGTTAAAGATATGCCTTCACTCATTTTGGATCTAGGGAAAAGAAAAACGTTAAAGATACGCCTTCACTCATTTTGGATCTAGGGTAAAATAGAAACGTCAAAAATATGCCTTCACTCATTTTGGATCTAGGGTAAAGAGAAACGTTAAAGATATGCCTTCACTCATTTTGGATCTAGGGTAAAGAAAAACGTTAAAGATATGCCTTCTGTTACACTCGGTATGATGTTGGTGTTTTCTATCAGTATCTGATTCAGCCCCAATGCTGAATTCCTGATAGGGTGTAACTCAGATTCGTTTATTCACGCAACCCGCTCAAGCAGCATACAAGTCACAAAGTCGACGTATGAAGTTTTCCACTTTTATTCAGCACACATCAACAACTGCATACAATCGCCTTTTCACTCTCAAATTTCACTTTCCAACTCACTATCAACAACTCTCCCAACAGCAACTCGGCACACGATTAAATAACCTCTCTCTCTTCTCGAACAATTTGGTACACGGTAGAAATGACGCACTGCCACCAATCGAACTAAAGATCGTCATCACTGGCTTACGTCATACACATTTCCTCTACTTCCGGGAACATTCACGACCTTCGATATCCATCGGGAAATTTCTATCGACAGTAATAAACATTCAGATCCCGAAAATTCTCCAACAATATCGACCAACGAAAATTATCAACGTTATACAAAACCTCTCCTAACAACAATGCAAACTCAAATCAAAGGTAAATAAACTCCATTATTGAATACTTTGCAAAACGAAACGATTAGATCTATCGTGCGCGCTTCCGACATACTTTCGTTCGCGTTTCAACGTAACACCTTCACTCATTTTGGATCTAGGGTAAAATAGAAACGTTAAAAATATGCCTTCACTCATTTTGGATCTAGGGTAAAGAGAAACGTTAAAGATATGCCTTCACTCATTTTGGGGGTACTTTCTCTTCTTCTTTCTTCTTGGTTCCCCACTCCCGTCCTCTTACTGCCCTCCGTTCTTCTTCACCTCTGTCTTTCTTCAGGCCACTAACCTTGCCAGTCAGGAAGATGAACATGCGCCTCCAATCGTTCTGGGCGACTCCTGGGATCTGGCAGAACAGGAGCTTGTGTTCCCGGTCCACCAAAAACATGGCCAAGCGGTCCACGGGCTGGCGCGACACGTCCTTGATGCGGGGGTTCAAGTGACGGCAGTACTGCGTCATCATGGACACCCTGTCTTTCATTTCCTGTTGCACTTGGCTCAGCACTTCCGGTTCCTATACAGGAGATCATATTCACGGCATAAGTCAAGTCGTGTTAATTCCAAATTAAATGTTACCCAATTGAAATTTAAGTAAATAAAATAAGTAAAGTGAGTGAGTAAAGTAAACAAGTAAATTAGGTTAAAGGGACCTACTGTGACCTTGCCCCATGGACAGACCCTTTTAACATTTACAGTGAATGTTGCCCCCTAATAAAAAAAAAAAGGCTTACAACAACAACAAAAACTATTTTGAAAGTATGGTTATTTTTCAAATGAATAAATTCCGCGTTTTTTGTGTCTATTAATAGCAAAAGCCGTAGGAGAGTCTGCCAACATTCTTGAACAACAAATAACAGATACCAAAAGTCGGTGTGACATCCTCACAGTTCCTAGTATCTTAGCTGGGCTGGGAGCGAATGGGAGCATTCTGATTGGTCGACGCGTTACAAAATTCGACGCATGCGCACAGTGCTATCATAGTCTTTGTAAGGGTTAGGGTTAGGGTTTGAGTTAGAGTTAAGAGTTTAGGGTTAGGGTTAGGGTTTGGGTTAGGGTTAGGGTTATGACGCCTAAGAACTTCGTGAAAAAGCCGGCCCGACATGACCTAGCAAATGCGCAAATGCGCTCGGATAAACTAGGAGACCCGGAACTTGAAGGATGTGACACCGGTCAAGTAGTGGCCACATCTGGCTTACGTTTTCCGGCTTATGCATTGGGTTGGAGGTAGTGACGCCATGCTTATCACGGCCCGGTTCGAATTTATAAACGTGTGTAGATGTGCAATTTCACTACAACAAGGCACTTCTTGCACCTGACTTGCAAGGCACTTGACGATGTAATTTACTCTTTCACCATTTGACTACATTATGAAACAATTTTACTACGATCTCCTGAGCTCGCCAAAGCGTGTGTAGCAGACCACATTTGTTGCGTGTAATCATGCGTGTGGGAGGAGTTTAGGTTGACCTCTAAACTCGTGACGTCACACTCTGGCTTCCGATTGGTCCTCAGAAGTCCGGTTTATGTATGTTTGCAGAAAAAATCAAACACGCGCTATCCTTGTGAAATTTTACCTTAGCCAGAACGAAAGGAAGTCATAAGCGTAACACAAATGTGGCTGGGTACGTACAGCAAGTGTGGCCGGACCTTTAGAGAAAAGAGCCCGTACAAACAATTGTTCGTAAGGTTTTTCGTTTTAGGTTGATAAAACGGACCCAGCCCTACCCCAGAGACAGTCAGAAATAGGGTCAAAGGTCACAGGTCTGTATCGTTAAAAAAAAAAAAAACTTCCCGTCAGGATCGAAACTGAACATTCAAACTGTAGCGGTTAGGTTTTGAGCAACGAGAGAACCCTTTATCAGCGTTTAATGTAAAACCAATGTGAATTTTAGGGTGAACCCGTTGTTACCAAACGTAAACAAAGCCTTCGAATTTGGGCCTTTTAAGTAAAGAAAGTGAAGTAAGTAAACCGAGTGAGTTAAGCAAATAGGTCAATAACGTTAAGCAAAGAAAGTCAATAAAGTTCAGTAAAGAAAGTAAATTAGGTTAGGTAAATAACGTAAAATAAGTTAAGTAAGGAAAGCAAATGAAGTAAAGAAAGTAAAAGATGTTAAGGAAAAAAAAGTTAAGTAAACAAAGTAAATAAAGTTAAGTAAAACCCGTAAATAACGTAACATAAAGTAAATTAAACGAAGTAAAGAAAGAGTAAATTAAGGTAAGTCAAAGAAGCAAACAACTTTTAAGTAAACAAAGTAAAATAAGTTCATACAGAAAGTTCAATAAATAAAGTAAATTAGTTTAGGTTAAAAAAAAAATTATGTAAAGAAGGTAAATTGAGTTGTGTAAATAAAGCAAATTAAGTTAAGAAAGTACATTCAGTAAAGAAAAGAAAAGAAATAAAGAAAATAAAATAAATTAAGTACAAAAAGTAAATTAAGTAAAAAACAAATTATGTTAAGTAAATAAATACATAAATAAATACAATAACCACAGTAAGTAAAGAAAGTAAAGAAATAATTCAGGTTCATTGAGTGAGTAAAGTATATACGTATATTAAGTTCAGCAAAGAAAGTAAACTAAGCTGAGTTAAGTAAGTAAAGTAGGTAAAGAAAGTAAAGTAAATGCTGTAAAGTGAGTGAATATAGTAAATACATTCAGTTAACATAATAAAGGAAGTAAAATAAGTAAAGTAAGTGAGTAAATTAAGTAAGTACAATAAGTAAAGTACGTATATTTTAAAAAAGTAAGCTACGTAAATTGAGTAACTGTCATACACTTCTTGTGCGTGTTATAGGATAATTAGCTTTATTCTCAGAAGATTCCTACAAACTTTATCTCAGTTTGTATGCTAAATAGTTTTTAATGTTCCAATTTCACGTATACACGCATTCATCAAATGACCTTTCTTATACAATTACACAAGTTAAGACAGAGAGATAAACTTGAAACACTGAAGACGTAAAATACACAACAGTTGGAACCCAACACCAATATACGTTTTGCTAATTTTATGGTTCTCTTCTTTCTCACTCAAAGTAGTAGAATAATAATTAAAACGGAATTCAAGAAAACTATATGTCCTAAAGTAATAAAATAATAAATAGCTGAACTATAATATAATCTTATTTTTCTCTGAAGCAATCCCGTTTCCGGTCTGACAGAAAATTATATTTTTAAAGTTATGAAAATATTTTATTCATTTACAAAATTAGTTTCACTATTCTATTTCTAACAAGTAAATCATAAAATATAAATATTCAAATTACCGTGTCTGTCATGAACAGAATCCAGAATCACCACAGTAAAAAACATAAGTAGCCTACACCTTAACAATATTTTCAAGTGACACAAAAAAAGCATTCACTCTTTTTTTTCACAGTCTATCTTTCATTCCACCAATACGCCTTTATCCTAGTCCTATTTCATCCAATCACAGGCACCCTCAGATGCATACGAGAACAGCCTTCTGAGTGAGTTGGTAGATTAAAGTCCTTAGACACAAGGGCATATAGGGGACTCAGCCTTCTTTTAGGCATGTAGATTAACGTCCCCGGACACTATAAGCATATAGGGGACTCAGCCTTCTGGTATGGAATAGTATGGTAGGTAAATTAACGTCCCCGGACACATTGCGTAAAGGGGACAAAAGCCTTCTGTTCTCCAAACAGTCTTTATATAGCCGATTCTCATCACCAAAATATTAATGAACTAGGAAATCTAGTACCAAAGCAAAGCGAATACATACGCCACGTGCCTTTGTCAATAGCCGTCGCTCGAGTACAAGCTCTTTAAACACGGTGATGTATATACAACTGTAAATATTTGCCAAGTCATTTGGTGACAGTAAATGTAGTGAATGAATCACGTCAACAAGTACATTAAAGTCACGCAAGTGGGAGATTAGGTAGTTAAGAAAATTTTTAAAAAAGGCAGAAGAAAAGATACCTTTGCAGGTGCTACCTGCTTGGCCAGTGCTGGCTGCTTGGCGGGTGCTGCCTGCTTGGCGGGTGGAGGCTTTGCAACTTTAGATGTATTTCCCAACGCCCTTGACACTCCACCCGACGCTAAAAGAAAAATGTGTGAAATGATTAGAACTGTGTTCATCTTAGTTATCTTCATCGCTGTCGTTACTGCAGTCATTACCCAACATCACAGTCGTCGCTAGTATCGCCATCGCAATCATCGTCGTCTTCCACTTCATCACCACCGTCGGCTTCGTAGTCCTGCTCCTCCCTTTCATCATCAACCCTCAATTATCATCATCGCCATCATCATCATCATCGCCATCATCATCATCATCATGGCCGTCGTCATCGTCGCCATCATCATCATCCTCATCAATCAATTAAAAAATAAATCATCAACATCATCATCATCGCCATCATCAACTTCATCAATCCATCATCCTCATCAATCAATCAATCAATCAATCAACATCAATCATCATAATCAATCATTATCATCGTCATCAATCACCATCATCGTTATCATCATTATTATCATCACCATCATCATCATACCTGGTTTGGAGTGGGACTCCTCCTTTAGTTCTCGCATGACGACGAGGTGAGAGTGGTCGTCAAATTTATTGAAAGACAGGTCCGCATCGAACACTCGCCAGTGGCCTGCAATAACAATAATAATAATAATAATAATAATAATAATAATAATAATAATAATAATAATAATAATAATAATAATAACAATAATAATAATAATAATAATAATAATAATAATAATAATAATAATAATAATAATAACAACAATAATAACAATAATAATAATAATAATAATAATAATAATAATAATAATAATAATAATAATAATAATAATGAGGAGGAGGATGATGATGATGTAGCAATCAAATCAATATTTCATATATTGTCTATTCACACATTCAGGTGATATTAGACATTAAGTAATAACTACAACAATATCAAACAAATCACAAATAAGAAATCTTATGACAAAATGGAATGAAAGGGGAAGAGGGATTTAACACCAAACTATAAAACTCTACCAACAGGAGTCATTGCAATCATTTTCACAACTGCTATTATCTGTGAATGATGTAATACATCATCTAAAGAATATCCATATTCATTCAAATGATCTCCTTGGTTTTCATACCAAAATAATAATAACAATAAAATACATGGGAGTATACAGAGCTGGTGGAACACACACATGCTCCCAGGTAGAGTTTTTTTTTTCTTTTTATATGTGTCATTAACTTGCGCGATTCACCCAAATTCAACCCCCATTCTTCTCCCCCTCACACGAAAAAAAAATCGTCTCGACTTTCTACAGAGAATCAGATTTCAAGTGTCTGAAATAGTTGCAGTGCATGAATCTAGACGTAGTAAAACCAAATTCACGTAAAGTATGGTAACGTAAGACGAAGCTAGCATGCAAAACGTAGATTAACATGATGAAATGAGAAGTTTGAAGCTGTAATAAAATTTTTAAAAATACATATTATCGTACAATAAAATGGTCTCACGTTCTAGGCTAAATAGGTTTTGACAATTAATTACACCGACCTTTGATCGGAGTGAGAGGGGGGAGTGGGATAAGTGTGTGTGTGTGTGTGTGTGTGTGAGAGAGAGAGAGAGAGAGAGAGAGAGAGAGAGAGAGAATATGAATACGAATATTTATTCAAAAAAGGGCCAAACCCACTTAGTAAGGAGTGTGTGCAACATATTCACAAAATGTTACAATACAATAGCAGTCAAGTCAAAACATACATCGAGCAATACAGTATTTTAAATCCTCAAAACATTGAAAACATACATCACGGCAAAACAGTTTTTCTAATCTTGAACGCTCTGTACAAAAACATAAATAATCCCCTTACAATATTTTTATCATTTGATGACAATAATAAAGACAGCTTGAATGCACTTGGGTTTCTATAGTATTTGGGGGCAATTATATTCTCTGCATAAATCGTCGAAGTAGGGACAACAGAGCAAAATATGCAGCTCATTTTCTTAGGTTTGATTTCATAATTTTCAGTTTGTTTTCGGGTACGCAACTGCGATATCTACAAAAATGAATAATCAAATCAGAAATACCAAATCTGAACTTAGTCAACAAATACTGAAGGTGTGTATCTAGATTCCATTAAAAAAATAAATAAAGGCACATCATGCGACGTATTACAAAATGATCTATATGACTCAAACCGTTCACTGGTATTTATTTACATGATCATTCCATTCTTGCCATCTACAGTCTATCAATCGCTCTTTAAAAACACGCAGAAAACATTTTACATTACCCACTCCCTGACTCATCCACACACACCCAAGTCCATACTGAAACAAACATTTTCCTAAGTTCATCATCCAAGTCTTCTCCCCTCTGTTATCCAATTCAAACAAGAGAGAGAGAGAGAGAGAGAGAGAGAGAGAGAGAGAGAGAGAGAGAGAGAGAGAGAGAGAGAGAGATGCTTGGAGCTTAATTCTACAATACTGGGTTGTTTCTTTACAGCAAAGTAAACATAGTTTCTCCAAGGCTTTGTGTTACTTAAAAGGTGCGTATTGAAATAAGGCTGTACTGGCCGATTTCGACAGAGAGAATGGTAGACGTGTTGTTTGTGTGTGGTGTGATTTGTGGAGAGAGAGAGAGAGAGAGAGTGAGAGAGAGAGTGAGAGTTCGTGAAAGAGAGATAGAAAAGAAAGGAAAGAGCGGGATTCACCAGGGAGACACAGTGTTCACCTATTCAACAAAAGTCTATAATATTACATCAGGTGGAGGAAGGGGAAGACAGAAAAGAGGGACAGACAGAGAGAGAGAGAGAGAAAAATAAATTTAGAGAAAGAGACAAAAATATAAGAGAAGAAAAGATGAGAAAGAGAGAGAGAGAAAAAGAAAAGAAAAAGAGGGAGATTCACAGGGAGCACTGTTTCACCTATTCAACAAACCTCATAATATTACATCAAAGTGGAGGAAGGGGAAGACAGAATGAGATAGCAGGGAGAGGGGGAGCAGATGGGAGGTGAGGGGTGCGAGGGAGAGAGAGAGAGAGAGAGAGAAAGTGATGAGAGAGAGAGATGTAGAGGGGATTGGAGAGGATCAGAGGAGAGGAGAGAAGAAGATGAGGTAGAGGAGAGAGTAGAGAGAGACAGAGGGTTCGTGCTAGTGACGCACGTTTCATTAAAACAGGGGAGGACATAAAACGTCGACTGTGCACTGTTCACCTACTCACCTCATAATATTACATCAAAGTGAAGGGGAAGAAGAAGGGGAGTAGACAGAAAGGTGAGAGAGGAGAGAGAGAGAGAGAGAGAGAGAGAGAGAGAGAGAGAGAGAGAGAGAAGAAAGTTCGTGCTAGTGACGCACGTTTCATAACAACAGGGCAGGACATAAAACGTCGACTGAGCACTGTTCACCTACTCAACAAACCTCATAATATTACATCAAAGGGTGGAGGAAGGGGAAGACAGAAGGGGAGGTGAGGAGAGGAGCAGAGAGAGAGAGAGAGAGAGAAGAGAGAGAGAGAGAGAGAGAGAGAGAGAGAGAGAGAGAAGAGAGAGAGAGAAGAGAGAGAGATGAGAGAGAGAGAGAGAGAGGATTCGTACTAGTGACGCACGTTTCATACAAGGGGCAGGACATAAAACGTCGACTGGGTGGAAAATAGGTCTACATCAGCTCCTGTGTCCTGGAAACGTCAACATAAATGGGTATGCTCGTCTGTCACCCTAGAACCGTCAGAAGAAATCACCACACCTGTCGCTCAGTCCACGAACAATGTCGCAAGCAAATGTCTATATGCACATTATGCAGATTCACATAGTTTGTAAAAGAAAAACACACCACCAAAACTGACGGTCAGAACATGGGAATGGGTTGAATAAAATGCGTGAATTCCTTGACTCTGTCTAAGGTATAGACGTGTCGACAGAAAGTGTATGCCACTACCCTCCCCCCCCCACCCCTCCACGTCTGTTAATTTACAACTGCCACAGTAAAAATATTCGTACATCCCTTTCACTTTCAATTCTGAGAATGCAAGAGATATTACGTGCACAGTCCATCAATCTTACAATGTGAAAAGCATTGCACATTTTCATATGCGTGCCATTTGGTACAGATGGCGGTTGGGAAAGGAAAGTCGGTGAACATGCAACAACAAATATCATCTAGACATTTCTTGTTTTGAAAATGTTGTTTAGATGTCAGACGAATGTGTTTCTATTGCTTTGTCAATCTAGAAACCTCAGGACAAATGAGTCAGTCGAGTTCCCAAGTCTACAGAATGCTACAAAATGAAAATAACTCACAATAGCCATTTAAATGCGAACGAATATAATATCACAATTCCTTTCTTCACTTTAGAATGTTACCAGAAATCTGTCTCCGCCGCTATCGTCAGCCTAGAAATCTAATCTGAAATTAGTTCCCCTCTCCTAGTCAAAATAAGAATTAGGCTACAGTGACTTTGTCTCAGTTGTTTGTTTGTAGATTATAGTCACACGACACTTTCGCATATAGGTGACTACTGGACGATTTATACTGACACCAGCGGGCCAGTTGTTGGTAAAGAAAACAATAATATGATCACACGCATTGACCACTCCGGGATTCGAACCAGCGACCTTTCGGTTACTAGCAGGACGCTTTACCAACTGAGCTACGGCTCAAGTCACAGTCTATTCTGGGTTGGGGTCTATAGGGTGACACTAAACACAAATTATACCCCCCCACTTTTTTTTAAAATACATTTTTAAAGGGGACTCACATGGACAAAGCCTTCCTCCCCCCCCTGCCCCCTCTTAGAGCGATCTGCTTAACACTCCAGTATTTGTTGTCTCACTAAACAAAATAATTTCAACAAAAAAACAAAAATAAAAAATAAAAATAAAAAAAATTAAATAAATACCCAAACAATTCTATTGACAAGTATGGTTATTTTCATCAGTAATTCAGTAGTTGTTCCTTTTATTACCAACCACTAGCTAACTCTCCTATCATATCCTATCCTATCCTATCCTATCCTATCCTATCCTATCCTATCCTATCACGTAACTCGGAGGTCGTAGGGGGGGCACCACAGATGATCGTTTAACTAGCATACTCCATCTTTTCCTGTCCTCAGCAACCTTGATTGTTTCGCTCAGTGTCAAACCAGTCCATTCTCGAATGTTGTCCTCCCACCTCTTTTTTTGTCTCCATCTTCTACCTCCTTGCACTGTGCCTAACTCTCTAGCGCTAAAATTATCATCTGGTAGATCGTTTAGCTCCCTTGTCGTCTCCATCTTCCTATACGCTTGCGAAACATGGACCCTCACAGCAGACCTACAACGAAGAATACAAAGCATGGAGCCGGGGTGCTACAGAAGATTTCTGTGCATTTCCTATACCCAGCACATCACCAACAGCGAAGTCTGACAGACCATCACACAAGCCATTAGACAATACGATGACACGCTCACATTGGTGAAGAAACGGAAACTCCGGTGGTAAAGCAACGTCACCAGAGCATCTGGCTTTGCAAAGATCCTCCTGCAAGGCAGATTGCAAAGAGGCAGAAGAAGAAAGAGACAGAAAAAGAGGTGGGGGGACAACATTCGAGAATGGACTGGCTTAACATTCATTAAGCAAAGCCATGCGGGTTGTGGAGTACAGAAAAAGATGGAGTACGCTGGTTAAACAATCATCTATGGTGCCCCTACGACCTCCGAGTTACGGGATAGGATAGGATAGGATAGGATAGGATAGATCGTACATCGCATTGGTTTACAGTTAAACAGGGGAAATCACTCCTTGTCGTCCGATAGCAATGTAGCCTGATTATATAGCTGGTCCGCAGCCTGCGAACATTTTGTAATTAACAAGATTAAGGAGAAGAAAAGACAAGTATCTGGGTGAGCGCGCTATGATAAATACCAAGATGTCATTGGGGAACATTTTTACTGTTACAAGAAATGGGTTCTCGTCCCTAACCCTTCTGTCAGCCCACACAGATCCAAATAAAACAGTGCGCAGGTTCTCAGAACGTCGGTGTAAACGTTATCTCGGACGGAATCCCCGGTGTGACTGTTTCTGTGCTACCTGTCGCAATAAGTTATTTCTCCTTTCTAGCGTCTCTTTACCCCACCCACCCGACCCCACTATACCCCAGTCCCACCCCGTCTCTCTCTTCTCTCTCTCTCTCTCTCTCTCTCTCTCTCTTCTCCCCCTCTTTAGTTACATTTCTGTCTGGCTGCTACAAACACATGTCGACAGGAAGTTACACTGTAAGCGTGCGCAGATTTGACGGATGTAGACTAAGCCACTCTGCACGTAGGATAAACTACCATTCTTCATAGAAACTATAAACATGTTGAGAGGAAGTTACGCCTTGCGCATGCGCAGACCTGACGGATGTAGGTCACTGTTTCTGTGAGGTGGTACAATTTCTGTTGTTATATATATATACTTTTTTGGGGGTGGGTGGGTGGGGAGGGGGTGTTGGGATGTGTCTTTGTGTTACACTCAGTTTGATGTTGGTGTTTTTCTTTATCAGTATTTGATTCAGCCCCGATGCTGAAGTCCTGATAAGGTGTAACTCAGATTCGTTTATTCACACAGCCTGCTCAATCAGCATACAAGTCACAAAGTCCACGTATGAAGTTTTCCGCTTTTATTCAGCACACATCAACAACTGCATACAATTCTCAATTCAACTCAACAACTTTCACAGCAACTCTCAGTTTCACTATCAACAACTTCACTCTCTCAACAACAATCTCGGCACACGATTAAATAACCTCTCTCTTTTCCGGAAAGATTTCGAATACGGTAGAAATGACGTACTGCCACCAATCGAACTAAAGATCGTCATCACTGACTTACGTCAATACACATTTTCTCTACTTCCGGGAACATTCACGACCTTCGATATCCATCGGGAAAATTCTATCAAGAGTAAACACGCATATCCAGAAGATTCTCAAATAATATCGACTAACGCAAATTATCAACGTTATACAAAGCCTCTCCTAACAACAAGTGCCAACTCAAATCAAAGGTAAATAAACTCCATTATTGAATACTTTGCAAAACGAAACGATTAGATCTATCGTGCGCGCTTTAGACACACTTTCGTTCGTTTCAACGTAACATAACCCCCACTCAAGAAGAAATTTACCCAATTTCTTTCAACAACGTTGAAACGTAATGCACAAACAAAGTCCACAATTGAAACTAATTTAAGACTTTCTGAATACTGTAATTGCGCTCAGCTTATCTACACAGAGTCAATGGTTTTCATCTTCAAGTCTATCTGGATATTGTCAATGTTCACAGTTCATCCACACAGTCAATGTTCTTTACTCACACACTCTGCTGAGGAAGTCCGCACCAACATTGTCCGATCCTTTGATAGATTCTACTCGCATGTTAAAGTTCTGCAAGTACATAGCCCATCTCATGATCCGACTGTTCACAAACTTGGCAGAGTTCAAGTAAGTTAGCGGCTTGTGATCAGTCTGTAGCACGAACTTCACTCCTTGAAGGTACAGTTCGAACTTCCGGATTCCCCATATGATGGCAAGGCACTCTTTCTCCATGGTCGAGTAATTTTTCTCAGCCCTGGACAGCTTCTTGCTGGCGTAACTGACCGGAAATAGTTTCCCTTCGTGTTCTTGCATCAGTATGGCGCCGATGCCTTCGTCCGCTGCGTCTGTTCTTAAGACGAATTCTTTGGAAGTGTCAGGCAGTCGTAGCACCGGATCCTTTCGAAAGGAGGTCGCGCACAGTCTGGTATGCCCTCTCCTGAGACGGTCCCCACTGCACTTGGTTTGGACAGCCTTTCCGCACCAGGTCCGACAAGGGTGCTGTGATGGCGGAGTAGTTTGGTACAAACTCCCTGTAGTATCCAGCCAACCCCAGGAAAGATCGCACCTGCTTCTTGGTTTGGGGACGTGGAGCGTTCAGAATCTTGGTGACGTTTTCTAGTAGAAGCCCCTTTTGTCCTTCTTTCAGCGAATGGCCGATAAAGTCTACGTTGTCAGTCCCCAGAATGCACTTACTGGGTCTCACGGTCAGGTTGGCTTCTGTGAGACGGTGAAACAGCTCCCTCAAGGTCTGCAGATGCTCTTCCCAGGTGCGAGTGTGGACCAGCAGGTCGTCCCAGTAACACACGACGTTGTCCATCCCATTAAGCATCTTCCTCATTCCTCTCTTTAGGGTAGCTCCGCTGTTGACCATGCCAAAGGGCATCCTTAGGCACTCGTACGTCCCATCAGGGGTTATAAAAGCAGTCTTTGGTATGTCCTGTTGACGCACGGGGACTTGCCAATAACCTTTGCTGAGGTCAATCTTTGAGAAGATTCTACTCCCCGATAATTGGCGGAAGAGGTCTGCTGCGGTAGGCATCGGCTCAGGGTCGAAGACGGTGATCTTATTAACCTTCCTGTAGTCGATGCATACTCGGTTGCTCCCGTCCTTCTTCTTCACGACCACGACAGGGGACGCGTAGGGGGAACTGGACTCCCTGATGATGCCCATCTTCAGCATCTCATCGATGTCTTTCTTCAAGGATTCACGGGCCTTGAAAGGGATCGGGAAGGGCTTGGATCGAACAGGGATATTCGAAGTGAGGTGGACTTCGTGTTCGACCAAAGTTGTAGAACCAGGGACATCGCTGAAGTTGTGGGGAAACTCGCCCATAAGGTCCTTGAGCTCCATCTTTTGACCTTCCGTCAAGCTTGGTCCTAGCTTAACGTCATCGATGCCTTCTTTGCTGTGGAAGTCTCCCAGTTCCAACAGTTCCTCGCTGTCAAAGCTGTTGTCGATCTCAGCTGCTGTTGCTGCATGCACAGTCTCTGGCGGCCTTTCCACGTACAGCTTAAGGAGGTTGGCGTGGTATATCTTGGAATGCTGGCCGACCTTCACCTTATAGTCGTTGATCCCCACCACGGTCTCCACTTCGTACGGGCCTTTCCACTGCATCAGCAACTTATTATGATCGGTAGGTAGCAGCACCAGCACTTTGTTGCCAGGTTTAAACTTCCTGTTCACAGCCCTACGATCGTAGTAATGCTTTCCACATTCTTGGGACTTCTTCAAGTTTTCTCTGGCTATCTCGAGAGTCTGCTCCAGCTTCTCTCGTAGCTCAAACACGTACTGGTAGCTGTTCTTCACCTCTGGGGTGTCTACTTCTTTCGTCCACAGTTCTTTTAGGATGTGCATCGGCCCTCGGATGGTTCTTCCGTACAGCAGCTCGAACGGAGAAAAGCCGGTGGACTCCTGCGGTACTTCTCTGTAGGCGAAAAGTAAGGCGTTGATGTAGCGATGCCATTGTCTGGGCTGCTCGCTGCACAGTTTCTTCAGGGTGGACTTCAGCGTAGCATTGAACTTCTCGACAAGCCCGTTGCACATCGGATGGTAGGGTGTCGTAGTCAAATGCCGGATGCTCAGCAGTCTGTTGACCTCCTTCATGCAGTCAGAGACGAACTGCGTCCCGAGGTCTGTCAGAATTTCTTCAGGCACTCCAAGTCTACTGAACATGTCCACCAGTGCCTCTGCTACAGTTTCAGTGTCAATCTTCTTCAGTGGCACTGCTTCTGGGTACCGAGTCGCATAGTCTACTAAAGTCAGTACCCATCGATGACCTTCTTCACTCGGAGGTCTTATTTCGCCGATTAAGTCTAAGGCCACCCTCTTGAAAGGTCGGTCGATCAGAGGCATCCTCTGCATAGGCACTTTCGGGACCCTTCCTCGAGGTATGGTCTTCTGGCAAATGTCACATGATCGGCAGAAACGGCTGACGTCCGCATGAAGTCCTGGCCAGTAGAACACCGCCTGGATTCTGTCCGACGTCTTCTTGATACCTAGGTGACCTCCCATGATTGAGTCATGTGCTACTTCCATCACTTGGCGCCTTAGGGGTAACGGTACCAAAACTTGACGTAGTGGTTTACCTCCGTTGACCCTCGGGTGCTGGAAGATTCGATACAGGATCTTGGTCTTCACCTCAAAATAGACCGTGCCACTGCCCTTGGTCACGTGGTCTTGGCGGTTCCTGTACTTGTTTAAAGTGCTATCAGCTTCCTGGAGCTGGATCAGCTTATCTCTGTCCACGATGGCAGCTTTAGAGTTGTCGGCGACCTTCAGTGGCGTAGACGTCTTGTCTCTCTTGGCCTGGGCCCTGGTAGTAACGGCACCGACGATCTCTGGTCGGCAGGGCTGAGCCGGAGTAACCACATTGTCCCGTAGCAGCTCTGTAAGGTCTCCATCGGGAAACGGCAATGGATCCTCCTCCACAACTTCGACGCGTTGGGTTGAGGCAGGACTCCACTCTGGATCGGGGTTGTCGGGTCGTCTCGCGCCGTCGATATTCCCGATCATCAAATCATACAGCGGCTTCTTCAGGCAAACCGCTTCGACTTCGCCTATGTAGAAAGGGGTGTTGACATGAATCTTCGCAACTTGCGCTCTCACACATTTGCTGTCGGCCATAAGTGTCCATTTTGAATCGCCAGTGAATTGTTCTTTAGCGATTAGGTCTTCTCTGACGATGACCCCACTACAGCCAGAGTCTCTTAAGACGGTCACTTCATGATTTCCGACGCGTCCCTTTGAAACAGGCATGTTCTGGACGGTCACAGCTGCGCTGGCGACGACGGGGATGGATTTTCCGTTGGCAAGGAGAAGTTGGCCATCGGTCATGCACTCTTGCACGTCGGCAGGGGTAGCTGTGCGCTTGGTCTCACTCGGAAGAATGACGCTCCCGCCGCACACTTGATGGTCAGATCTACTGTTTTGCCGTTGATTGGAGAACCGCCTCTGCCGGTTGCCCGCCGCTGAATTGTCCGTACTGCTCCGCTGTCCGCTACTTTTGTTTTGAGGACAATTAGCCGCCCTGTGGTCTGTAGCGTTGCAGGTGAAACAGCCTCTTGAATGCCCTTCCCTGGGAGGAGGCGTGGAGTCCGTCTGTCTCTGGCTCCCCTGGATCTGGTTCACATGGTTTCCAGTCTTCTGAAAATGTTTCGTCGCGCTGGGTGGCCCCAGGGTTTTCCCATGAGCGATGAGATATCTTTCAGCAGCCTCAGTCACATCTTTAAGCGTCTGCAGCTTTTGTTCTTCTAAGTGGGTCGCTAAGTCCTTGTGACAGGCATTGAGAAATTGTTCCTTCACGATCAGGTCATGGAGACTGTCGTAAGACTTCGTTTCGCCTGATAACTCCACCCACTTGTGTAGATATGACGACAGGCGCTCCACAAACTGCTTTGGCGTCTCGCCTGACTTAGGCCGGCATTCACGGAAGCGTTTACGGTAGCCCTTCTCTGTAAAGTTGTAGCACTGCAATAGGGCCTCTTTCAAGACGTCGTAGTCTTTAGCGTCATCGTCCGACAATCTGGTGTAGACGTCGAGTGCTTCTCCCGTCAGAAGTGCACTTAGTCGAATCGCCCAGTCTTGAGGTTGCCAGTTAGAGCTTTTGGCAAACCTTTCAAATCTCGCCAAATAACTGTCGATCTGGTCCTTCCCGTCGACGAAAGCTGGCAATTTTGGAGCCATGTGGTCGCTGACGACTTGTGGCGCATGCTGATTGTTTTGGATACGCGCCAACTCCAGCTGGTACTGACGATCAGCTTCTAGTCGTCTTTCTTCCATCTCTCTTTCTTCTCGGCGTCGCTGCTCTTCTGCTTCTCTTTCTTGACGCCGCTCTTCTCTTTCTTCTCGGCGACGCTGCTCTTCTAATTCTCTTTCTTCACGGCGACGCTCATCTTCTCTTTCTTCACGCTGACGTTGTTCTTCTCTTTCTTGTATTCTCTCCTGAGACTTGACGTACTCCGTCAGCTGTTTGCCTTTTAGATTCAGTTGCATCCCTTTCTGCCAGAAGTCAGCCATCTTGATGCTTCTGGAAAGTTCTTTTCTGTAAAGTTCTTTTTCTAGAAAGTTCTTGACTGTAGAGTTCTTTTTTTTTCTGGAAAGTTCTTGACTATGCTGTACCTTTCTAGACTGTTCTAGAACAGCACGCTTTCTGCAGTAGCGCTGATGCTTGTCACTAGTCGCTTTCGCTGACGCAGGCCCCGCTGTCCTCGTCGTATGCGACGCTGCACCACGCTGGTGTTGATGTATACGCTCCTGTGCTGAAGTAGACGCGACGTTCGCTCGCCGCTCTCTGTAATACTGGCGATGTAGCTCCGAGACTGTTCCTCGACGTAGTCTTGCGGCAGCTACGTAGTCCCGATCTGTTGTTCGCTCACGAAGCAACTCTTCAGCGACTACACGCCCTTGCAGTCAACCCGAATCTATCGGATGTAGTCCCAGTATGTTGGCCCCTCTCGACGCAACTCGTTGGCGGCTACCCTCGATGACTGCCTCTCGTAACGTTGACTCGCTTGTTGTAGCAGTTGAACCCTTGGCTATGGCGTGAATCGCGGCTTGACCCCCAAAAATGTTACACTCAGTTTGATGTTGGTGTTTTTCTTTATCAGTATTTGATTCAGCCCCGATGCTGAAGTCCTGATAAGGTGTAACTCAGATTCGTTTATTCACACAGCCTGCTCAATCAGCATACAAGTCACAAAGTCCACGTATGAAGTTTTCCGCTTTTATTCAGCACACATCAACAACTGCATACAATTCTCAATTCAACTCAACAACTTTCACAGCAACTCTCAGTTTCACTATCAACAACTTCACTCTCTCAACAACAATCTCGGCACACGATTAAATAACCTCTCTCTTTTCCGGAAAGATTTCGAATACGGTAGAAATGACGTACTGCCACCAATCGAACTAAAGATCGTCATCACTGACTTACGTCAATACACATTTTCTCTACTTCCGGGAACATTCACGACCTTCGATATCCATCGGGAAAATTCTATCAAGAGTAAACACGCATATCCAGAAGATTCTCCAATAATATCGACTAACGCAAATTATCAACGTTATACAAAGCCTCT
>CM072525.1:11304434-11311934 GCA_036898135.1 Oncomelania hupensis | reverse complement strand
CGTGTCGCGACGGAGGTCTCACTAGCTGCTCTATCCCACTTGGCGTCATTGTGTACGCAATGTCATTCTCCGGCTTAAAAAAACAAAAAACAAAAAACAACACCACTAAGCCTAAGATGCCAGTGTATCGTCACGCTACTGACTTTATGGGTGTGCGCCTGTAGAGTCATTCTAAATAAAGGAGTTCAATCCAGAACTGCTTTATATAGCGGACGAACTTCTCAGAACATTCGCGCACGACACTTTAGATTCCAATTTCGCCAATAGGAATGAATTAAATTTTATACGCAAAATGGCAGCAACCGAATCAAGGTACTGACTGCAGCTGCGCAACCCAAGAAGAAGAAACAATAGTCATCTCTTAGAGCGAAGTGATCATTTTATAAGTTTGTGTTGCCTTTGGAAAATGCGTTTCGTGGCAGACAAAACTATGCATGAGGCCGAGGGACAAACCTTTTTGTTGTTGTTGTTGTTGTTGTTGTTGTTGTTGTTGTTGTTGTTGGTCTTGCGTGTTTCCGGTGCTTCATTCACTCTCCTGTAACCGCCTTATTATTCCTGGTTAGTCAGGAGGCCGAACTCAGATATATGCAACTTGTTAAATTTTGCGTGATAGAAGCATCCATCCAGTCTAGATAGTATGTATAGATACAGACTAATGTAACCTGGGTGGATGGACATTCTGAATTTGCCTTATTTGGCCGCCATGACAGTTTTCAAAATGGCTGCGCTTATTTGATAAAAACAACCTATCTCTGGTGTTTTTTGAGATAAATTAGATTTTATTTTTGCTACTTATACATTTTTGAGTACGCAGAAATCAAAAATGCATGCTAAAATGTGATAAGATTAGTGCTCATATGATCTTTTGTTAGTAAATGCTAAAAACATTAAAAACTTCATCAGCGCCGTTATGTTGCTTAATCTAACAAGGAATCTGTTAACAACTATGCTTTAACTTTTACACACACTCGTATTAGCATTACTTTTAACCTCAAGACAATGAATAAAAGCTAGACACACAATCAAATGGTCTTAATAGTTTGCTGCAGGCGATGCAAGCTGCTACTAAACTGTTTCCTACTGGCACTAGAGGCCGTGGGGATGGAGATGACTTTGACTGGGAGGAGTGTTGCTTTTGTCAAGACCCTCAAAATACCACTAAGTCTAACCCAAGGCGAAAAGCAACGCTGGCCTCAAAACTGTTGTTGAAAGTGCAAAGGAGAGACAAAAATACAATGACGAAAAATATGCTGACATTCTCGAAAGGTTGCAATGTACTGCTGAGTGTGAACTTTTGCAGAAACTTCAGTGGCACAAATCATGTTTCTGTGACTTCACTCACAAAAAAACATTGCAACAATTGAAGTTGCGCATAAAGACACAAGCTGCACGTAATGACGAGCAGGAACCCTCCACATCTAAGTCTTCTGCAGTTGCCTCTGAACCAAAAACACTCAGGTCTTCCCAAAGTGCTGTGGATTGGTTCACATGCGTATTCTGCCAGAAGAACATTGCAGGCAAGAAGCTTACTAGCGTGGAATTTGAAAAAACATCAACCAAGATGCTTGCGCTTGCTCAGCTTGATCCGACCATGCGTTGTCGTCTAGCTGGAGTATCAGATATGATGGCCGCTGAGGAAAAATACCATCTCTATTGTTACGTATGTTTCTGCAGGAAGTATGAACAAAAAGATGGGAAAGGTCAGTTTAAAACACCAGAATGTATCTGCTTTGAAAATGTCTTGATCCAACATGACAAGGAGATGACGGACGGACACATTTTCACTTTGAAGGCGGTTTGGGATCACTATGCAAAGCTACTGTCTCAAGATTTTGGTGTTGATGCTGGTGTGTACACGAGTAACATATTCAAAAAAAGGGTGGAGGAATTTCTTGGCAAGGAGAAAGTAACATTTGTACAGCCTTTGGACGTAAAAAACCTCTTCTGATAGTACCATCTGTTTTCACCAATGAGGCAGTGAGAACTGTCTTGAAGGCCATGTCAGAAGAAGAAACTACTGATGAAGAGAATGAACCTCTTGCAGAAGAACACATGCACAGCCTGATACATCATGAGGATGCTTTGTCATCATGCTCGGAGGGTTTCATACTCAGCTGAACTTCTGCAAGGTCCTAGGCGAGTACATGGCTTCGTCGGGTCTAGGAACTCTCTGGACAGAAAGTGGCATCCTTGGAGAAGGAGCAGCAGAGAACGCCATGAGTGGAAAAGGGTGGAACCGTGCATTCTGGGTGCACAAGCTCACACTGGAAGCACTGTGGTCAGTTCTATGGGCAAGTTTTAAAGTATGGGCTGAAGAAAATGAAAGAGTTATCAGTGAAGACTTGGGAGCTGCATCAAGAGAGGTTGCCGAGGATTTCACAGGCAAAGATGACAAAGAGATCCAATCATCCGTAACAGCTCTGCTGTCAAAGACTGACGAAGTCAAAGTTCTCTTTGACGAGTTTGAAGCATCATGTAGCGAGCTAGCCACCTTTTGCTACTGGAGGAACTACATGAAACTAGTATCCATTCTTCTGAGGTTCACACGTTCTCTCCGTGATGGAGACTGGGAGCTGCTTCTGTCATCCTTTGCAGAGATGCTTCCATGGTTTGGAGCTTTGGATCACTACCATTACACTCGCTGGGGAACTGTTTTCCTGGCTAACATGAAGATGTTGCCACAGACAGCACCAGAAGTACATCATGGCTTCATGGGTGGAGACTTCGTCACAAAGGAAACCAAGCAGAAATTCAACCAGATACCTGATGATCAGGCAATAGAACACGTCAACAAATCAGGGAAAGTAGCTGGCGGCCTTGTTGGCATCACACGAACTGACACAGCCAGGGACAGATGGTGCCTAAACTTCAATGAACGGGCTCAGTTGGCCAAAGGCACTAAGACAATGTTCAATTTGTCAGATGAAGACGAA
This sequence comes from Oncomelania hupensis, assembly GCA_036898135.1. Classification (NCBI taxonomy): domain Eukaryota; kingdom Metazoa; phylum Mollusca; class Gastropoda; order Littorinimorpha; family Pomatiopsidae; genus Oncomelania; species Oncomelania hupensis. Next base: position 11,309,001 of record CM072525.1, on the reverse strand, counting down.
CATGAAGCACACAAAGACTGTGGGAAAATGAAAATGAAACAAGACCAAGAGCACGAGCAAAAACTCGTCAACTTGTTGGAAAAATTCAACCCATTTTCCCAAACATCATCTGACTTGACTTCTCTCACAACTAGTGATGTTGCCAGTGATGTGGTGACACACGATCTGCTCACAGCCGAAGAAAGTGGAAAGAATGTCATTGGGGCGTTCGTGCACGACAGACTTGTGGAAAAGACAACAAAGTTTTATGACCGGCTGAAAACCAAACATCTTAAAACCTTTGAGTCAATGTACACTCTAGCAATCAACATTGGAAAGGAGAAAACGGTTGCCTTGAAAGCAGACAGGGACTTGTTCAGGCGAGTCATTACGGCTATGGAAGCTTGAAGAGATGTTGACATCAAAAGTTGTTGGAGAAAGAACTTTGCCCAGTGCCTCTTTCACTAGCAACTGCTGATTGCCGACTGCGACTGCCAAGAAACAAAGCTGATCTCGGCAAAATCCTCCAACAAGGCTTACCACAGAATGCGGCTCCACCTCCTCACCCAATGGGATGGCGATGATACAAACCTTGGGAAATCGGATGGGGGCAAAAACACTCGGGGAATGGAGTGACAATTTTGCAGAGCAAGTTACCAAGCTCTTCTCCAATTCCTGCACAAGGGTTGACCTGGTCTTTGACCGGTACAACAAGTTGACTATCAAATCAACAGCACGGACAAAAAGAAATGAAGGGAGGAAGGCCATCAAGAGAAACGTGCAGTCAAGAAGTCAAGCAATTGGAAAATGGGACAGATTCATCTCTCTGGATGAAAACAAAGCCAGTTTGACCGACTTTCTCTGTACAGACCTGGCAAGCAAGTTCGAGAACGAACCAGGAAGAGAACTAGTTCTCAGTGGTGGATTCGCAGATGCAGCCAAGGTCTGGACATCAACAGGGAGAGACGTCACACAGCTGTCCTCTCGTGAACACGAAGAAGCAGATTCAAGGATGCTGCTTCACGCAAGAGAAGCCAGCGAGCAAGGCTACATTCAGACAATTGTTGTCAGTCGTGATACTGATGTCCTTGTACTGCTTACTGCTCATCAGCCCCAACTTAGTCTCTTCATGTGGATGCAAACAGGAACACCGAGGAAGAACCACTTCGTACCTGTTCATCTCATCAACATCACTGATCAACAGAGAAACTCTCTTTTGGCGTTTCCTGCCATCACAGGGTCCGACAGTACCAGCCAGTTTGCTGGCATTGGAAAAAAGTCTGCCTGGAACGTCTTTCTCAGCAATCCACAATTTCTCGAGAACCTCGGAACTGAAGATTTCCCTGACGACAAGGTGCTGACAGATGTTGAATTATTTGTCTGTAAACTCTACTGTCCAAACAAGAACTGCACCTCTACTCAGCAGCTGAGGTGCGATCTCTTTCACAGTGTGAAGAAAACAATCGAAAACCTGCCTCCCACTCGGGAGGCACTGCAATTGCACATCAAGCGATCCCACTACCAAACACTTGTGTGGCGTAGAGCACTTGAGTCTCATCCTCATCTACCTTCAGTTGTTGACAGTGGCTGGAAGTGTGTGATGACAGAGACTGGAACAGAAGTTCTTGAGCCCATGTTGCTGACCCAGGAGCCATCACGAATGCTTTGTCTGGAGCTAACAACATGTGGCTGTGCATCTTGTGCAACAAAACGTTGCAAGTGTGCATCCAATAATCTGGGTTGCACAAAAGCATGCCTATGCAAAAACTGTCGAAATCCAAGGACACCTACTTTTGTCGACTAAATGTGTGTTCTTTCAGTTTGATCAGACATACTGTTTAAGCATTCCTGCAAAATGGTAATATAACTACCAAACTACTGAAGACATTACTTATGTTGAACTTGATACCAAGATACTAAGTCATTACTTTGTGTTAAGTTTTCTTTCAGTCCATAATATTTGACAAACCATGACTACAAAGCATTAATTTTGATTTTTGTTCAAGATTTGTTAATGTTATTCATTGTTAAAGTGTTAAAAGTGTTGGGAATCAAACTTACAAAATTGCTCTTTAATTTGGAGTTAGATTTTTTTTATCTGATAGAAACTGATTATTTCTTGACATTCCCTTTTTTCTGTTTCCTATGTTCTTGTTAAACAAAAAATGCAAAGGTGTATTATTTGCTAAAACAATGCCAAAATCGGTTCATATTGCTTTATTTCATTCTTTAATGGTCTCTTGTTTTCACATTATCTGATTTTTAACCATCTTTGTAATCATGCATAACATTGCCAACAAATTTAAAAAAAATCGCACCACAAACCATCTTCAACGTGTCCTTTTTTAACACCTGCAATTTAAAACACCACAACACACCTATCAAAAGTTAATTTAGTTTGCATATTTGGATTCTGCATGCCAAAAAACATGGGAAAAGCTACTTGGTTTGTCAATTTGCTGCTAAAAATAGGTGAAATAGGACTTATCAGATAGATTTCGGTAGCCATTTTTAAAACTGTCATGGCGGCCATACTAACCATTTCTGAAATGTCCATCCACCTAGGTTATCTTACCATGTGTCCAGACTGTCGATCTATACCAGTTGGATGCTTCTATCACGAAATATTTAACAGAGCATTTTTTTTTACAGCTACAGATTTCGGCCTCCTGACTAGGTATAAGTAAAGTAAAGTAACATTTGCTAATGTCTTCGGAGTGCGTACAGCGCAACCACTCCCTACCCCGCCCCCCCCACCCCGCCCCCGCCACCATTTCCCCGCCCCCATCTTCTCTGTCTCCCTTTGTCCTTCTCTCTCTCTCTGTCTCTCTCTTCCTCACACTCTCAACATGTGTGGTGCGTGCTTCGCTCTCTCCCCCTCTGTCTGTCTGTCTCTGTCTGTCTGTCTCCCTCTGTCTCTTTCTCTCTCTCTCCCTCTCCCCCTGTCTGCCTGTCTTTCTCTTCCTCTGTCTGTCTCTCTCTCACCCTCTGTCTGTCTGTCTGTCTGCCTCTCTCTCTCCCTCTCCCCCTGTCTGCCTGTCTTTCTCTTCCTCTGTCTGTCTCTCTCTCACCCTCTGTCTGTCTGTCTGTCTGCCTCTCTCTCTCCCTCTCCCCCTGTCTGCCTGTCTTTCTCTTCCTCTGTCTGCCTCTCTCTCTCCCTCTCCCCCTGTCTGCCTGTCTTTCTCTTCCTCTGTCTGCCTCTCTCTCTCCCTCTCCCCCTGTCTGCCTGTCTTTCTCTTCCTCTGTCTGTCTCTCTCTCACCCTCTGTCTGTCTGTCTGTCTGCCTCTCTCTCTCCCTCTCCCCCTGTCTGCCTGTCTTTCTCTTCCTCTGTCTGTCTCTCTCTCACCCTCTGTCTGTCTGTCTGTCTGCCTCTCTCTCTCCCTCTCCCCCTGTCTGCCTGTCTTTCTCTTCCTCTGTCTGCCTCTCTCTCTCCCTCTCTCCCTCACATTCTTTCAGCATAGCGTAGCGTTTAGAGCTCAAGGCCGCGGGCCAAGGTCAAGCCCCATGTTAAAAATAGATTCATTCCCACAATCCTTTGCGTCATAGACACAAACATGCCGGTAGCCCACGGTATTTGCAATAGCGATGAACGCTATTCATTCAAAGATTACATGAAAGATTTAGTATTTTTCCGATTTCCTGACTGGGAAAAGAAAAGAACAGAGTTTGAAAGATGGGCACATGCCTGCGGATGTAAAGGTTTTACTCCTCAAACGGCTAAATGAACACCAAAGAATCCGAAGGTTTTGTGTATCAAGCACTTCGTATTTGACCGACCGATTGCAAGAAATCCCGATCCTTTCAATGTAATTCAAAACAACTTTATTTATTCACATAAGGCAATTACAAGATTTAGAAGCAGCTTATTTTTTGTAAAAATTTTTTTATAAACTGTGGAATGTGAAACAAGGTTTTACAACATTGTCACACGATCTTATAAGCACGTAGGCCTACATGTCATACAAGCCTAAACCAAACACACAACACACACACACATCACGAACACTCACCGCCGACATTTAAATAAAAACATGAAGGTAATATAATAGGGTAATTAAGAATATTAATTAATCATCAAATCAATCAGTCCATAAACAGTCATGCATCAATCACTTAATCGGGCCATATCTTTCCCATCCCACTACACTCCAGACCAGATAAGAAACGAACAAGGTTATTACATGGTTCGATACTTTTGTTTCTCATGTGATAAACTAAGTTGCATCTCGCACATTTTGCAGTCCTCACACTCGTAAATTATGAAAGCAACATAACTCCCTACTGTCTGTACAATATAGGCCTAGCTGTATGATGATATTCTACAATTCTTGCAACTGCAGCGTTCTTGTTAGGTGCTTTTTGGGTTCAGATTCTCTCTCTCTCTCTCTCTCTCTCTCTCTCTCTCTCTCTCTCTCTCTCTCTCTCTCTCTCTCTCTCTCTCTCTCTCTCTCTCTCTCTCTCTCTCTCTCTCTCTCTCTCTCTCTCTCTCTAGTATATAGCATTTACTGGTTACGGCCTGTATTTGTATGTATACCCTGGGATTTTTAATATTTGATTTGGGATTTCCATTTCCCGATTGCACTTTCT